>CM022300.1:127282700-127599880 GCA_011799875.1 Thinopyrum elongatum
TTACAGTTAAAACCAACAAAAATAGAATCTTAAGTGCAATGTAAGGTTGACCTTTCTCAGTTGCCCTAGCAAACAATGTGAAGCAGACACAAGTTTTAACAACTGTCAAGGGATCTTTTTGAAGAAAACGTATAATGAAACTGTAGAAACAAATTAAAATTGCAACATATCTTTACTCCTATAAACAAACCAGTTGGTGGTGATGGTGCGTTTGCTCTAAGGTCACACGAACTGTTCAATTTGTTACCAACGGTTAAGATTGAGATGGCATTGCTAACCACTCACTTAAATTCATTTCGCAAAAAGCCCTGATCTAGTATGAATTTGTGGGGATACACTGAGTAGCGCCGCAATTCAGCAAACAAATTAGTCCTATAAACACGCCCGTATGAATTTTTTGTAGTCTGTACTAACACATGTCTTTCTAGCTAGTTGCTTTAAGATAGATGAATCATGTTTTTCACTTATCTGAATTTCTGGTACAAGTTATCTCGTGATATTCTTGTTCCACTTTTAGTTGGCAATTGATCAGTTCCTATAACAAGGCACGAGGAGTCAGTTCTCACTAACTAGTCAACGGACATTAGGAGGAATAGCAGTCAGCTAGAAGGCCCCACCGGCAGCGAAGAGGACCCTGCAGTGGCGTTGTACCTGCAGGAAGAGCAGGTGCTTGCAGGGTGTCTGCGTCCCTGCAGGCTGCAAGGGGAGCAGGAGCTGTTGTCCTGGTCCTACGGAAACAAGTGGTGACAGCAGCTCGGAATGAGAGTAGGGGCGGCGGCATGAAAGAGTAAGGCAGCGGAGGCAGGTGAGATGGAGGTGGTGGTCTGGAAGAGATAGTTGCCAGGATCATGCGAGGGGAAGCAAATGACATCGATCAATCAAGATGAATAACATGTGGATTCCTCTTCTGATACCTTGTTAGGAGGAATAACATGTGTATTCCATGGGGCTCTAGGCCAGTATACAGCACATGTGGAGGTGTTCTTTAAGGATACCTAAATAGCTACACTACATATTTAACCTGCGAAACATCATCATTGACTGTGATTCTAGATACATGTAACATTCCACTCTACATGAAGTAAGTTTTATCATTCTCGCTATTGTATTATTCTGTACTGTCTTTGTTCACAAAATTTGATAGCATACAGTGACAGATATGAATTAGTCTAGAAAGATCAAGACAAATAGGACTTGCTTCCTCACCTAGAAGGCGGCTCAGCATATGTAGATTTGTCTTCGAACACATCTGCAATCATTTCACCACCACCTACAAAGAAACTATTATTTTAAGACTATAAACATAAATATCTTTCTCTTAAATAGGAAGGCTCTGTTTCAACAAGAGGACCTAACTAACTAATTTATCTTCCGAAGTAGAGAACATTGCTTCTGACTTACAGTATCTTACCTAAGAAAGGCTCCATAGATGACAAGATCTCAAATTTTCCATGCAAGAATCCGACGCCTGTAGGGCCACACATCTGAGATGTTTAGCCCATAACTTGTAAAGGTTATTTTGCTGTTCTGGAATGTCTATGAATTTGTTGCTAGCAGATAATTGATAACACAAACCTTATGCGAGGATGCAACAAGAAAATCTGCACCAAGCTTCTGAACATCAACTGGCATATGAGGAACACTTTGACAAGCATCTACAAGAACTTTAGCTCCAACTTTGTTTGCACATGATACGACCTCCTCAATAGGAAGCATTGAACCTGGCAACGATGAAGGAATATAATATAGTTGTTCTCAGTAATTATTCTCTCTAAGACAGAAATAACATGGATAAAGTTAGAATGACAGGATCCAACCATTGAACATTTGCCATAAAACTACCCTTTGTTGTCATAATTCGTAACTCTTCATCATGAGACAATGAAAATAAATGAATGAAGTCAGATGCTACAATTACCATGCTCATCTACAGTAAAACTACAAAGTGCAGAGGTGTATGCAGCTATTTGAGTTGCCATTCTGTTATTTACTATGATATGTTTTGATTCTAATTTCTACTCTACCACTTTCGCACAATAGACCATCCATCTATGTGCCACGATTTGACACATACGTCCATGGCTTGCATTAGCTCTAATATTCTTTCATTAAGAAAGGCATCTCATTTACACTTGCGACATAATAGTATACACGCGCGGGGGGGTTTATAGTTTCCATGAACCTTAAATAAATAAATATTTGAAAAGGAAAAACCTTCTTACCCAGGACGTTTGAAACATGATGGACAACAACAATCTTTGTCTTGCTTGACAGAAGCCCTTTTAATTGCTCAATGTCTGGAACCTCTTCTTTAGTCAGCCCAACATACTTTAGGACAGCACCAGTTTTTTGGGATACAAATTGCCAAGGAACAATCGCACTATGATGCTCCGCGACTGTAAGAATAATCTGCTCGGCAGAAATAGCAGACGAATTACTATCAATAAGTGTACAACGAATTGCATATTTTTATGAATCATGATAAAAATCAAATGTTTGGTGAAATTTTGGTAAGATAAATTTAACAATTTTAACTAGAACAACGGCAGGTTATGAATCACTATATGAAGAGTTAGCAATTAATAGGCTAGAAAGAGATGAGGAAAATAATAATATGGGGATGCATAAATACATGAAAAAGGTCAAACAGTGTTTGAAGAACAATATTCATATGCATCAAAGTAGAAGCATAAAAAGAAATTATGACTGGCAGGTAGAGCATGAAGTATCAGCTGGGGAAGATGGAGGATTCACCTCATCTCCTTGTTTTAAGTTAGATAGGCCCCATGAATAAGCTACTAAATTGATAGCTTCTGTAGCATTACGAGTAAAAATAATCTCTCTACTATCAGCCGCATTGACGAAATTTGCAACTTTCCTTCTTGCACTCTCATATGCATCAGTAGCCTTTGCGCTGATGATAGTGAAGAAAATATGTCAGTAGGAGCAAAACATATGTATACATATGCACATAGCTCGCAAACACTAAAAAGCATATGATAACCTACTTGACTGAGTGATACAAAACTACCAGCCTAGCAATGACATACTATGAAGCAAATCAACTGCTATATCTTTCTATGGATGCAGTTGATCATCATATATCGCAAAACTCGACACCTATAGCATCATCGTCCAATACAAGAAAATTATGTGAGCACTACCATACCTCACAAAACAGACAAGTCAGATATGGGGGGAATACAGAAGAAATTGTGCAAGGCGAAAACTGAAATGTAATTATGTAAAATAGTTTTATGCTGTAGGGGGTGTTCTGTGGTGATTCACAACCATATTCCTAGTAGGAGAGTAAAAGGGTAATCTTCTGTTTCTACAAAAAAAAAAAGGTTTTCTCCTGCACAGCTCAACGCCTCTAGGGGTCTAGAGCCTGATATTACATCAGGGCCACAGCCTTGCTTTACTAACTCTTAAGAGGTAGAGAATATGCATCCAAATTCCTGGTAGTAGCGGGTATTTTACACTTACAACACCCAATTAAGACATAAAGGACAAATAAAAAAATTACCTGAGAGCATGAATGCCACGGTGAACATTCGAATTATAAAATCGGTAGTAGTCGTCTAAGGCTTTCATCACATGAGAGGGTTTCTGTGATGTTGCACCATTGTCGAAGTATACTAATTTGTTACCAACAAATTCCTGCAAGTTCCGATGATCATAAATGATATAAAAACCACCTCACTCGAATGCCAAAAGTGTATACATAACAAAATGTAAGGTTAAAGTTTGCGACATAGTAATAACGAAAGAATCTAACATGTAAACCAACAATAATTTTGCAGTTACTGAATCCACATTGAATAAAACAACTCTGTTCTGGAGGGCCCTACAAACGGATGTTTTACACGCATGACCAAATCAAAAGAAAGCTGAGTGAAACTTATATCAGCTTATCCGTAGTGGTAACTGCACCAGACACGGTGATATGCTAAAAGCCCATATCTCTCTTATGAACATTTTTTTCCGATAAAGAGCGCTTTTATTAACTCATAACATAGCATCAAGAGGAAATCATGATGAGCAACTCCCAGCCTCTGCATAGCTAGGATGCACACAGCCAAACACACAGTCTGAAAGAAGATAAAAAGTTGACATATCGGTGCCAGTAGAGTCAAATAGGACCGTCACTATGCCTATGTTAAAGGAGGTGATGGGCCGATGTGGAGGTTACGCTGTCACCCATGTTGGGAAAAAACCTCCATGGCCACTCGCTCCAATTGCGTACATACCGTCTTGAACAGCAGTTGGAACTCCGTACGGTGAAGCATAGACTCTCTTATGAACAAATGGAAATATTTTCCAGGCAGCAGCAAAAGCAGGACTACATACATGTTGTAATCAGGAGTAACTAGACGCGCCGCAATCAAGAGCGATCCGATAATTTATTGGGAACAAACATAATTAGATGCGCGACTGTAAATACTACTGTATTTCACTAATCAAATTCAAAATTGGACTCGAATGGCACGAACAACCAAACAACTAGACAAGCCGGAGATGGGCAGGGGAGACCTGGTCCAGGATGGGGAAGTCTACACGGGTGAGGTCCCCGAGCGAGGAGGCCGGCTCCGCCTCCCGCGAAGGCGCGGCCACGGCCGCCGTCGCACAGCGGCCCCGCCGCGGAGAAAACGTGACCACAGCGCCGCCGCCGATAGTTCCGGGATAGCTGCGGTTCCTGACGGAGGAGGGGAAGTACCGGAGCGACGCCACCGCCGCCGCCGCCGCGGTCGCCATGCGCGCCGTCTCTGTGGGTTGGGATTAGCCGAAGCTTCGCGGTGTGTTTCCGTTCCTGCCACGTGAGGCCCACCCGTCAGCGTCGAAGTGTGTTTAAGCGGTCAGGGTGCGGGACCTGCACGGTGGTCTCACATTAGAGCGGCAGAGCAACCCTGAATGGTGGAGCGGCGCCGCGTGCATGTAGCAACTGCCGCCGTCGACGAGGCCGCCGCCGCCACCCGCCGACGCGGACCTCCACGTTCGACAATAGGCTAATTTTTTTAAAATAATACTTTTTTTTATTAAATTTCAAAAATATTACGCTAGATGAAAAAAATTTAAAAATAATACACCGTCGGGCCGCTGCAGGCCGATCGGCCCACAGCAGGCCGACTGGGCCCACCATAGGCCGACTGGCCTGGCCGCTCGCGGCTGTCGGCGCGGCCGGGATCCTGTCGGCCCGCTGCAGGCCGACAGGTGCTCCAGCTGCTTCCTCCTCTCTCTCTCCTTCTCCTTTCTCCTTTTTTTTGCTGCCAAAATTCTTCCCGTCATTTTCGTTGCCGCCAATATTGTTCCCGCCATTTTATTTTTCACGTTTTTCTTTGCCACAAATTTGCCGCCAATATTGTTCCCATCTTTTTCTTTCCCGTCATTTTCGTTGCCGCCAATATTGTTCCCGCCTTTTTCTTTCCCGCCATTTTCGTTGCCGCCAATAATGTTCCCACCTTTTTCTTTCCCGCCATTTTCGTTGCCGCCAATATTGTTCCCGCCTTTTTCTTTCACGCCATTTTCGTTGCCGCCAATATTCTTCTCACCTTTTTCTTTCCTGCCTTTTTCGTTGCCGCCAATATTGTTCCCGCCTTTTTCTTTCCCGCCATCTTCTTTCCCGCCATCTTCTTTCCCGCCATCTTCTCTTCTCAACCTATAAAACCCCTCCACACTAAGGAGGGTAAGCAGGCCAGCTAAACCTCGTCAAGATGTCCGGTTATCCTTTCGATCGTAGTTCTTTTCACCCTAGTATGTCCGAATGTCTTCGTAGCTTAGCCTTTGATTTCAAGATAGACAATAGGATAGTTCCATGGGACGAACTCCTCAATAGTGACACCTTACTAAATGAGTTGGCTCACGCATTAAGTAGGTGCGGGTGGCCTGCAAGGACTTTTGAGGAGATACGAAAAGAACTTCTGAGGTTGCAAGGAAGGTGGAAGAAGCAACAACATAAGGGTGAAGTATTCCTAAATGTTGCAGCAGAACATACTTATTTATGGACCCAAGACAGCGAGGATGAAAACGATATTTTCATGCCGAGCACCAAGGGCAAGAGTACCGCATCGTCGAAGGCCAAGAGTGCCACATCGTCGAAGGCCAAGAGTGCCGCATCATCGAAGGCCAAGAGTGCTGCATTGACGGAGGATGACGATAATGCCTTCATGTAGTTTGTAAGTTGTATTTTTTAATTCAGATGTACTTGTATCTTAATTGTAGGAGCATTATGTTGTATCTTGCTTGTTCCCGCCATATTATCCCGCTCTCTACTTCCCGCCATATTTTCCCGCTTCGGTAGTTCCCGCCATATTTTCCCGCTCTCTAGTTCCCGCCATATTTTCCCGCTTCGATAGTTCCCGCCATATTTTCCCGCTTCGGTAGTTCCCGCCATAATTTTCCCGCTTTCTTAGTTCCCGCCATTTTTTCCCGCTATCAAGTTCCCGCCATATTTTCTCGCTCTCTACTTCCCGGCAGTGTCTCCCTCCCGCCTTTCTTTGTGCTCTCAACCTATAAAACACCCTCGGCAGTAACGTGGGTAAGCAGTCCAGTGTAGTCTCGTTTCACCGTTGGATCGAAGGCATTTCAAAACGAGAAGGTAAATCAAATCCACCCCCCCCATTATTTGGTTGGCTTAATGTATCATAGTTATTTGCAAACCCTAGTTTTATTTGTCCTAGTGGTTATGCTCAAGGAGTAAGTTAGGTGCTTAGTGGGATTTGAGTGGGATTTGTGTGTTGCAGATGGCTAAGGGTACTCAGTGGGTGCTTAGCCCTATTGTTCATGTCCAAGGCTTTCCTCAAAGTGTTGTGCAAGTTAGTGAAGTGGACATCACTTTTGATTGGTTAAAGACTAAATTCATGTTGAAGCAAGGGTTGAAGGAAGACGATTTTGTGTACTACGTCAGCAGCTTGCACTTAGATGGCCCTGGGGAAAAAAATTCATTGAAATAACTGATGATGATACAATTCATGAAATGCTCAAAGAATGGGAATGGAAAAGGGTTGTTGACTTGCATTGCTACAGGAAACCGAGTTATATGTGATGTTTATGTCGTTTGAACTATCGTGGACCATCGAGGTCATGAACTATTTATGTCTTTCGAGACATTGTATGTGATGAACTTGTCATTCGAGACTCAGTAGATTTATGTTATTGTATCCTAAAATTCGCATTGCAGCAAGTTGTATCTTAAACAGCAAGTTGTATCTTAATTTAAACATGTTAATTTTTATGTATCTTATTTTATGCATGTTATTTTCGATGCATCTTAATTTGAAAAGTTTAATGTATCTTATTTCAGTCAGTGTGGAAATGTAACTCGAATAACAATGCGAATTAATAGTAATATGTCTCTCGCATACATAGGTCGAAATATGTGTCTCGCATACATAGGTCGAAATATGTCTCTCGCATACATAGGTAGAAATATGTCTCTCACATACAAATACGTCCCTCGCATACATAAGTATCGGCCACGTCGTGCTCGTCCGCGGCGTGGCTGTGGTGGAGGGGGCGTCGACCACTCATACCTGTTCGGTGGCCGAACGTTACGAAGAGGAATACAAGACCCGTCCTCGCCATACTGTGTGTCTTGCGTGGGCTGTGTGGGCTGTGTGGGATCTGGTGGAGGAGTCGAGAACATGTTCATCCACTCAGTGTGTTGCGACATCTGAGCCTGTATGTTGTCCTCAGGATGTTGATCACTCCCCCACGTATCATGTGATGCCGACATAGACGTATCATATCCGTAGGCTCCTGCACGATGAACGTTAAGTCATGAAGAATGAGGTCGCCTCAACTAATATTGAAAACAATAAATATGAAGAGACATACCTGCTGGCTGTGACGGCTGCTCTGGCTGAAATACGAAGCTCGACGAGGGACCCTGCTGCTGTGGAGAAAACACGAAGCTTGACGTGGGACCATAGTGCTGTGGGTGCTGCCACGTCGAACTGCCAGGTTGGTCAGGAGGGGGTGGCCTCGACGTCGGCTGATGTGCTAGACGTGGACGTGGCTGCTGTCGGTGCGTGGAGTGACGTGGCGGCTGCTGCTGCTGCTGGTGCTGAACAACGTCGCTTCTCCGGGTGCACGTGATAGCCTCGTAGACAGCCCGTATCTTGTTCTGCATGCGTTCCAAGAAGGGTTGTACCACAGGCCGGTGTTGAAGAAGAGGTCCAGACGACAGTGATCGTCCAAAGGTGGTCACGTCGTCGTATAGTTCGTGTGTCAAGCGAGCCTGAAAATTTTCATGACCATTATTAAGTATGCACGTCAAAGTATGTCACAACTTTACTTAAAGAAAATATATCTTACCGCGTACTGCCTAGAGCCCAAAGTATCATAGCTCGGGTACATATCCGACGGAGTAGGGTCAGGTATCTCCTCTGGGTGAGAGTGCTCAATGATGCGTAACCGTGTTCCGGTCATGTAACGCCGCAAATAGAGATTGAATTCATTGAGTTCAAAATTGTGATTCTCGTGCCATAGATGTGTGTTTGCTGTCTCCCATTCTGTAACATACGGCTGTAGTCTAACTAGCCAGTCAGCAGTTGTCCTATTCATGCCCTTCCTCGTCATCCTAAAATTGTGGTGTGTGTTCAACAATTACGTAATGCTTCGAATGGATTACTATCAAAGATAATGCAACATTGAAAATCTGGTTAATACCTGTGGATGTGTGTTGGCACCGGGTTCTCTGTAGGGGGAGGCAACTCCAACTGCAGAAGACCAAATTGCCTCATAACCCTCTGTTGTGCCATCTCCTCGACGAAGATATCAAAGATGATCTTCGATTTCGTCATCCAGTAATCTCGGTCCCTAGTGCATAGCACAGACATACCACCGGGGTATCTTGCATGTATGGCTGCTTCCGTGTAGGGCTGCCAGATGACCCCAGTGTACGTATCGAACTGCTCGTTCAATGCCATGTATGCCTTCCTGGTCTGATCACTAGCAAAGCGTCTCTGCAGAAAACAAAAGTTAGTAGCCGCTAACATTGAACTATCTCTTGTGGACAAAAAATTTGCATTAAACTATAACACGATACATACCTCGCGATGTGTCCAACACAGACCGAAAGTAGGCATGTCGATGCCGTCAGCATCGAACATGGCGTCTATAGGTTGATGAACACGTACATCTGGTCGCCCTATAGAGAACCTCTCCCACGACCACAGCTGTAGGAATAGAGGGCATCCAAGAAGGGCTGGCTTTGTCGATGAAAGCTGGCAGCCGTTGCACATACCTCGGTATGTAGCCGCTAAGACCGCCGAACCCCAACTCCTCTGTCTGATCTGATCCGCCGTCTCAGCGCTCGCTATCTCGAGTGCCATAGGGATGTAGAGCGCGCTAATAGTGCTGACATGGTTCTCTGTGAACATCACCTTGCCGAAAAGCCACATTAAGTAGGCCCCCAGGCTCCGAGTGATCTGTTCCGCACTCAACGGTGCCGGGAACTTCTGGATCTGCACTAAGCAAAGACAAATATTTAGTAAGCCACAGGTATCTTCTGTAAAACCATTTGCATGATAACTTGAAGATAATAGGTAGGGGAACTAACCTGAAAATTGAGCAACCAATCATACTTAGGTCCGTGATGCTCCCATACAGGATCCGGAGCATCCGGAAAAACACCATGAAAACATTGTGTAAGACCGACCTCCCAACCAGCCGGTGCGTCCAACGGTCCTATGGCATGACCTGCCAACGGTAGTCCCAGCAAAAGTGACACATCCTCTAGAGTAGGAGCCATCTCTCCCCACCGGAAGTGAAACGTGTGGGTCTCTGGCCTCCAACGGTCCACTAAGCAGCTCAACAAGGAGGAGTCGATGGCGAGGCGTTTGCAGCCTGGGATAGACTCAACCAGACGCGCGAAAGGTAAAAGGCCGGCACATTTCAACCTTCATGACAGAACATTTCAGTTAGTGTCTCCCATTAATATTCATGTCAGTGTGCAAATTAATAAAGCACGTACCGCTGAACCCATCCTGGGTGTATCCTCCAGTTCTCCAGAGGAGTGCGAGTGACCAGAGGCTTGAGCTTTCGCTCATACCATATCGCAGCACGATGACCCCTATCAATTTCCCCATTCAGCAACCACATTCCCGCCATTCCTGCACATACCAATTTCAAACATAGTTGCCACACTTAATACAAATGTAGAACATAGTGCCACACTTAATACAAATTCAGAACATAGTGTCACACTTAATACAAATTTCAAACATAGTTGCCACACTTATTACAAATTCATAACATAGTGCGACACTTAATACAAATTTCAAACATAGTAGCCACACTTAATACAAATTCAGAACATAGTGCCACACTTAATACAAATTCAGAACATAGTGCCACACTTAATACAAATTCAGAACATAGTGCCACACTTAATACAAATTCAGAACATGGTGCCACACTAATACAAATTTATAACATAGTACTGCTAGCTTAGCTTCTTCCTCTCCCTCTTACTCCTCTACCTCCTCTTCGTCCCCGGTTGCCTCGTCCACGACCAGTACCACTGGCAGTGACGAAAGTGGGACAATTAGTGTCCCTATGGCCAAATTCATTGCATAGAATGCATTGCCTAGTCGGACCTCCTGCTTCAGATTCATCCATATCATTCCGGATGCGCTGACACTGCCGTCTACCTCTACTTGTACGCATATGCTCTGGGTTTGGAATGTAACGCCTTTCAGCGGGGTTGACGTTGTTGAAGTTACCCATTGATCGAAAACCCATCAGCTCACCTGTCCAGGTATTGAGGACAGACTCTTTCAGAAAAAATGGAGACACAAATGATATTGCGTCCATTCCAAGCTGCCCGCAAGCAGCAAGTACATGTGAGCAAGGTAGGTGAAACAATTTCGGTTTGTTGCATGTGCACTCACAAGTTGGCCAGGCTTCATTTCCAATTTTCACCTCATGCGTCCTCAACTCATTTGCACATCCGAATTTGTTGTTGACTAAGCGGACCTCAAACCTTCTCTCTTGATTACCGATGGCGACTACAGTGTGTGACCTAGCTTTTTGCATCTTGTTGTCCATGTACTTCGTCACTCTTTCACAGTAACGTGTATTCGGGTTGTTCAATATATGCTGCTCTGCTTTTTGACGTCTATCTCTGAAATACTTCACGGTGCCATAGAAAATACCCTCAACGATGGCTGTAAGTGGCAAAGCCCGGTTTCCTCTGAGGACAAAGTTGTATGTTTCCGCGAGGTTGGTTGTCATGACACCATACCTTGCTCCATGTGTGTCATGTAGCAAAGACCACCTCTCCAGAGGCTCATGCTCAATCCACTGCTCAAAGGTTTTAATCGACCTTCCGAGCCTTCTCCTAGTACCAGGTGGGTCAAAGCCTGGCAGGTCACATAACCCAACAGGCTCCTCCTCCACAGCCGCTGATCCTGTTGCCAACTGTGCAGCTACTGCTTCAACATGTGCCCTCACCGCTGCATCTCTTGCAGCTTTCCTGTCCCTAACGTGTCTCTGCGTGCACACATTAAGTCTGCCATGTATCAAATTGTACTTCCATGACTGGTTCTGCTTGCAGAGTTTTTTGAACAAATTCATCAGGCTCTTATTTCTAAACTGCGAGAAGAAATTAGCCCCCAGATGGCGCATGCACCAACGGCTCTGCAAGTCCTGCCATGGAGTTTGTTCCTCAGGGCCTGGGTTTGTTAGTGTCCTTATCGCACTGAGTATACCTGCATGCCTGTCATGAAGGATGCACACATTGGGCTTCTCCTTCACAACTGATATTTTCAACTGCCTTAAGAACCATGTCCAACTTTCAATGTTCTCACTCTCCACAAAAGCAAATGCGAGTGGGACAACTTGATTTTGGCTGTCTTGACCTATGGCTGTTAGGATCTGACCCTTGTACTTGCCAGTGAGAAAAGTACCATCTACACATATCACCGGTCGGCAATGCCTGAAAGCTTCGATGCATACACCGAAAGAGAAGAAGAGACGATGCAGCACCCTCACAGTTGGGAATTCTGGCATGAAGAGGTCTTGGATATCGATATAGGTGCCTGGATTCCGCTGCTGCAGTGTGTCGAGGAGCTGGACAACAGAGTCATATGCATCAAAATAAGAACCAAATCTCCTCTCAAGCGCCGCATGCTTAGCCCTCCAAGCCTTGCCATAAGAAATTATGTACTTCAACCTGACGAAGACTTTTGTCTGGATTGCCTTCACTTCCATAGCTTTGCCCTCCACTATCTCATCGTAAAACAACCGAGCAATAAGCGTCGATGAAAGGTTGGCATGATCTTGAGGGATGCAGGGAATAAGACAAGTGTGATTCACTAAGTCGCTGATCACCCAACTTGTGCCATACTTAGGGAGATAGCCGTGCACCCTGGCGGGACAATCTGTGTTCTTGCATACCATTGTCAGGTATTTCTGACTTGACACCTGAGCTGTGAAAACCCTTTGCGTGGACATTGCCCAATTTATTATTGCATCCTTAAGAGCTTCCTTGTTGGGATACATAGCACCCGTCGCAATATTGTTCTGGTGATATTGCCAGGCAGAATCATGTCCATCGTTCACCATCATTGCAGATGAGAAATCATGATTCCATGATGCAGGATTCGGGACCTCCTCTGCATTTTCATCTTCATCCGACTCGTCAGAATCATCGGCATGACCCCTATCAACATCGGTGTCTTCTTCTTCCATCAGGTCCTGCATGTGCCCATCTACCTCGTCAGCGTCCACCTCGCCACTGTAATCACCATCGGCATTTCCTCCTTCTACCTGACTACTCTGCCCTGGTTCGTAACCATCATCTCCAGCATTTGACATAGATAACTGCCTCCCTCCACTGCTCTGCCCAGGATCATAGCCACCCTCGCCTTCATGTGCAGTGACCTCCTTCATGACGGGAAGCACTAAGGCAATAGGATTGCATCCCCTGCGTTCGCAACCTTGTAACCACCGCACCCACTCGGAGTCTCGCTCTATTGGCCTCAAATAAAAGTAAATTATTGAACTTGACCGTGTCCACAATGCATGAACACCGACGGTGTGTGTTTCTGTATCAAGCCCTAAACTTCCTGTAATCCATTCTTTCAACTGACTGACAGACCATGTTTGAGGTGCGCTCATTGGCACCTCCATGTGAGTAAATTCACTCAGATCAGCTCCCATGTCAGTTGTTTGGACAGTACCAGGACGGTAGTAAAATTTGAACGTCACTACATCAGACATCTCGGCTCACCTAATTTTTTTCCAACATTGACAGACAAGTATTAAGCAACAACTTTAAATATCCGCACTACTAAATATTTGACATGTATATATATTATGGAATATTAACGGAGCAACTAAAAAAATTCACACACCTACAAATATATTACAAATATTTGCCGGAGCAACTCCAACTACTAACACACCTAAATATTTGACATCCACATATAGTACGGAATATTACCGGAGCAACTTCAAATATTCACACAACTAAATAGTTGACATCTAAATATATTTACGGATACTGCCGGAGCAAATAACTAGAATCGCACACCTAATTTTTTTTCAACAATGACAGACAAGTATTAAGCAACAACTTTAAATATCCGCACTACTAAATATTTGACATGTATATATATTACGGAATATTAACGGAGCAACTAAAAAAATTCACACACCTACAAATATATTACAAATATTTGCCGGAACAACTACAAATATTGACAGATTTAAATATTTGACATCTACATATATTACAGATATTACCGGAGCAACTCCAAATACTGATACACCTAAATATTTGACATCCACATATAGTACGGATACTACTGGAGCAAATAACAATAATCGAACACATAATTTATTTCACATCGAAACATATTACCGGAGCAACTACGAAAAATAAAATGTGTGTTGAAATATACCCTTGAAGCGTGCGAGCGAACGACGAACGGCGGCCTTCAATCACCGGAACCGGAGCCGGAAACTCCACCAAACTACCGGAGCTTCACCTCCACCACCTCCACCACACTGCCCCAGCTTCACCACCACCACCTCCACCTCCACCGCCGCCACAACCTCCACCAATGTGCTAAAAAAATGCTCCAACAAAATGCTCACCACGACCACCACGAGCTACCCCATCAGTAGATCGAGGTCTCCCTTGGCTCCCCTAACTACGTAGAACCCATTCACGGTGCTCAATCCGCAAAAGCCTGCCTCATTTTGGTGTAGAAATTGGAGGCATTTCTTGTAAGAAAGAGGAGAAAGAAAGAACAGAGAGGAGGAAGGAGAAAGGAGGAAGGAGAAAGGAGGAAGGAGAAAGGAGGAAGGAGCCAGCCGCCGTGGGGCCCGCACCCTGTCGGCCGGCAGCTGGCCGATCGGCCTGCAGCGGGCCGACAGGGTCCGGCCCGCGCCGACAGCCGCTAGCGGGCTGGCCTGGCCGGCTGCTCTCTGCGTGTGGTGGGCCCAGTCGGCCTGCTGTGGGCCGATCGGCCTGTTGTGGGCCGATCGGCCTGCAGCGGCCCGACGGTGTATTATTTTTGAAAAAATTTCATCTAGCGTAATATTTGTGAAATTTAATAAAAAAATGTATTATTTAAAAAAAATTAGCCGACAATAGCGCCTTCCTCTACGACGCCAGGGAGGTGTTCCATCCCAGGTGAGCAGTTATCCATGCTGAGGCTAGGGGCTGTCCGTGGTGTAGGGCAGTAGTTCGATCGAGTGCGTGGTCAAGTTTCTGTGTTCGATCCAACAGTTTGCTGGATAGGTTCTATTCCTAGGCGTCAACAAATTTTCCATGATTTACAGTGTGAGATGCGCACACCATGAGTTTCGATGAATTTTTTCCATGATTTTCCACAGTTTATATGATGTGAGACTGCATTCCTCATTTCCTATCGTGAACTATATGAAGCAAATTCTCCGTGTCGCTAGAAAAGGAAAGGTACAGTAGATGACAAACTCATACCTAATTTAATTGTTGAAACTAACTCGTAGATTCCTCTTATCTTCTCTCTATTCTCTTTTGATGGCGTTGCAATTTTGCAAAGCATAGTTGTCAGCTGCTCCACCATGCAATTACACACGTATTTGTTTCAATTGATTCTCATAACAAACACAAAATACATTGTAAAACTTCGTAAAGTTCAATCACAACTTCAAAAATATGAGCATAAAGTTTAAATTATTCTAGAAAAATTAGCAAATTCTGACAACTTTCAACTCTCTTCATCCTTCGCTCATGACTTTGGCTATCTTCTAGTCCTCGTCGTTTCACCGTCCTTTCATGTTCAGTGGAGACTCCACTAGGAGGGCAGTGAGATGTTTCCTGAACCCGGTGTAGGGACCGAGAGTATATCGAACAGAGGGGGGGTGAATGGGAGTTTAAAAAATTCTTCCGAATGTTTTGCATCGAGCCCAAGCACAGCAGAGGAAATAATTTGATAGATAAAAAACTTAAGCAGGTATCCTACTGAGGAACAACTCTTTCGATATAGGAAGCAATGATGGCTCGAGCATAGTAGAGTATGGGCTTGACTATCACAATGGTAATGCAATACACAAACAATTGCAACAGCATGAATGAAAACTATGTGTGAACAGCGAGGAGAATACAGGAAGAGATGAGTACACTGAGATACTACTCGAAAGATAAGTGAGATATGTAGTAGTTTACAAACGGAAGGTAAATGATCGATGAGTAAACAGATACACGATCATCACAGAGCACGAAAGATAATTCCTGAAAGAAATACAGAGTAAATAAAATGAACCAGTGATGCTGGATGGCGAGTGTATTTGGTAGACGAGTTCTTCCTTTTGCCAAAGGACTACGTCTGGTTGGGAGACTTGTGATTGAACACAGGATCAAACCTCTCTCCGTCCTATTCTCCTTCAACTAGGAGCTGATTAGACTCCAGTTGATTTCACTCGTGGTAGATGCTTATCGGTGATCTCCAAACCTTCAGCAACCTTCCTTCGCAAACCACAATTACTCTTGGTTGCTGAGGATCTTGCTCGGTGAAGACAACAACTCTTCAACACTCGAGCCGACACCTATCCGTCTAGAGAGTGCGCAACTCTCAAGAGTAATAGGTACAAGAACACTGACTCAGAACTATTGTGATGCTCAACCACTATCTAAGTTTTGGTTCTTGGTTTTCTCTCGATGGATTTTAAACTCAAATCTCTTGGAAAGGGGATGCCCAATCAATCTTCTCAGAAATCTTAAGCGGAGCAGCCAACGGACAACGTTGGAGCGGGGTAGCTATTTATAGTCGCAGCCTTCCCAGATGGGAAATGACCAGAATGGACATGTGGGATAGCCAATGGCCGAACGACACGTGTCCAACAGTAAAAAATTTGAGCACGGCGGTAACATTCCTTTCGGAGCAAGAAATGCTAACTCCTCTATCCGAAAGATATCTCCTGCAACACCGAAGAACTATGTCTTCTGCTGATAGGTAATCATTCAAAGCATAAAGAGATTTCTCTCAGTCTTGCATAGGATTGGGCTAAGCATCACAGCGGATCTAAGCTTCGAGAACCTATACCCCTCTTAATAGTACGGAGGTCCTATGACTTAGTAAAGAGAAGAAGAACGACGAAATGAATGCTACGTCTTCACTTTGCCTTCGACTTCCTTAGCTGCAGTCAATTTTCTTCGGACGAACACCGAACTAATTGCTTCATGTCAGCAATAGGTTTTAAGGGGGCAGCTTCTTCGTGTCAATCTTCTCGCCTGAACGACCTCGAGATATATGACTGGATCTTCTCTGCATCTCAAATATCCTTCGGTGAAGTTCCTCGAACTTGACACCAAAGATGACATTCTCTTCGGTTCTGCATGAACTATTTCTCTCTGGGTGCACTAGCAAACAAATCAGTCCACGCCTGTTTCTGTCAACAACCTCCAAAACATAAGAGGGCAAATATTGCACCAAGAATCTCCCCCTTTTTGGACTATTGTTGACAAAATAGAATACATCAAAAGATAGATGAAGTGAAAAGAAGTAGGTTGTGATTTTAACAAGAAAGACGAGAGATAATTACGAAGATGAACATGCTCCCCCTGAATGTAAGCATTATACTGAAGATATTTCATTGGAGGCTATGCTTGAGAGATAAACTGGAAGGAAGCAATGTGAATCTTTGTATGAGAAGCATTGTTGTATGGTAGCATTCGTATCATTGACCAATGCTCTCGTTCCTATCTGAGGTGATTGCCTGTGACACATATCCTCTAAAAAAGATTAGTTAAAGATTATGAATACTTTGAAATGATTTGTCGCAGAAATAAGCCATGAAGATTTACTCAGAACAGAGTTTGAATCCACACGAGGCATAGTAAATCCCTACAGATTAGATATGCAAGATATATCACAACATGGGAAGCTACAGCTCAAAGTAAATGAGTTCCTGATGGAGTTTTCCTTCAACAAAGATGAATAGATAACAACTAACGAAGGAAAAACATCACATCGAATAGACTGAAATGGTTTTTAGTTCAAGAGACGAACAAGTTCAGCCTGAAGACAATTTTCTTCTCCTGCATTGTTAGATAATAGGAAAATAGTGGAGCAGGAAATACAAGATATAGATTGAGACGAAAGATATCTCTTTTCAGAGAAATAAGCTTTTCAATCTTCTTCAAAGTATAATTACTTCACCTGCAACAAAGATAAGTATCGAAGATAATCATTGCAAGGGAGTAAATATCAATAGCACCCATAACCAAATGACCGAAAGCAAATAGCATTGCAAGGGTTATTAACGGTACATGACGACGAAGTTTACCAACACCACATGCGGTGCTATAAAGTTTCACAACCAAAAGCAAATAGTTCAACGACGGATACCAAACTGTTCGAAGGAAAAGCAAACGGCGAATGAAACCCCCCTGCAAATATCCTGCTCATCTATCCTCTCGATATTCTTCTCCCCCTTTTTGTCAACAAGTGTAAAAAAGGAAAGAGAATGCATACGAGGAACTACTCGTTCAAAGAACCCTCGGAGCTCGAGCTGTTTGGAGAAACAGAGTGAGCAATGGTTGAGGCCGAAGCAGGAGCTGGACTTGCAACAGGAGCTTTAGGAATAGCTTCGGGAGTGGAGTGAGGCGCATCTGACTTGAATATCACTAAGCCTGCAGTGTCCTCGAGCTCATCGTCTGGTTCAACGAACACCAGATCAGTGGAGTCAGAATGTTGAGGAAGCACTGGGGTTTGCCTTCGTGAGGAACTTCAAACAGATTCAGATGGTCATATTCCTTTTCGATTCCTTTTGCAAAGAGTTGCTTGCGATCATAATGTTTGCGCAGAAGGGTCCAGGTGCGCTTGTGAAGTTCTTTCTCATGCAGAAGAGCTTGGCAAGTGTAATTGTGAAGTAGATTGATTTCAACCATCATTTCCAATTTCACCTTGCGATCAAGCTTAATGTGGCTCTCCAGAGCTTGCTGAGTTCAAAGACAAATCTCATACAGTGAGGGATTTCTGCACGAGGTACTTCCACTATTGCCTTCTTGATCTTCGGAACATGAGCAGAGGCTGGTGTAGTTGAGTTAACATGAGTTTTCCCTTTCCCAATATCCTTCACAATTTGAAGAGTATCACGAACTGGAGGCATGAAAACTTTTGGCACATGGGGGCAGAAAAACTTCTTCTTCATGAGTTGTTCGATAGCAAACATGATCCAAGGAGCATATGGCTTCAAAACTTGAGCACTGTCAGCTGCATAAGCCAAGTTCCGAATGAACAGATTAGGGATATCAAAGCGAATGCCCTTTGATATGGCATTGAGTGCATTTACCACGATGCCTTGAATGATTTTTGGTCTGTTGGTTGGAGTGATAGAATTGCACAGAATATAGAACAACACTTTGTTCTCATAGGACCAATTCTTTGGATTTGCTTCGGTGTATGCATCACCTACAAGCTTGGGATCCATCAGCATATGCAGTTCAACATCAGATACTTCCCACCAGTGTAGCCTATGTTCACGAGTTTCATCAAATTCAGACCAAGGAATATTCAGAAGAGCTAGAAACTGGTCAGCGGAGCACTTGATCTTTTCTTCCTCAGTCATCCATTCGAGTATCCATGTGATGTTGTCTGCAAGATCTCCTGAGATATAAAGTGTGGCAAAGAATTGAAGGATACTTCACGGTTCTAGCCATGATTGAAGCGGAGGAACTCTTCAGAAAGACCTATTCAATTTGCTCGATGGTATGGTGGAAGCAAGGTAAACTTTTGAGCTCTGCAAAATCCAAAATCTTGTGCTTGAAAATGTGATTCTTGCAGAACAAGATGCAAGCATAATACACAGCTTGTTCCTTGGTCCAGAACCTTGGTGACATGGAAGTCCTTTCTCCATCATACGGGCTGGTTCCAAAGAAAGCAAGTTTCGGTCGATGAAACTGCTCATTGAAAGCTGGACCATTTGGACCATCCTCGACAGGAAACAAAGGAAATGTTTCGAGCGGATTCCTTAGTGGTTCTTCATCGACTAAGCACCTGGTCAGAGACTCATCGGGAACAGCTGGATCTTCTTCAATTGGTTTAAGAGGAGCGCTGTGCATCCTCAGCTTTGCAGACACAGATGGCTTCGAAGAACTTGAAGATTCATCAATTTTGCTTGCTGGAACTCCTACAGCGTTTTTCAATCCTTTGGGCACTGGGGCCTTATCTTTTGCAGACACAGTTGCCTTGGGTTCGAACACTGGTGGTACTCTTGGAGACACAACTTCATGAGCCAACGGCTCAGCAGAGTTCTTTACTTCCTCTTCCATCTGTGGGGCTATGGAACAAGGAGCAGAGTCAACATCCATTGATGTGGGAGCACCAGAGGGTGTGACAGGGGTAGTTTTCTCTCGATTGCTCCCCCTCAATCTTGTCATCCTTCTTGCTAGAAGCAGAAGGGTCAACTTGCATGGGCATAGGAGGCGAAGAATTTGGCTTTTCAACCTCGATCTCCGCACCAGTCTGGTCATCATTGGCTTGCTGCTGAGGTGGTGCATTCTCTTCATCTGGATTGTTGAGAAAAATATCAACGACATCATTTTGCTCGTCTTGGGCTGTAGGCACTGGAACAATGACCTCAGGAACATACTGTTGCTCCGGTTCTTCCTCATGAGGTGGAGAAGGAGTAACCTGCTGCAAGGGAACACTTGTGCTAATTGGAACAGCGTCAGCAACCACGATCTGAATGTGCCGATCCTTCTTTCCTATCGGCTTGGTAGCTCTGGCTAGAGCTCTCTGACATCTTTCCTCTTGCACTTTTCTGCGAGCAAGATCTGCCTTCCGATCAATTTCTTCGTTCTTTCGATCACACAACTGGGCAATATCCATGTGCATCTTGGAATGCCATTCAACCTTCTCGTTTCGAATGCCACTAAGGGCCTTGGTGATATCAACAATTTCCTTGTTCAGGCCTTTTCTCTTGTAATCAGTTTTGGCTTCTCTTCTCATTTTTTCGAGAGTTTGCTTGTCTTTGACAACTTTCATGAGCTTCTTGGAGATTTTCTTCAGCTCGAGGAAATGCTTTGTCACCATCTCTGTGACATCTTCGGGCAGACCTAGACCACTTACATCATCAGTTTGTGCATCATATGCAGCACTGTCAATGATGTCAATCATCATCTTGAAATCATACTTTTATTCACTGTGGGAGCAGGAACTGTAAGCTTGGCCTTCTTGGCAGATGCATCTTCTTCGATAGGCAGTTTTCTCCTCGTAGTTCTCTTTGAAGAAGTTGGCAGGGCTGAACCCGATGGTTTTTCAGCTAGACCCATGGGAGAGGAAAAAACCTTCACTTGAGAAGGACTCTGAGCTGGCTTGTCAAGTATAGCAGCCTGGTCATACATGGGAATTTCATCACCCATTCCTTCATTAGAAGACTCATTAGACGAGTCAGAAACAGTTTTTGTTGTTCTTTTGGAGGTGGTCTTCTTTCGAGGAGCGCGAGGAGAAATTGATTTCTTTAACTTGCTTCCCTTGGAAGCAGATGCACGTTCTTTCTTCTTCTGCACATCTTCCTTGGTCAGCTTGACATTTTTTGCCTCAACCTGCTTCTTCTTTGCTTCTCTGGCTTCGCGTTTGGCTTTAGCCTTCGCCCTCTTTGCAACTTCCTCGGGGAAATTAGCTATGGTTTTGAGGGAGTCAGGGTGAGCATTTGTAGGTGGTGGCGGCCTGACTTTCTCATTGTTTTGGCCAATGCAGTTCTCAGCTATGCAATCATTCCAAGGTGGAGTGAAAGCAAATAGAATTTGATACTTCTCGTGAAGATTTTCGTATCTGAACCATTTGCTCGCCTAGTGGCGGCGAATCCTTTGCAACCTGTTATTGCGATCTTGAGTTGATTCTCCTTCAAGCGGAGTTCTGTAACTGTCAGGGTCGGACATCTCAGTAGTCATGTTTTTCTCTCTGCCACGGCCACCCTTCTTGGGATTTCCATCGAAGAAGATGGTAAGGGCGTCAGTGACTGCATCATCATCATCAGATTGAGTGTTAGCAGAAGGAATCTCTTCCTCATTTTCTTCAGACTCAGATTCTTGATTCTTCTTCGGCACCTTGGGTGGCTTCGAAGATTTTCCTCCTCCAGTCATTCGGAACCTTTCAGACTTGGAAGTATACTGAGGCAAATCACATTCAGATTCTGTGTGCTCCTCCGAACTGGAACTCATGACACCCATGAAAAAGAATAGACATGAGGGTAAAATGGGTAGAGTCACAAGCATGCACAGAAGGATTTTTAACAAGTAAAACATTTTGTGGGAAATGAAGGAGACCCACAACAGTAAATGAAGACATCATCGATAGATTCCACTCTGACCACTAGAATTTCAGGAAACGCATGGGCAGAAAGAGAACTATCTAATCTTACACGAACTGCGCAGGAACCCTAGATCAAGGAGACCAGTACGAGGAAAAACTACAAACCCTACATAGTAAATCCTAGGGATTCCTAAAGATCTACCGCAATGACATAAATTACAGAAAATGGCATCAGTAAGAACTGCTCTATGAACAGAGAAATAGAGAGAGACAATTCCAAATTCAAGCGCCCTAATTTGGCCACTAGAATCTACTACGGCGATGCAGGAGAGAGGATTACCGCACCGGCGTGATCAGCAGCGACGAGATTCCACCGGAGTTCCACGGCAGAGTCTCTCGCTGGAGTTGCTTCGAGCTCCGGCTCGGACAGAGGTGGAGCAAGGGTTTGAGGGAAAATAGAACACACTAGAGGAAGGAGACGAGAGGAGAGGGGTATTTATAGCCTGAGTGCAAAACCACCTCTCCGAAATCCACGCCCAGAGATGCGGGATGTTCAGTATTCGACGGACATGATCGACATGGAGGAGATCGTGGGCACATGGCGACGGTTACCTGAGCAAATCTCGGGAAGAGAAGCGGTCCACCGAAAGGTTTGAAAAGGGGCTTAAGCCAAAATTAGATAAAGTTTGAAGTCCATTTCTATTGCAACCAAGGATGTTGGAGAGAAATTTTCTTCAGATCAAATTGCACACTTGTGACAGACAGCATAGACTTAGAAGAGAGTACAATAGAAGGAAACAGGGTCCGAAATAAAACACTCAGCCAAAAGAGAGAGAAAACACACAAAGCAATAACTCTGAGTGAGTTGTTGATCGGACAAAGCACAAACACAACAAACAAGAAACAAGCAAACACAGAGAAAAGATAAACAACACCAACAAATAGCTTCTCGAGGCTGAGAGACAAGCAAGCTGCCTTGAGAAGGTTCCTGCCAGAGAGTTAGTTGGCTTTCACCACCCACACTTGTGTGGGACGCGGAGACCTCGTCTGGGTCAACCGAGCAGAGATAGTTTTCCTTCGATGTCATTCGTATCTTATTTGTTCACTGCGAGAATAATCATATAAGTAAGCATTAAAGTTGTTTCCTGAGACATGGGCATAATGGTTCGAAGAGATACACATGTATTCCTTCTGACGAACATTATGCCAGTTCCCATTCGAAGGAGTGACATTATTGTACTTTAGATGCTTATCCTGCATGGTTAGGCTAGTGACCACTGATAAAGTTTCAATGGAGTATTTCTTCACCCAAATCTGCTTCTTTGGTGATCCAGACCTACAGTTAGTCCCAATATACCGAACGAAAACCTTACCATTCTGTTGTTTAAACAGTTTGTAGTTGGAGTCATTTGAGTCGTCAGAAACAACAGGGATGGGACAGTCATATCCGGAAAGACGTGCTGGTTCGAGAGTTTTGTTCGAGGCACGAACCCAGCTTGTCTGAGGATATTGCTCGAGAGTCCAGTACGTTCCATCGACATTGAGTTTTCTTTTGAAACCCAGGCCTTTTCGGGATTTTTGTGTAGTATCGACTTCTTGAGAACATCACACAAGGTTTGATGCCCTTTGAGACTTTTTAGCATTCCAGTCTCGAGAAGATTCCTTAGCCTGAAATTTTTATCAGAGATAGCAACAATTTCCTCGGAAGAGGCGTTAGTGATAACATTCGTACTAGCTGCATTATTCTCGATGATAGCAGTAGAGGTTTCGGCCGTGGAGTCAGCATTGCTGCGCTCTAAACATTTTAGGCAAGGAGGCACAAAATCATCGGGAAGCTTTTTAGATTGCTCGGCGAAGGGAGAAGCCTTTTCTTTCACAAGCACGTTATAAGACTCTTTTAGTGACTCGAGTTCTTGATTCCTGTTAAGGAGTTCATCTGACAAACTCTCGAAGTCCACTTCAAGAGAATTATATCGGTTGGAAAGATCATCAACGGTTGAAGAGAGAGCTTCATGCTCTTCGATCAACTCTTGATTTTTCTCCATCTCTTCGACCAGTAATCCTTCAGATTTCCTTAGACGTTTCTCAAGTTTTCTAATTTCATCTTGTTGAGATTTTGCAGTTTTAACAAGTTTAGCATAGGCAATGTTATCCGAGGAGAATTCATTTCCAGACCTCAGATGTTTGGATGATACCTGTTCCTTTTGAGGTTTTTTCCATGAGGCAGAGAGGTGAAGGTTCGTCATCACTTGATGCATCATCATTGGTATCTGTCTCGGAATAGTGTTCGGAAGGTTCAATAGCGACGAAAGCATTTCCTCCATCCAGACCTCTATAGAATCTTTTAGTATCTGATTTTGATGATTCATCTTCGGAGTCCATTGTCATTCCAGCACATGTACTAGCCAATTGTGACATTCTCTTCATGTTAGATTCAATTATTCCTCTTGCTCGTGTGTCAGTGACTGGTCTGCTGGAAGATGAGGAGAAAGGGTCTTCATTCTTCTTGAGCTTAGTGTGACAGTTCATACGAGTAAACTCTGTACAACGAAGAGAGATCCACCTCTTTCTTGGTTGCCGGCTCATATTCCAGCTCGGACAGTCAGCTATAAAGTGACCATATAGCTTTGATAACCCACAAGTATAGGGGATCGCAACAGTTTTCAAGGGTAGAGTATTCAACCCAAATTTATTGATTCGACACAAGGGGAGCCAAAGAATATTTGAAGTATTAGAAGTTGAGTTGTCAATTCAACCACACCTGGAGATTAAATATCTGCAGCAAGGTGATCAGTAGCACAGTAATATGATAGTTTTGATAGTAGTGGTAACAGTAGCAATAGTAACGGTAACAGCTGTAACAGTGTTGTAGCAGTTGTAACAGTAGCAATGGCAATAGTAACTTAGCAAGAGCAATATGTGGAAAATTCGTAGGCATTGGATCGGTGCATTCGTTGGATGATATTCTCATATAACAGTCATAACCTAGGGCGACACAGAACTAGCTCCAGTTCATAAATATAATGTAGGCATGTATTCCGTAAATAGTCATACGTGCTAATGGAAAAGAACTTGCATGACATCTTTTGTCCTACCCTCCCGTGGCAGCGGGGTCCATAAGGTAATAGAGAACCGGAACAAAGCATTAACACATAGTGAATACATGAAGTCCTCAAACTACAGTCATCACCGGAAAGTATCCCAATTACTGTCACCCTTGTGACGCCCCCGACTCAATCGTACACTAATCATACACGCAAACGTGTACGATCAAGCACAGGGACTCACGGGAAGATATCACAACACAACTCTAACACAATTTAAACGGAGGTCCACAATATTACAGACCAGGGATCCGAAGATCCGAATACATAAGTCAGTCATACAAATATTATCTGAGTACAGACATAGTTAGACAAGTTTTGCCTTAAGAAGGCTAGCACAAACAGCGACACTAGATCGAAAGGCGTTGGCCTCCTGCCTGGGAACCTCCGATCCTACTCCTGGTCGGCTGGCTCGATCCAGTAGTAAGTACCCTCTGGACCCTCCTGGTAGTAAGCTCCGGTGGTGGCATCTGGCTCCTGGACTCCATCGTCTGATGTATCATCAAGGTGGGGTATATGGGGAAAAGAGAAAGTAAAGAAACCGTGAGTACTCATCCGAAGTACTCAGCAAGCAAGGATCTATACTACATATGCAACATTATCAATGGAGAAAGGCTGTATAAGTGGACTGGGCTGCAGAAATGCCAGAATAGAGAGAAGGCCTAGTCCTATCGAAGACTAGCATCTTCAAACATCTTCACAAGGCCATCATCTTGCAGCAGTAGAAGAGAGTAGAATAGCATTTTATTTAGCAAACATGTTGAAGTACAGCTTAAAGATCCTTCCTCGACTCCCAAGCGAGAAAGCGATCCCGAAGCTTCAATTAAGTAACAAGTATCCAGTTCAAGTAGTAGATCGGAATACACAAACTGAGCGTCCTTTACCGTAGGACCGGCTATCGATAGAAGATTCATCCCTGCAGAGGTGCACTACTGTTACCCAACACGCTCGATCAACTCTGGCCGGACACACTTGCTGGGTAATGCCCGTCCTCGGAAGATCAACACGAAGCAGCGCCCTACCTAGGCTCGGCAGAGAGGTCAGCACGCCGGACTAACCTATGCACCCAAAGGTCTCGGGCCATCGCTCTGGGCACCCTGTGTGTTGCGAGACTGGCCGGGGTGCAGGCGCGACACTGAGCTCGTCAGTGAAGTATCCAGCCCAATCCCGACAATCAGCCCGCACGGTGAATCGTGACGTCAGACGAGCTTTCGGGAGAAACGTACTTCGCAGAGGGTCCCATAACCATTATCCCGCGTGGTGGTAGTGCGTATAGGGCACATCGACCCACTCAGATCACACACCCAAATCCAATAGGCTCAATTAGTATCACGCGGAGACAATCAGAGTCTCTGATGCTCCGCCACAATAGCACACTCGAGTGCCCTTCCGGCACACCCGAAAATCATAGATCCCCAGCGGGTACCCACCAGGGTGGACCCGCCTGTAACAAAGGTCAAGTAATCGTGTGGTCATAACATCAAGGGGGAAACCCGAGGAATCACCCTCGGCGGATTCCACTCGACGAAATCATCAGGGTGAACGTATGAGGCATCACCCTCGAGGTTCACACTGAGGGTTGCACGACAGAGTCGTATCGGAAGTGGAGAAGGAGGAATCACCCTCGATGACCACGACCGAACAGCTACACTACAGAGTATTCATCAGGAGTGCGTTACGAGGTATCACCCTCGGCACTCGATAGTTACTATGCAGAGTCGTACAACTAAGGGGGTGTGAAGTGAGGTGTCGGTCTCTGGTCGACGATCATGTTGATCGAGTCGTCGATGATCAAGCAGGGGCAACAAGGATAAGGTGGTGGGGTCACTGATGGTTCATTCCAACCTAAACTAAACAGTTTATCATAGGCAGGTAAGGTAGCAATGAACAGGTTACAACAGCAGGCTATGCATCAGAATAGGAGCATACATTAACAGTAGCAAAATCTAATGCAAGCAGGAGAATAGAATGGGCAATATCTGGATGCTCAAGGGGGGGGCTTGCCTAGTTGCTCTGGCAAGAGAGAGGGGTCGTCAACGGGCTGCTCGTCGGTAGTGTAGTCGTACCCGGGTGCAGCGTCGTCGGTCTCAGCGTCTATCGAGAGAGAGAAGGAGGGGGAGAGAAACAATAAATTCACAGCAATAATGCAAACAATATGTATGACATGCCTAAATGATATGCCGGGGTGTTCTACTGCCTAACTAAATGATTTAGTTAATTTAGGAATTTATTTGGATTTATTTAATTAAAGCTGGGCACTATTCATTTATCAAAATCGGTCTAAAAGTTCAATGTTCTTATAGCTAGAGGCATCTGATGGGGATACGGAGGGCGTATTCGGGTTCGTATCGGAATTCTGAGCAAGTTTCATGTACAAAGTATTTTCATCGGAGTTACGGATTATTTAATATGATTTTCTAAAGTTTTTAATAATTTCTGGAATTTAATTAATTATTTAAATTAACATTATCCGAAACAGTGTTATGCTGACATCAGCATGACATCAGCAGGCGTCCTGACACGTGGGTCCCACATGTCATAGACTGATTCGGTTAATTAGGGTTAACTAATTAATTAACACTTAACTAAACTAATTAACTAATTAGATTAACCTAATCAAGATTAATTAACTAATTAATTAATTAATTAATTTTAATTATTTTTATTTTTATTTTGATTTTTTTAGGGGCTGGGCCCCATTCGTCAGCATCACAGGGGGGGTTCGGCCCCACGGGCCAGTGGCACAGGGGCGGCGGGGCCCCACCGGGCAGTGGCCCAGGGGCCACAGGCGTGCGGGCGTGCGGGTGGCGGGCGCGACGCGTGCGGGTGGCGGGCGCGGCGCGTGCGACGGGGCGCGGTCGTCGAGCGCGTCGGGAGGGGCGGTGCGGGGCGAGCGCGCGGGCGCTGGGCGCGTCGGGCCGGCACCCGATCCAGTTCTGGATCGGGGGGGCGAGGGGGGGGGAGTGGCTGTCGGTGGGTTAGGGTTCGGTGGCCACAGGCCATATAGGAGGGGGGGGAGCTGGGCCGGCCGGCTGGGCTGTGGCCCAGTTGGGCCGGGGGGGGTTCTTTCTCCTTTTTCTTTTTCTCTGTTTTCTTTTCTTTTGTCTTTTTCTTTTTATTTAATCATATCTCCTGTTTAGTAAATAGTTGGGCCTCAAAATGATTTTTGTATAACATAGGAATTGCTCCAACAAATACTAGGCATTACCTACCACTACCAAAAATTAGTTTGGAGGCAATTGGAGTTCACACAATTTTTATAACTATTAAAATGCATTAATCCTTGCTGTTTAGGTAATGTTAGTGCCACCTAATTAATTTATTAATTGTTGGTTTCAATTTTAGAATAGTCTCTGCAATATTTGCTATTTATTGAACATTTTAGTTTCTATGTTGGATAACTTTTATTTTCCACTTTCATTTAAATTTGAATTTGACTTAGGAGTTGAAATGCAATATGATGCTAATGATGATTATGCACTATTAGGCTTGCTGACATGTCATTATCAAAAGTGATTACTGTAGCTAATGACAGGGGTGTTACAATTCTCCTCATCTATTAAGAATTCTCGTCCCGAGAATTAAGAGGAAGACAGAAAGAAAGAGGGGTATTCTTCACGAAGACGATCCTCGCGTTCCCAAGTGGCTTCATCTTCAGAATGATTTGACCACTGAACCTTGAGGAATTTGATTGACTTTTGACGAGTCCGACGTTCAGCTTCATCAAGAATACGGATGGGATATTCTGGATAAGACAGATCTTCCCGTAATTCAAGCACTTCGTGATCCACAGCTCGAATAGGATCCTTGAAGCAGCGACAGAGTTGGGATACATGAAAGACATCATGCACTTGAGAAAGATTTGGCGGCAACTGCAATTGATATGCCACTTCTCCTCGACGGGTAAGAATACGGAATGGGCCAATGTAGCGAGGAGCTAACTTGCCTTTGATTCCGAACCGATGAGTGCCTTTCAACGGAGTGACGCGGAGGTAAGCTTGCTCGCCAGGTTGATAGACCATTTCCTGGTGCTTTCGGTCATAGTTGCTTTTCTGACGAGACTGAGTAGTTTTCAAATGTTCACGGACAATGCGGACTTGTTCTTCAGCTTGCTGAATAATGTCCGGTCCGACGAGTGAGCGTTCCCCAGTTTCTGACCAATTCAGAGGGGTTCGACACTTACGTCCGTATAGAACTTCAAACGGTGCCATCTTCAGACTAGCTTGATAGCTATTGTTGTAAGAGAATTCGGCATACGGGAGAGATTCCTCCCATTTCGTACCGAAGGAGATGACGCAAGCTCGAAGCATATCTTCGAGCACTTGATTAACTCGTTCAACTTGACCCTGTGACTGAGGGTGAAAAGCGGTGCTGAAAGTCAGATGTGTTCCCATAGCTTCTTAGAAACTATTCCAGAATCTGGAGGTGAAGAGGCTGCCACGATCAGAACTGATCTCCAACGGAACACCATGGAGTGACACAATTCGGGAAACATACAAGTCTGCTAACTGGCTAGCAGTGATTGTCTCTTTAACTGGCAGAAAGTGAGCAACCTTGGAGAATCGGTCAATGACGACAAAAGTAGCATCATGACCCTTCTGGGATTTGGGAAAACCAGTAATGAAATCCATTTGGACCTTGTCCCATTTCCATTCAGGAATTGCAAGGGGTTGCAGAGTTCCTGCGGGCCTTTGATGTTGAGCTTTAACGCGGCGGCAAACGTCACACTCAGAAACATAACGAGCAATGTCTCGCTTCATATTAGGCCACCAGTATCTCTGACAAATGTCACGGTACATCTTTGTGCTACCAGGATGAATTGACAGAGGAGTGTCATGAGCTTCCATCATAACGTGTTCTCTCTCATCTTTGAACTTAGGTACGAAGAGACGGTGTTGGAAAAATAGGATCCCATCATTATCAAGATGGAACTCCGACGGTTTTCCTTTTTCAAGGTATCGCTTGATCCTTTCAACTTCAGAGTCATACCGTTGCATAGTTTTGATGCTGTGTTCTAAATCTGGTTCGACAACGAGGGTATTGAGATAACCCTGTGGAACAATATGGAGGTTCAATTTACGAAACTCTTCATAAAGAAGAGGTTGTGATTCCTGAACCATATGGTTGCTGCAATAAGCCTTACAGCTCAAAGCATCGGCCATTACATTTGCCTTGCCAGGGGTGTATGAGATATTCATATCATAATCGGCAATTGTCTCGAGCCATCTTTGTTGACAAAGGTTTAGATCTGGTTGAGTATATAAATACTTCAAACTTGATGATCCGTATATATCTCGCAACGGTTACCGAGAAGGTAATGGCGCCATAGCTTCAGGGCATAAATAACCGCAGAAAGTTCGAGATCGTGCACTGGGTAATTTTCTTCGTGAGGACGCAATTGTCGAGAAGCATAAGCAATCACTTTACGCTCTTGCATTAGGACACAGCCTAATCCTTGACGAGATGCATCACAGTATATTACGAAATCCTTTTGGGAATCCGGGGGTGCTAGCACTGGGGCAGATGTTAACTTATCTTTTAGTGTCTGAAAGCTTTCTTGACATTTTTCTGTCCACTCAAATTTAACACCTTTGTGAAGCAGATTCGTCAATGGTTTTGCAATCTTGGAAAAGTTCTCAACAAATCGACGACAATAACTAGCAAGTCCGAGAAAACTTCTGACTTGCTTGACATTCTTCGGGGGAGTCCAGTCAAGAATAGCCTGAACTCGTTCGGGGTTAACAGCAATTCCATCCTTGGAAATTACGTGTCCAAGGTAAGTTACTTCAGAAAGCCAAAATTCACATTTGGAATACTTGGCATACAACTGGTGTTCTCGGAGCCTTTCTAGTACCAAACGGAGGTGTTCAGCATGTTCTTTTCTATTATTAGAATATATCGGGATATCATCCAAATAAACCACGACGAATTTGTCGAGGTAATCCATGAATATATAATTCATCAGACGGGAGAAAGTTGCTGGAGCATTCGTTAGGCCAAATGACATGACGGTGTATTCATAGGAACCATAACGAGTGACGAATGCAGTCTTGGGAATATCCTCTTCACGGACACGGATCTGGTGATAACCCAACCTCAAGTTGAGTTTAGAGAACACCGATGATCCAGCAAGTTGATCATAAATATCATTGATCCGGGGCAGTGGGTATTTATTCTGGATTGTGGCTTGGTTAATGGGCCGATAATCCTGAACCAATCCGTTAGTTCCATCCTTCTTCTTAACAAAGAGTGAAGGTGCTCCCCAAGCAGAGGAACTGGGGCAGATGAAACCACTCTTAAGTGACTTGTCGATTTCTTCCTTAAGCTCGAGTAGGTGATGCGGAGGCATCTTATAAGGTCGCTTGGCAATAGGGACGGTGCCAGGCTTCAAGTCGATGACGAACTCGACAGCTCTAGCCGGGGGTATTCCTGGAAGTTCTTCTGGAAAGACGTCTGGAAAATCTCGAACGACAGGAACGTTCTCGATCCCTTCCAGAGGTGAGGCGTTCAAAGCATTCAGAGCATATATTTGAGCTTCAGCGTCCCGAGTAATGCGGGCGGTATAGTTCACTATCTCATCGGTGGGGTGAAGAAGTTGGACGACTTTAGTGGCACAATTGATCGAAGCAATGTGAGCTTTCAACCAATCCATTCCAAGTATGAGGTCTATGGTGGAAGATTTCAAGACGATGGGCGAGGCAAGGAATTCCAATCCTTTAATTTCGACGACAACGTCAGGTGCTATTACGTCAGCATGACAGTGACCTCCGGGAGTTTTAATGACTAACGGGGTATGCATTTTCTCATATCGAATGCCATGCATGAATGCAAATTTTCCAGAGATGAATGAATGTGATGCTCTTGAATCAAATAAAACAGAAGCAGGTACTGAGTTAACAAGAAGGGTACCCATCACAGTAGCAGGTTGATCCTGGACTTCTTCAATGTCAATGTTGTAAGCGTGCCCACGACCATGTGCAGCAGACCCGGTATTATAGTTGCGGGTCTGATTGTTGCCACGACCATTGCCACGGCCTGCACGAGAAAAGGCTAACTGATTCTGATTCTGGCGGCAGTCTTTAGCCTGGTGTCCTGGTTTGCGGCACTTGAAGCACAGACCATCTTCAGGACGAAGAGGAGCATTGTTTTGAATAGCTTGAGCCTTTGGCTGCCTCGGTGGTGGAGGAGGCAGACGTGGTGCAGCATAGTTGTTCTTTGGCGCAGAGGCATTGGAACGGAACGCATTGTTGGGAATCCAAACTCGACGCTTCTGTGCTGAGCCCGAAGAAGAGCCAGCATCACGATAGCGCTTCTGTGAGTCCTTGTATTCCATCTGAGCAGTCTCAACAAGAATAGCCTTGTTCGTCAGAGTTGAAAAGTCATTGAAGTCTTGAGCAGCTAGTGCAAGCTTGAGGTCGGGGTGTATTCCACTACGGAACTTCTCTCGTGTGCGTGCATCTGTGGCGATGTCTTCTTCAGCATAGCGGGAGAGGTCTAGAAATTCCCGCTGATAAGCTTCGACAGTCTTGTTGCCCTGAGTGAGGTTACGGAACTGGGTCTTCATGCGTTCCATAATTGCCTGAGGGATGTAACGTGTACGGAAAGCAGCCTGGAACTCATAACAGGTGATGACTGTTCCAATAGGCAGAGTACGCTTGTGTGTGTCCCACCACTGAGCTGCGGGTCCCTTTAAGAAAAAGGCCGCGAAGTTGACGAAGTTGGCAGGGGCGACATTAGCAGACTCCATCTCGTGAGTGATGTCGCGGAGCCAGTCATCAGCATCCAATGGCTTGTCAGAGTTGCGGAACTGAGTTGGGTTGAGTCGCATAAACTCTGTCAAAGTTATTGAAGCTGGGTTCTGGTTCTGGTTGTTCTGATGCAGAAACTGAGCCATGATTCCAGTCATGAACTGGCGGTTAAGCTCAAACTGTTGCATCATAGCCGCCATATAGTCTGGCGGCGGTGGGCGTTCAGGGGCACGACCACGACCACGACCACCTGGTCTAACCATCCTGCTAAGTATCAACAGGGGGTAGTTTAGTAAAAGCAATTGCAAGCGTTTAGTGACAAACATGATGTAACTCGACAACAATTTAAGTAGTGTAACAGATACATAACAGTCGTCAATTAAGACATACAGATCCATACACAGAGTCAGGTACATGCGGACATCATAACGGCGCAAATTCAAAAGCTAGACATACTAGGCGGCGCGCAGGCACGCGGTAAGGAAGTACACAACAAGACATAGCAAAGGCTACATCAACATCGGAGAAAACCACCGAAACGGGGTAACTGCAAGTGCGGACGACGAATGTTCGTCGCGGAAGGATCCTGCGCTCCATGTGCACTCTGATGCAGAATCCGGTCTCGAGCTGTAAGAAGAGGTCCACGTGCAGGTGTATGACCTCCAACAGCAGGCCAATCAATACTAGCATACATCTGAGTCCTGCGCAGGTAAAGGATGTGCTCAGGATGTATCCCTGCGCGAACAGCGGGTAGCAACGGCGTCATAGCATCATAGAGACGTGCTCGAGTGGCAACCAACTCGACGGCAAGAGCCCGAACAGTGCGATCCAGAGCCTGAGTGCACTGAATCAGAACACGCGGGTCATAGCGACGAGGCTCATACGGGGCACAGATAGCTGTGTAGTATCCAGTAGCATCTCCAGCAGGGGCATACGAAATGTATCGGAACTCAGAGTCATCCAAGATATCGCTGAACTGTCCTCGGAGACGTGCGACGGCAGAGTAGGCGGCATCATGGACTGCCATCTCAATCATCACGCCGATACCGTGGAAAAGGTGTAGCTCAGTGTCTGAGTCATTTTGCTGATCATAGATACGAACATCAGCATGGTACTGCTCCTGGTAGAACTCGCGGTAATCCTCGTAAACCAAGTACTCAGGATACCAATGGTAGCCAAGTCTGGTCATGAGAGCGATCAGGACAGCTGGAAACCCAGGGGCATCACGAGCCCAAGTGCGAGGCACAAGCTGTGTCGTAGGACGTGGTGGAAACAAACGGTCCATCTGAAACAGAGGAAATTCAGATTTGTCAAATGACAATGAGAAGTTTAACACAACTCGGAGAGAAAGGTTAAACAAAACAATGGAAAGGAAAATGATTATCAGACTAATCAGATCAATGACAGGGAAATCGCACAGATATCCAGCTCTCCGGGTAGACGGGATTTACGAGATCCTAATTGTCGGCGTTAGTAAAATTTATTTAACCCGAGTAGAAGAGAGATCAGAGTCCCAGAGTATAGACGAGGAATAAAAGATCCTAATACCACCAAGTTGGTGACGTGGGCCCGTAAGCCACATAGCCAAGTTAGTAAATTAGTTTTTCGGTTTCTAGACTCAACTTCGGCCAAGGAATTGGAAGGGGGCTTCCTACAGGCAGTCGGCTCTGATACCAACTTGTGATGCCCCCGACTCAATCGTACACTAATCATACACGCAAACGTGTACGATCAAGCACAGGGACTCACGGGAAGATATCACAACACAACTCTAACACAATTTAAACGGAGGTCCACAATATTACAGACCAGGGATTCGAAGATCCGAATACATAAGTCAGTCATACAAATATTATCTAAGTACAGACATAGTTAGACAAGTTTTGCCTTAAGAAGGCTAGCACAAACAGCGACACTAGATCGAAAGGCGTTGGCCTCCTCCCTGGGAGCCTCCGATCCTACTCCTGGTCGGCTGGCTCGATCCAGTAGTAAGTACCCTCTGGACCCTCCTGGTAGTAAGCTCCGGTGGTGGCATCTGGCTCCTGGACTCCATCGTCTGATGTATCATCAAGGTGGGGTATATGGGGAAAAGAGAAAGTAAAGCAACCGTGAGTACTCATCCGAAGTACTCAGCAAGCAAGGATCTATACTACATATGCAACATTATCAATGGAGAAAGGCTGTATAAGTGGACTGGGCTGCAGAAATGCCAGAATAGAGAGAAGGCCTAGTCCTATCGAAGACTAGCATCTTCAAACATCTTCACAAGGCCATCATCTTGCAGCAGTAGAAGAGAGTAGAATAGCATTTTATTTAGCAAACATGTTGAAGTACAGCTTAAAGATCCTTCCTCGACTCCCAAGCGAGAAAGCGATCCCGAAGCTTCAATTAAGTAACAAGTATCCAGTTCAAGTAGTAGATCGGAATACACAAACTGAGCGTCCTTTACCGTAGGACCGACTATCGATAGAAGATTCATCCCTGCAAGGGTGCACTACTGTTACCCAACACGCTCGATCAACTCTGGCCGGACACACTTGCTGGGTAATGCCCGTCCTCGGAAGATCAACATGAAGCAGCGCCCTACCTAGGCTCGGCAAAGAGGTCAGCACGCCGGACTAACCTATGCACCCAGAGGTCTCGGGCCATCGCCCTGGGCACCCTGTGTGTTGCGAGACTGGCCGGGGTGCAGGCGCGACACTGAGCTCGTCAGTGAAGTATCCAGCCCAATCCCGACAATCAGCCCGCACGGTGAATCGTGATGTCAGACGAGCTTTCGGGAGAAACGTACTTCGCAGAGGGTCCCATAACCATTATCCCGCGTGGTGGTAGTGCGTATAGGGCACATCGACCCACTCAGATCACACACCCAAATCCAATAGGCTCAATTAGTATCACGCGGAGACAATCAGAGTCTCTGATGCTCCGCCACAATAGCACACTCGAGTGCCCTTCCGGCACACCCGAAAATCATAGATCCCCAGCGGGTACCCACCAGGGTGGACCCGCCTGTAACAAAGGTCAAGTAATCGTGTGGTCATAACATCAAGGGGGAAACCCGAGGAATCACCCTCGGCGGATTCCACTCGACGAAATCATCAGGGTGAACGTATGAGGCATCACCCTCGAGGTTCACACTGAGGGTTGCACGACAGAGTCGTATCGAAAGTGGAGAAGGAGGAATCACCCTCGATGACCACGACTGAACAGCTACACTGCAGAGTATTCATCAGGAGTGCGTTACGAGGTATCACCCTCGGCACTCGATAGTTACTACGCAAAGTCGTACAACTAAGGGGGTGTGAAGTGAGGTGTCGGTCTCTGGTCGACGATCACGTTGATCGAGTCGTCGATGATCAAGCAGGGGCAACAAGGATAAGGTGGTGGGGTCACTGATGGTTCATTCCAACCTAAACTAAACAGTTTATCATAGGCAGGTAAGGTAGCAATGAACAGGTTACAACAGCAGGCTATGCATTAGAATAGAAGCATACATTAACAGTAGCAAAATCTAATGCAAGCAGGAGAATAGAATGGGCGATATCTGGATGCTCAAGGGGGGGGCTTGCCTGGTTGCTCTGGCAAGAGAGAGGGGTCGTCAACGGGCTGCTCGTCAGTAGTGTAGTCATACCCGGGTGCAGCGTCGTCGGTCTCAGCGTCTATCGAGAGAGAGAAGGAGGGGGAGAGAAACAATAAATTCACGGCAATAATGCAAACAATATATATGACATGCCTAAATGATATGCCGGGGTGTTCTACTGCCTAACTAAATGATTTAGTTAATTTAGGAATTTATTCGAATTTATTTAATTAAAGTTGGGCACTATTCTAAAAGTTCAATGTTCTTATAGCTAGAGGCATCTGACGGGAATACGGAGGGCGTATTCGGGTTCATATCGGAATTCTGAGCAAGTTTCATGTACAAAGTATTTTCATCGGAGTTACGGATTATTTAATATGATTTTCTAAAAAAATTATTAATTTCTGGAATTTAATTAATTATTTAAATTAACATTATCCGAAACAGTGTTATGCTGACATCATCATGACGTCAGCATGACATCAGCAGGCGTCCTGACACGTGGGTCCCACATGTCATAGACTGATTAGGTTAATTAGGGTTAACTAATTAATTAACACTTAACTAAACTAATTAACTAATTAGATTAACCTAATCAGGATTAATTAACTAATTAATTATTTAATTTTTATTATTATTATTTTCATTTTCATTTTTTTAGGGGCTGGGCCCCATTCGTCAGCGGCACAGGGGGGGTTCGGCCCCACGAGCCAGTGGCACAGGGGCGGCGGGGCCCCATCGGGCAGTGGCCCAGGGGCCACAAGCGTGCGGGCGTGCGGGTGGCGGGCGCGGCGCGTGTGATGGGGCGCGGTCGTCGAGCGCGTTGGGAGGGGCGGTGCGGGGCGAGCGCGCGGGCGCTGGGCGCGTTGGGCCGGCGCCCGATCCAGTTTCTGGATCGGGGGGGCCGAGGGGGGGGGAGTGGCTGTCGGTGGTTAGGGTTCGGTGGCCACAGGCCATATAGGGAGGGGGGGGAGCTGGGCCGGCCGGCTGGGCTGTGGCCCAGTTGGGCCGGGGGGGTTCTTTCTCCTTTTTTTTTCTTTTTCTCTTTTTTCTTTTTCTTTTGTCTTTTTCTTTTATTTAATCATATCTCCTGTTTAGTAAATAGTTGGGCCTCAAAATGATTTTTGTATAACATAGGAATTCTCCAACAAATACTAGGCATTACCTACCACTACCAAAAATTAGTTTGGAGGCAATTGGAGTTCACACAATTTTTATAACTATTAAAATGCATTAATCCTTGCTGTTTAGGTAATGTTAGTGCCACCTAATTAATTTATTAATTGTTGGTTTCAATTTTAGAATAGTCTCTGCAATATTTGCTATTTATTGAACATTTTAGTTTCTATGTTGGATACTTTTATTTTCCACTTTCATTTAAATTTGAATTGACTTAGGAGTTGAAATGCATATGATGCTAATGATGATTATGCACTATTAGGCTTGCTGACATGTCATTATCAAAAGTGATTACTGTAAGCTAATGACAGGGGTGTTACAATTCTCTCATCTATTAAGAATTCTCGTCCCGAGAATTAAGAGAGAAGACAGAAAGAAAGAGGGGTATTCTTCACGAAGACGATCCTCGCGTTCCCAAGTGGCTTCATCTTCAGAATGATTTGACCACTGAACCTTGAGGAATTTGATTGACTTTTGACGAGTCCGACGTTCAGCTTCATCAAGAATACGGATGGGATATTCTGGATAAGACAGATCTTCCGTCGTAATTCAAGCACTTCGTGATCCACAGCTGAAATAGGATCCTTGAAGCAGCGACAGAGTTGGGATACATGAAAGACATCATGCACTTGAGAAGATTTGGGCGGCAACTGCAATTGATATGCCACTTCTCCTCGACGGGTAAGAATACGGAATGGGCCAATGTAGCGAGGAGCTAACTTGCCTTGATTCCGAACCGATGAGTGCCTTTCAACGGAGTGACGCGGAGGAAGCTTGCTCGCCAGGTTGATAGACCATTCCTGGTGCTTTCGGTCATAGTTGCTTTTCTGACGAGACTGAGTAGTTTTCAAATTTCACGGACAATGCGGACTTGTTCTTAGCTTGCTGAATAATGTCCGTCCGACGAGTGAGCGTTCCCCAGTTTCTGACCAATTCAGAGGGGTTCGACACTTACGTCCGTATAGAACTTCAAACGGTGCCATCTTCAGACTAGCTTGATAGCTATTGTTGTAAGAGAATTCGGCATACGGGAGAGATTCCTCCCATTTCGTACCGAAGGAGATGACGCAAGCTCGAAGCATATCTTCGAGCACTTGATTAACTCGTTCAACTTGACCCTGTGACTGAGGGTGAAAAGCGGTTGCTGAAAGTCAGATGTGTTCCCATAGCTTCTTAGAAACATTCCAGAATCTGGAGGTGAAGAGGCTGCCACGATCAGAACTGATCTCCAACGGAACACCATGGAGTGACACAATTCGGGAAACATACAAGTCTGCTAACTGGCTAGCAGTGATTGTCTCTTTAACTGGCAGAAAGTGAGCAACCTGGAGAATCGGTCAATGACGAAAAAGTAGCATCATGACCCTTCTGGGATTTGGGAAAACCAGTAATGAAATCCATTGGACCTTGTCCCATTTCCATTCAGGAATTGCAAGGGGTTGCAGAGTTCCTGCGGGCCTTTGATGTTGAGCTTTAACGCGGCGGCAAACGTCACACTCAGAAACATAACGAGCAATGTCTCGCTTCATATTAGGCCACCAGTATCTCTGACAAATGTCACGGTACATCTTTGTGCTACCAGGATGATTGACAGAGGAGTGTCATGAGCTTCCATCATAACGTGTTCTCTCTCATCTTTGAACTTAGGTACGAAGAGAACGGTGTTGGAAAAATAGGATCCCATCATTATCAAGATGGAACTCCGACGGTTTTCCTTTTTCAAGGTATCGCTTGATCTTTCAACTTCAGGTCATACCGTTGCATAGTTTTGATGCTGTGTTCTAAATCTGGTTCGACAACGAGGGTATTGAGATAACCCTGTGGAACAATATGGAGGTTCAATTTACGAAACTCTTCATAAAGAAGAGGTTGTGATTCCTGAACCATATGGTTGCTGCAATAAGCCTTACAGCTCAAAGCATCGGCCATTACATTTGCCTTGCCAGGGTGTATAGAGATTCATATCATATCGCAATTGTCTCGAGCCATCTTTGTTGACAAAGGTTTAGATCTGGTTGAGTATATAAATACTTCAAACTTGATGATCCGTATATATCTCGCAACGGTTACCGAGAAGGTAATGGCGCCATAGCTTCAGGGCATAAATAACCGCAGAAAGTTCGAGATCGTGCACTGGGTAATTTTCTTCGTGAGGACGCAATTGTCGAGAAGCATAAGCAATCACTTTACGCTCTTGCATTAGGACACAGCCTAATCCTTGACGAGATGCATCACAGTATATTACGAAATCCTTTGGGAATCCGGGGGTGCTAGCTAGCATGGGGCAGATGTTAACTTATCTTTTAGTGTCTGAAAGCTTTCTTGACATTTTTCTGTCCACTCAAATTTAACACCTTTGTGAAGCAGATCGTCAATGGTTTTGCAATCTTGAAAGTTCTCAACAAATCGACGACAATAACTAGCAAGTCCGAGAAAACTTCTGACTTGCTTGACATTCTTCGGGGGATCCAGTCAAGAATAGCCTGAACTCGTTCGGGGTTAACAGCAATTCCATCCTTGGAAATTACGTGTCCAAGGTAAGTTACTTCAGAAAGCCAAAATTCACATTTGGAATACTTGGCATACAACTGGTGTTCTCGGAGCCTTTCTAGTACCAAACGGAGGTGTTCAGCATGTTCTTTTCTATTATTAATATATCGGGATATCATCCAAATAAACCACGACGAATTTGTCGAGGTATCCATGAATATATAATTCATCAGACGGGAGAAAGTTGCTGGAGCATTCGTTAGGCCAAATGACATGACGGTGTATTCATAGGACCATAACGAGTGACGAATGCAGTCTTGGGAATATCCTCTTCACGGACACGGATCTGGTGATAACCCAACCTCAAGTTGAGTTTAGAGACACCGATTATCCAGCAAGTTGATCATAAATATCATTATCCGGGGCAGGTGGGTATTTATTCTGGATTGTGGCTTGGTTAATGGGCCGATAATCCTGAACCAATCCGTTAGTTCCATCCTTCTTCTTAACAAAGAGTGAAGGTGCTCCCCAAGCAGAGGAACTGGGGCAGATGAAACCACTCTTAAGTGACTTGTCGATTTCTTCCTTAAGCTCGAGTAGGTGATGCGGAGGCATCTTATAAGGTCGCTTGGCAATAGGGACGGTTGCCAGGCTTCAAGTCGATGACGAACTCGACAGCTCTAGCCGGGGGTATTCTGGAAGTTCTTCTGGAAAGACGTCTGGAAAATCTCGAACGACAGGAACGTTCTCGATCCCTTCCAGAGGTGAGGCGTTCAAAGCATTCAGAGCATATATTGACTTCAGCGTCCCGAGTAATGCGGGCGGTATAGTTCACTATCTCATCGGTGGGGTGAAGAATTGGACGACTTTAGTGGCACAATTGATCGAAGCAATGTGAGCTTTCAACCAATCCATTCCAGTATGAGGTCTATGGTGGAAGATTTCAAGACGATGGGCGAGGCAAGGAATTCCAATCCTTTAATTTCGACGACAACGTCAGGTGCTATTACGTCAGCATGACAGTGACCTCCGGGAGTTTAATGACTAACGGGGTATGCATTTTCTCATATCGAATGCCATGCATGAATGCAAATTTTCCAGAGATGAATGAATGTGATGCTCTTGAATCAAATAAAACAGAAGCAGGTACTGAGTTAACAAGAAGGGTACCCATCACAGTAGCAGGTTGATCCTGGACTTCTTCAATTCAATGTTGTAAGCGTGCCACGACCATGTGCAGCAGACCCGGTATTATAGTTGCGGGTCTGATTGTTGCCACGACCATTGCCACGGCCTGCACGAGAAAAGGCTAACTGATTCTGATTCTGGCGGCAGTCTTTAGCCTGGTGTCCTGGTTTGCGGCACTTGAAGCACAGACCATCTTCGGACGAAGAGGAGCATTGTTTTGAATAGCTTGAGCCTTTGGCTGCCTCGGTGGTGGAGGAGGCAGACGTGGTGCAGCATAGTTGTTCTTTGGCGCAGAGGCATTGAACGGAACGCATTGTTGGAATCCAAACTCGACGCTTCTGTGCTGAGCCCGAAGAAGAGCCAGCATCACGATAGCGCTTCGTGGTCCTTGTATTCCACTGAGCAGTCTCAACAAGAATAGCCTTGTTCGTCAGAGTTGAAAAGTCATTGAAGTCTTGAGCAGCTAGTGCAAGCTGAGGTCGGGGTGTATTCCACTACGGAACTTCTCTCGTGTGCGTGCATCTGTGGCGATGTCTTCTTCAGCATAGCGGGAGAGGTCTAGAATTCCCGCTGATAAGCTTCGACAGTCTTGTTGCCCTGAGTGAGGTTACGGAACTGGGTCTTCATGCGTTCCATAATTGCCTGAGGGATGTAACGTGTACGGAAAGCACTGGAACTCATAACAGGTGATGACTGTTCCAATAGGCAGAGTACGCTTGTGTGTGTCCCACCACTGAGCTGCGGGTCCCTTTAAGAAAAAGGCCGCGAAGTTGACGAAGTTGGCAGGGGCGACATTAGCAGACTCCATCTCGTGAGTGATGTCGCGGAGCCAGTCATCAGCATCCAATGGCTTTCAGAGTTGCGGAACTGAGTTGGGTTGAGTCGCATAAACTCTGTTCAAAGTTATTGAAGCTGGGTTCTGGTTCTGGTTGTTCTGATGCAGAAACTGAGCCATGATTCCAGTTCATGAACTGGCGGTTAAGCTCAAACTGTTGCATCATAGCCGCCATATAGTCTGGCGGCGGTGGGCGTTCAGGGCACGACCACGACCACGACCACCTGGTCTAACCATCCTGCTAAGTATCAACAGGGTTAGTTTAGTAAAGCAATTGCAAGCGTTTAGTGACAAACATGATGTAACTCGACAACAATTTAAGTAGTGTAACAGATACATAACAGTCGTCAATTAAGACATACAGATCCATACACAAAGTCAGGTACATGCGGACATCATAACGGCGCAAATTCAAAAGCTAGACATACTAGGCGGCGCGCAGGCACGCGGTAAGGAAGTACACAACAAGACATAGCAAAGGCTACATCAACATCGGAGAAAACCACCGAAACGGGGTAACTGCAAGTGCGGACGACGAATGTTTCGCGGCGAAGGATCCTGCGCTCCATGTGCACTCTGATGCGAATCCGGTCTCAGGCTGTAAGAAGAGGTCCACGTGCAGGTGTATGACCTCCAACAGCAGGCCAATCAATACTAGCATCATCTGAGTCCTGCGCAGGTAAAGGATGTGCTCAGGATGTACCCTGCGCGAACAGCGGGTAGCAACGGCGTCATAGCATCATAGAGACGTGCTCGAGTGGCAACCAACTCGACGGCAAGAGCCCGAACAGTGCGATCCAGAGCCTGAGTGCACTGAATCAGAACACGCGGGTCATAGCGACGAGGCTCATACGGGGCACAGATAGCTGTTAGTATCCAGTAGCATCTCCAGCAGGGGCATACGAAATGTATCGGAACTCAGAGTCATCCAAGATATCGCTGAACTGTCCTCGGAGACGTGCGACGGCAGAGTAGGCGGCATCATGGACTGCCATCTCAATCATCACGCCGATACCGTGGAAAAGGTGTAGCTCAGTGTCTAGTCATTTTGCTGATCATAGATACGAACATCAGCATGTACTGCTCCTGGTAGACTCGCGGTAATCCTCGTAAACCAAGTACTCAGGATACCAATGGTAGCCAAGTCTGGTCATGAGAGCGATCAGGACAGCTGGAAACCCAGGGGCATCACGAGCCCAAGTGCGAGGCACAAGCTGTGTCGTAGGACGTGGTGGAAACAAACGGTCCATCTGAAACAGAGGAATTCAGATTTGTCAAATGACAATGAGAAGTTAAACACAACTCGGAGAGAAAGGTTAAACAAAACAATGGAAAGGAAAATGATTATCAGACTAATCAGATCAATGACAGGGAAATCGCACAGATATCCAGCTCTCCGGGTAGACGGGATTTACGAGATCCTAATTGTCGGCGTTAGTAAAATTTATTTAACGAGTAGAAGAGAGATCAGAGTCCCAGAGTATAGACGAGGAAAAAAGATCCTAATACCACCAAGTTGTGACGTGGGCCCGTAAGCCACATAGCCAAGTTAGTAATTAGTTTTTCGGTTTCTAGACTCAACTTCGGCCAAGGAATTGGAAGGGGGCTTCCTACAGCAGTCGGCTCTGATACCAACTTGTGATGCCCCCGACTCAATCGTACACTAATCATACACGCAAACGTGTACGATCAGCACAGGGACTCACGGGAAGATATCACAACACAACTCTAACACAATTTAAACGGAGGTCCACAATATTACACCGGGATTCGAAGATCCGAATACATAAGTCATCATACAAATATTATCTAAGTACAGACATAGTTAGACAAGTTTTGCCTTAAGAAGGCTAGCACAAACAGCGACACTAGATCGAAAGGCGTTGGCCTCCTCCCTGGGAGCCTCCGATCCTACTCCTGGTCGGCTGGCTCGATCCAGTAGTAAGTACCCTCGGACCCTCCTGTAGTAAGCTCCGGTGGTGGCATCTGGCTCCTGGACTCCATCGTCTATGTATCATCAGGTGGGTATATGGGGAAAAGAGAAAGTAAAGCAACCGTGAGTACTCATCCGAAGTACTCAGCAAGCAAGGATCTATACTACATATGCAACATTATCAATGGAGAAAGGCTGTATAAGTGGACTGGGCTGCAGAAATGCCAGAATAGAGAGAAGGCCTAGTCCTATCGAAGACTAGCATCTTCAAACATCTTCACAAGGCCATCATCTTGCAGCAGTAGAAGAGAGTAGAATAGCATTTTATTTAGCAAACATGTTGAAGTACAGCTTAAAGATCCTTCCTCGACTCCCAAGCGAGAAAGCGATCCCGAAGCTTCAATTAAGTAACAAGTATCCAGTTCAAGTAGTAGATCGGAATACACAAACTGAGCGTCCTTTACCGTAGGACCGACTATCGATAGAAGATTCATCCCTGCAAGGGTGCACTACTTTACCCAACACGCTCGATCAACTCTGGCCGGACACACTTGCTGGGTAATGCCCGTCCTCGGAAGATCAACATGAAGCAGCGCCCTACCTAGGCTCGGCAAAGAGGTCAGCACGCCGGACTAACCTATGCACCCAGAGGTCTCGGGCCATCGCCCTGGGCACCCTGTGTGTTGCGAGACTGGCCGGGTGCAGGCGCGACACTGAGCTCGTCAGTGAAGTATCCAGCCCAATCCCGACATCAGCCCGCACGGTGAATCGTGATGTCAGACGAGCTTTCGGGAGAAACGTACTTCGCAGAGGGTCCCATAACCATTATCCCGCGTGGTGGTAGTGCGTATAGGGCACATCGACCCACTCAGATCCACACCCAAATCCAATAGGCTCAATTAGTATCACGCGGAGACAATCAGAGTCTCTGATGCTCCGCCACAATAGCACACTCGAGTGCCCTTCCGGCACACCCGAAAATCATAGATCCCCAGCGGGTACCCACCAGGGTGGACCCGCCTGTAACAAAGGTCAAGTAATCGTGTGGTCATAACATCAAGGGGGAAACCCGAGGAATCACCCTCGGCGGATTCCACTCGACGAAATCATCAGGGTGAACGTATGAGGCATCACCCTCGAGTTTCACACTGAGGGTTGCACGACAGAGTCGTATCGAAAGTGGAGAAGGAGGAATCACCCTCGATGACCACGACTGAACAGCTACACTGCAGAGTATTCATCAGGAGTGCGTTACGAGGTATCACCCTCGGCACTCGATAGTTACTACGCAAAGTCGTACAACTAAGGGGGTGTGAAGTGAGGTGTCGGTCTCTGGTCGACGATCACGTTGATCGAGTCGTCGATGACAAGCAGGGGCAACAAGGATAAGGTGGTGGGGTCACTGATGGTTCATTCCAACCTAAACTAAACAGTTTATCATAGGCAGGTAAGGTAGCAATGAACGTTACAAACAGGCTATGCATTAGAATGAAGCATACATTAACAGTAGCAAATCTAATGCAAGCAGGAGAATAGAATGGGCATATCTGGATGCTCAAGGGGGGGGCTTGCCTGGTTGCTCTGGCAAGAGAGAGGGGTCGTCAACGGGCTGCTCGTCAGTAGTGTAGTCATACCCGGGTGCAGCGTCGTCGGTCTCAGCGTCTATCGAGAGAGAGAGGAGGGGGAGAGAAACAATAAATTCACGGCAATAATGCAAACAATATATATGACATGCCTAAATGATATGCCGGGGTGTTCTACTGCCTAACTAAATGATTTAGTTAATTTAGGAATTTATTCGAATTTTTTAATTAAAGTTGGGCACTATTCTAAAAGTTCAATGTTCTTATAGCTAGAGGCATCTGACGGGAATACGGAGGGCGTATCGGGTTCATATCGGAATTCTGAGCAAGTTTCATGTACAAAGTATTTTCATCGGAGTTACGGATTATTTAATATGATTTCTAAAAAAATTATTAATTTCGGAATTTAATAATTATTTAATTAACATTATCCGAAACAGTGTTATGCTGACATCATCATGACGTCAGCATGACATCAGCAGGCGTCCTGACACGTGGGTCCCACATGTCATAGACTGATTAGGTTAATTAGGGTTAACTAATTAATTAACACTTAAACTAACTAATTAACTAATTAGATTAACCTAATCAGGATTAATTAACTATTAATTATTTAATTTTTATTATTATATTTTCATTTTCATTTTTTTAGGGGCTGGGCCCCATCGTCAGCGGCACAGGGGGGGTTCGGCCCCACGAGCCGTGGCCAGGGGCGGCGGGGCCCCATCGGGCAGTGGCCCAGGGGCCACAAGCGTGCGGGCGTGCGGGTGGCGGGGCGCGCGCGTGTGATGGGCGCGTCGTCGAGCGCGTTGGGAGGGGCGGTGCGGGGCGAGCCGCGGGCGCTGGGCGTTGGGCCGGCGCCCGATCCAGTTCTGGATTGGGGGGGGGCGAGAGGGGGGGTGGCTGTCGGTGGGTTAGGGTTCGGTGGCCACAGGCCATATAGGAGGGGGGGAGCTGGGCCGGCCGGCGGGGCTGTGGCCCAGTTGGGCGGGGGGGGGTTCTTTCTCCTTTCCTCCGTTTTCTTTTTCTCTGTTTTCTTTTCTTTTGTCTTTTTCTTTTTATTTAATCATATCTCCTATTTAGTAAATAGTTGGGCCTCAAAATGATTTTTGTATAACATAGGAATTGCTCCAACAAATACTAGGCATTACCTACCACTACCAAAAATTAGTTTGGAGGCAATTGGAGTTCACACAATTTTTATAACTATTAAAATGCATTAATCCTTGTTGTTTAGGTAATGTTAGTGCCACCTAATTAATATATTAATTGTTGGTTTCAATTTTAGAATAGTCTCGGCAATATTTGCTATTTATTGAACATTTTAGTTTCTATGTTGGATAACTTTTATTTTCCACTTTCATTTAAATTTGAATTTGACTTAGGAGTTGAAATGCAATATGATGCTAATGATGATTATGCACTATTAGGATTGCTGACATGTCATTATCAAAAGTGATTACTGTAGCTAATGACAGGGGTGTTACAACCCTGGGGTTTACGGATCATAACACGTAATAGGTGAATATGACTTGCAAGATCGGATCTAGAACATACATATAATGGTGAAAACATAAACGGTTCAGATCTGAAATCATGGCACTCGGGCTCTAAGTGACAAGCATTAAGCATGGCAAAGTCATAACAACATCAATCTCAGAACATACTGGATACTAGGGCTCAAACTCTAACAAAACTAACTCGATTACATGATGAATCTCATCCAACTCCTCACCGACCAGCGAGCCTACGAAGGAATTACTCACTCCCGGTGGGGAGCATCATGGAATTGGTGATGAAGGAGGGTTGGTGATGACGAAGACCGAAGATTCCCCTCTCCGGAGCCCCGAACGGGCTCCAGATCTGGCCTCCCGATGAAGAACAGGAGGTGGCGGCGGCTCCGTATCGTGAAACGCGATAAAACTTTCTCTCCTATTGTTTCTCCGAAAATAGGATTTTATAGCATCGGAATTAGGGTCGGGGGGCCACCAGGTGGGCACAACCCAGGGCACCCCTTCCGGCTGTTTTTGGTCCCAGTATTTTTTATTTATTCTGAAATAAATCTCCAAAAAGTTTTGTTCCAATCCGAGAACTTTTATTTCTGCACAAAAACAACACCATGGTAGTTCTGCTGAAAACAACGTCAGTCCGGGTTAGCTTCATTCAAATCATGCAAATTAGAGTACAAAATAAGAGCAAAAGCGTTAGGAAAAGTAGATACGATGGAGACGTATCAAGCTTGCACTTGAAACACTTCATTTCCTTCGGAGGTGGTCTCTTTGAGGACTTGGATGATTCTTCTTCATCTGCGTTTGATAGAGCTAGATTTTGCCTTCGTAGGTTATTCAGTCTTTCCGAGAGCATTTCAACTTCCCCTGTGATTGAGTGTTGATTCTCAGCATCTTCTTCTTCATCTTGAGAGCTACCATAATGCGAGAGAATTTCTCGTTCGCTTTCCGAAGAAGTATCTGGTTGACCATTTTCTAGTTCCATCTTTTCTTCATGAATTGTTAACAACGTCATGACCTCGACATAGTGAAGATCTTCAAAGTCTGGTCTTTGCTTGATTTCAGCAACAATTGTATCAAAGGAAACATCAAGAGCCTGAGCAGCTTGTTGACCACATCTCTATCAGTGATATCAGTAACTCCTCTTTGATGAAGCCTTTCAACAATGTTTGTCAGTCGATCAGTGAGTTCCATGGCACTTTCCTTTCGAAGACTTCTAAAGTAGGCAAACATGGCACGAAGCATATCAGTGTGAGATTCTGTTCGGAGGATTATTCCTTCATGGACATTTTTTATGGCATCCCAGAGTTGCTTAGCAGTTTCAATGTCTTTGAACCGAATGAATATTCCTCTAGATAAGCTGTCGCATATGATATCTTTCGCTCGTGCATTCAGACAAATGTTAGATTCGACTTCGGGAGTGGGTATTTCTGGGTGTTGGATTGTATATCCACTCTCCACAATCTGCCACAACTCAGTACTGATAGCTTGAAGTCTGATTCTCATTCTTCCTTGCCAATAGACATAGTCATTTCCATCGAAAGATAGGAAACCTTTCAGAGTGCGAGGATCTACCTGCGTACGACATACTCAAAACTCCAAGGTTGTTAGACCTTTAATAAATAGAGACAGGGAGTACCCGCTCTGATATGAATTGTAGGGACCGAGAATATATCAACCAGAGGGGGATGAATGGGAGATTAAAAAATTCTTCTGAATGTTTTGCATCGAGCCCAAACACAGCAGCGGAAGTAACTTGATAGATAAAAACTTAAGCAGGTATCCTACTGAGGAACACATCTTTCGATATAGGAAGCAATGATGGCTCGAGCATAGTAGAGACTATGGGCTTGACTGTCATGATGGTAATGCAATACACAAACAATTTCAACAAACACTCTAGTTTGGGACCCCCTAGACTCTATTTGTACTAACACTACTGGAATCTGGTAATTTGCCGTCTGCCACCTCTTTGCCGTCCGCCAGCTGACGGCAAAGAGCCTCTTAGCCGTCCGCTTCCACAAAGCGGATGGCAAAGAAAGTGCAGATGGCAAAAAGTCTATTTGCCGTCTGCTGTTTCTTTGTCGTCAGCCAGCTGACGGCAAAGAGCTAGAAGGCAGACGGCAAAGGGCCAGGTGGGCCCCACGGGGCACGGCGTGGCTAGGTCAGGTTCTTTGCCATCCGCCAGCGGACGGCAAAGAGGAGACGTGGGCTAGCCCTAAACGGCCGCCCTCTTTGCCGTCTGCTAGCAGACGGCAAAGAAGGCCCACTTAACGGGCCGAGCCGTCTCCCCTCTCTCTCTCTTTCTCTGTTTCCCTCCCGCAGCCCAGCCTCTCTTCCTCAACGCCCGCATATGCGCAGCCGCCCGCAGCCCCCGCCCCCCAGACCCCAGCCCCCACCGCCGTCTAGCCCTCCCCCCCGCGCCCCGTCGCCCCGTCGCCCCGCAACGCCTCGTCGCCGGAGAGGCCTGCGCCGGGCCGCCCCGGTGCCGGACCCCTCCCCGCGGCCCTACGCCGCCCCGCCCCGCTGTCGCCCTCCTCCCCGCGGCCCCTGCGCGGCCTCGCCCCACCGGCCGACCTCGCCCTCCACCGGCGATCCCCTGCAGGTTTGTTCTTCCCCCCTTTTTTTTAGTTTTCTTTTTTTAGTTTCTTCTAGTTTAGTTTCTGTTTAAATTTAGTTTAGTTTTATTTTCAGTTTAGTTTTAGTTTTAGTTTTAGTTTATTTTAGTTTAGTTTATTTTAGATTAGTTTTAGTTTAAGTTTAGAAGAAGAAGAGGAGTAGAAGGAGGAGGAGGAGGGAGGAAGAGGAAGAAGAAGGACAGGAAAAAAGAGGGTGCCCGGGGACGAGTGGGTTAGGGGTTCCTCGGTGTCGATGGAACCCTAAATAGCAAGTATCGTCGGTGCGAGATACATGTGGCCGTCGGTGTCGAACACTACATCCATGTCCCACAAGTGACGCCGATGTCCGGCGTCCCAAAGCAACTGTTCTCGGCGTCGATGGCGGTCAAACACCATCGCGAATTTGCCTGGCAGCCTCTGCGATGACGATTAAAAGGCAAGTGTTGAAACTTGAAACACCCAAACTGACTCAAGTCGGTTTGGTTGTTTGAAATTTCAAAACTTGGCTTTAATCCTCATCGCAGAGGCTGCCAGACAAATTTGCGATGGTGTTCGACCGTCATCGGCCACCAGAACTATTGTTGCAGGACGCCGGGCGCCGGCTTCACTTGTGGAATGTGGATCTAGTGTTCAACGCCGAGCGCCACATGTATCTCGCACCGATGATACTTGCTATTTAGGGTTCCATCGACGCCAAGGACCCCCTAACCCGCTCTGTTCTGGTCTTCGTGCCGATGTGTGTCCAGTAGGAAGTCAATATGAGTGATCGTGCATGGATGTACACCGGTTACACTTGTCAGAAAGTTTGGACCGAGGAATGGTTAACAAAAACCAAGGGGTTTGTTAGAGCCGCACTTGCAAATGGCCAGGAATTTAGCTGGTGCCCCTATGCCCGTTGCGATAACTATAACAAGAGGGACGAGCTTGAAATGAGTAAAGACCTGCAGAAGTTTGGTTTTACGCCTGGTTACACGGTCTGGACATTACATGAGGAGGAGGGAGGAAGAGGAGGAGAAGAAGAAGAAGAAGAAAAGAAGAAGAAGAGGAAAAAGGAGAAGAGGAAGAAGAAGAAGAAGAAGAAGAAGAAGAAGAAGAAGAAGAAGAAGATATTGAATCTACAAATATTGCTGCACTGGTTGAATATTGTGAAAGTTTTGTGAAACTTCCAGATAGCATTGTCAGGCTTCACTGGTTCATTCTTCCCCTCTTCTTCTTCTTTTCTTCTTCACTAGTCCCGCATGTCCATACTGAAAGAAATACAGAGTAAATAGAATGAACCAGTGGTGCTCGATGGTGACAAGTGTATTTGGTAGACCAGTTCGTCCTTCTGCCAAAGGACTACATCTGGTTGGAGGGACTTGTGATTGAACACAGGAGCAAACCTATCTCCGTCCTATTCTCCTTCAACTAGGAGCTGATCGGACTCGATATGATTTCACTCATGGTAGATGCTTATCGGTGATCTCTAAACCTTCGACAGACTTCCTTCGCAAACCACAATTACTCTTGGTTGCTGAGGATCTTGCTCGGTGAAGACAACAACTCTTCAACACTCGAGCCGACACCTATCCGTCTAGAGAGTGCGCAACTCTCAAGAGTAATAGGTACAAGAACTCTGACTTAGAACTACTGTGATGCTCAACCACTGTCTAAATTTTGGTTCCTCCTTTTCTCTCGATGGATTTTAAACTCAAATCTCTCGAAGAGGGGATGCGCAATCAATCTTCTCAGAAATCTTAAGCGGAGCAGCCAACGGACAACGTTGGAGCGGGGTGGCTATTTATAGCCGTAGCCTTCCCAGATGGGAAATGACCAGAATGGACATGCGGGACAGCCAATGGCCGAACGACACGAGTCCAACGGTCGGAAATTTGAGCACAACGGTAACATTCCTTGCGGAGCGAGAAATACTAACTCCTCAGTGTGAAAGATATCTCCTGCAACACCAAAGAACTATGTCTTCTGCTGATAGGTAATCACTCAGAGTATAAAGAGATTTCTCTCGGTCTTGCATAGGATTCGGCTAGGCATCACAGCGAATCTAAGCTTCGAGAATCTATACCCCTCTTATTAGTGATTTTTTTTAAACTATCACTTTATTTATAGCAATTTCAGAAACTATAGCACACAATGCAAAAAAAATCAAAAGTATGACCCCGTCGGCCTCGTGTTGGCCAAAGAGGGGGGTTTTCGGCCAGGGTTTGGTCGAAAAGGGGTTTTCGGCCGTGCCTGGGCCGAAGAGGTGGCGTCGGTGATGGGCAGGCCGAAAATAGTAGCTTCGGCCTATGCGCGACCGAAAAGGCCCGTTTTCGGCCTGCCAGCGGCCGAAAAGCTTTTCGGCCAACACTTGACCGAAATGGTCTGGATAAGGCTGTCGCGCTCGTCTCCTTCCTCCCGTGCTCGCCTATGTTTCTGGCGCTCTCTCTCTCTCGTTCTTCTCTGTGACAAAGCCAACCCACGTCGATCTCCTTCGTTTTCCACCCATTTCACATCCAAGGTACAGAATAGATAGATCATAGCATTCTCCGACGGCCTACATTGTTTTTTTTTGCTATGGGATAGTTTGTTGTGCGTTTGGGGAGGAGGAGCCATGATGGGGTGGAGGAGGTGCGGTGGAGAAGGAGGTGGTGGTGAGGAGGAGCAGCAGCTGTGGATGAGGAGGTGGTGAGGAGGAGGTGCAGCTTGGGTTGTATCCGGAGTTGAACCTCCGGTCGTCGAGGGGGCTGTGGTGGTGCTGTCATTGTTCGGTGGTGCAAGTACTCCGCTAAGGTATAATCATGTCCTCACAAATTTTCTCTGAGTTGTATAGTTTAGTTAGTGTAGATAAGTCATATTGCGAATTGTAGTGTTAATTTGTATGTGGTGGCATTTTAGCGGAGTAATAATTGTGTTAGTGTAGCGGATAATAATAATTGTGTTAGTGTTAATTTGTATGTGGTGGCATTTTAGCGGAGTAATAATTGTGTTAGTGTAGCGGATAATAATAATTGTGTTAGTGTTAATTTGTATGTGGTGGCATTTAAGCGGATTTTAGTTAGTGTAGCGGATAATAATTGTGTTAGTTGTGATTAATGAGAAGATGGCAATGTCTGACAGGTGAAAATGTCTGAATCAATAAATTTGACTGTTTACTACGGCGCTGGTAATGTTCGATATAATGAGTTGGGGGTTGATCTTAGCGAGTTTAAAAATGGCGTCATGACACTAACAGACCCGGACAGACTGGACATTAGACAGTTGAAGTACTGGTTGACAACTAGTTTCGGGCTGGATCCTGAAGTATGTTCCGTCAGTATTCATGCATTGTGGACCAAATCCTGTAAAAATGTCAAGTGGGAGTTGATGCCGATAGATAGGAGCCAGCATTGGTTGACCCTGTTAAGACGTTGCCGAGACCGAAGAATCCACCCATATGCACTTGTGCAACCTGTGGCGAAGGAGGAGAATACCGTACAACTCCACAGGGGGTATGAACCCGGCCATGGCAGTGAAGTGGCTAGCGAGATTAATCTATCCAAGTCATAGCCACCGGATGTGGATGCTAGCCAACCCGAGAAAGAGTTGGACTACGTGCCACACAATGTTTGTGGTCATTATACTGGGCAGAGTAGTCAGTCGATAATATTAGCTGGTTCTGGTTTTGCTGATGGGGATGAGGAAGGGGATGAAATGCAGAGGGTGATACTGGAAGAGGACGAGGATGGATTGGCGGAGGAACTGGATTCTGAAAATTTCGAGGATGAAGCGGAGGTACCGATTCCTTCTGCATGGGATCAGGACATATCCACCGGCCTTACGGTCAACGATGGCCATGAGACTCCATGGCAGTATAATCAGAACCAAGTCCAGATAGGGGCTATGTTTGATACAAAGAAAAAATTGAAGTATGCGGTGGTAAAGTGGGCTATGTCTACGCAGAGGGTTTTCCGGACACACATATCAAGTCCAACGAACTATACCGTGAAATGTGTTGAAACAGGTTGTCTTGGGAAGGTGCACGGGCACGTGCCGAAGTATGACATCCACTGGGTTGTCACCAATGTCGTCCCACATAATTGTGTGAGGAAAAACCTTCTGGTGAATCATCCAAACCTGACTTCAACTCTCATTGCGCAACTCATGTATACTGAGATAGTAGAGAAGAAAGATATGGAAGCAAAACACATCCAGACAGTAGTGAAGGTCAGATGGAATTATGTCATTCGTTATGGGAAGGCTTGGAGGGCTAAGCAGAAGGCTATGGAGGAAAGGTTTGGGACGTTCTTCGACTCATATGATAATGTTGTCCGTCTCCTTGACATACTAAAGGAGAGGAATCCCGGCACTTATGTGAACGTACAACACACGAGGTTGCTTAGTATACCAAATTTCAAGGTGTTGAAACGAGTATTCTTCTCCTTTGCTATGTGCATCGAAGCTTTCCGGCATTGTCCTCCTGTTATGTTTGTGGATGGTACATTCCTGACCGGTCAGTACAAAGGGCAAATCCTGACTGCTATTGGTGTGGATGGGAATAATCAAATCATCCCACTTGCCATGGCATTTGTGGAGGGTGAGAACTTTCTGAGCTGGGTATAGTTCTTCCGGCAAGTGAAAATTGCCATCGTGCAGGACCAACCAAACATGTGTGTCATTCATGACAGACATGCTGGTATATTGCAGGCCGTGAAGACATTAAGGAATCCAACAGCTGACGAACCAACACCTTGGAAGGACTTGCAGAGCCGGTGGTGCATGCGCCATCTTGGGGCTAATTTTTTCTCACAGTTCAAGAACAAGCGGTTGATGAACTTGTTCAAAAAATTATGCAAGCAGAGCCAGCAGCGCAAATACGGATTTATTTGGTCAAAACTAGATGAGTTTACTAAGAAGCAGGTCTGTGTGAGGAAGAAAATGGAAGAAGATCAGGTTAAATTAGCAGCACTCATCGCGGAGCTAGAGGAGCCAGTAGGTCTTTGTGACTTGCCAGCAATTGACCCTCCTAATACTAAGAGAAAGAATGGCAGGGTAATAAAGAATTTTTCTGAGTGGACAGAGAAAGAGCCTCCAGTGAATTGGTCTTTGCTGCATGACACCCATGGAGCTAGGTATGGCCACATGACAACCAATCTTGCAGAGTTGTATAACTTTGTACTCAGAGGGAATAGAGCATTGCCACTCACAGCTATTGTGGAGGCTGTATTCCATGGCACTTTGAGATATTTCAGAGAAAGGAACGAGTTAGCAAATAAGCATATTGCAGATAATCACAACACACCTTATTGTAGTCGTGTCATGGAGTACATGGCAAAGAAGATAGAGAAAGCAAAGAAGCACACTGTCAGACTCATAGGGAATCAGGAAAGGAGGTATGAGGTTCAGCTTCCTACTGATGGTTTTGGTTCTGGAAATGAGGTGAAGACGCACGAGGTAAAAATTGGAACGGAATTTTATCCAACGTGCGAGTGTACATGCAACAAACCGAAGTTGTTGCACCTACCTTGCTCACATGTGTTGGCTGCCTGTGGCTAGATTGAGTTGGACGCTATCTCCTTCGTGTCCCCATACTATTTAAAAGAAGCAGTGCTCAACACATGGACATGTGAGATGACAGGGTTTAGAGTCGTTAGCAATTTCAACAAGGTAAACGACGATGAGAGAGTATACATCCCGCATCCAGACCTTTGGCGAACAAGTAGGGGCAGACGAATGGCCCGTCGCATCCGAAACGATATGGACCAATCTGAAGCTGGTGGAGAACCAGACAATGTTTGTTATGCGCGGCTTATGGGCATAGGATGAAATATTGTCCCGACCTGAAGAAAGACGGTGCTTCCACATCGACGAGTGCTTCTACTTCGACGACTGCGACAATAGGAGCAAGAGGCGGACGTGGTCATGGCAGTCGAGGCTGAAGGGGCGGACGAGGAAGAAATAACTCATAAGCTATATAATTGGCAGTCGTACTATGTTGGACTATGTTTTAATTTGTAATATGTCTGCACTATGTTTTAATTTGTAATATGTCTGGACTATGTTTTAATTCGTAATATGTCTGAACTATATTTTAATTTGTAATATGTCTGAACTATGTTTAACTTGGTAATATGTCTAGACTATGTTTTAATTTGTAATACGGTCTGGACTATGTTTTAATTTGCAATACGGTCTGAACTATGTTTTACTTTGTAATATGTTTGTACTATGTCTTATTTGCACCTGAGATTTGTTATTTGAATTGCAGATATGTCTTCGTATCCGTTGCTTAATGGTAATATCAATAGAAATCACCGGGGCGCCCTTATGGAAGCGGGTAAGAACTTAGACGTGTTGGTCACTCGCACCCCAAAGTCTAACTGGATGACACACGATTCATGGTTTGATAGGTATGTGTGCATATAATGGAATCCATATAATGACTTACTATATTTGACATACTTTTCATAGCCGCTAACAGTGTGCTACAATCTCTTTATTTTGTAGGTTAAGTTGGGCTGGACTTCTATCCTTGGCACGGCTGGTTGAGGGTACATTAGATGAGTGGGTTGATGGTCCGGACTTAGATGAGGCAGGTGAACCATTGCAGTTACGCAAGAGGCAAGTGAAACGTTTCTCTTACGACAAGTCACTCCTTACCTGCTTAGTAGATAGATGGAGACCAGAGACACATACGTTTCACTTTCCCTGGGGAGAGATGGCGCCTACTTTACACGATGTGTCTTACTTGTTGGGATTACCTCTGGCCGGTGCTGCCATAGGTCCTTTAGAGGCAGAATCTGGTTGGCCAGAATCGATGCAGACCCGTTTTTTGGCTGCGGTGCCAACTGCTAGGGCCATAGACAACGATCCTCACGGGCCTCTTTTTAGATGGTTGAGCCAGTTTCAGGTAACCTTCACGGCCACTTAAACAAACGTTGTTTTTTTAGTTGCCCGATGTTCATACAATCATTACGTTTCTATGTAGATTGTCTTGTTAGGATATCCCGATGTTCAGTTGTCAGAGGCACAGATTGACCGGTCCCTAGAGGCATATATTCTTTGGCTGTTCGGCAAGACGATGTTTACGGAGAACCACGTGACCACTGTCGATGCACGACTCATCGGTATTGCACGAGAGATAGCTGACGCACGTTGCCCTGGGGACATTCTGCAGAGGAGTTTTGGTTCTGCTGTGTTAGCAGCTACGTACAGAGGCTTGTGCAAAGCTTGCTTGTTGAAGTCTAGAAAATCAAGTATTGTTGGATGTCCATTATTGTTGCAGCTCTGGTCATACGAGAGATTCCCTATTGGACGACCCTATGTCTACGTTGATAAACCTTTTGGTTTGGAGGACTTAGCTGGGGCTTATGTGCCTGCTATCGGCGACTTGCCTACTATGGGATCTGTTTGGACACGGCGAGAGGTACTTTCATATTAAGTAACAATTAATTCGATTATTTCTTGCCATTCAATAGTATTACTAATGCTTATTTGTTGTCATGCACAGAGACAGTTTGCGCATAGCCAGGTGAGGGGCTGCTACCCGTCCTTCACGGCGCAGTTTGATAGTTTGCACGAGGATCAAGTTATCTGGGAGCCATACTCGCATCAGGCTATATTATCCAGGTACCCAGTTGGGATTTCTGGATTGTGCACTAGGGATCAGCACTATTGGATGACCAAGGCCAAGTCGGTGTTCGACATGACGGTTGAGGAGATGGCTCTTCATAGGGTGATGAGACAGTTCGGTCTATGTCAAGAGCCTGACATTCCAGATATTCCACACTTACCTGAACACGTGCACAAGTAAGTAGTAATACTATTTTAGTTCTCAGCTCTGCATTCAGAATATACCTAATCATGTAACGCGCATGTCAATCTCAGGTACAGTCGCCTAGGAGGAAACAAGTCCATGGCTTATTGGATTCAGAGCATTACCCCTTACGTTGACGAATGGACTACCGCACCGACAAATATCTGGGATGAGGTTCGGCCCTTTAACTGGGACAAGTTCGGGTTGTATCTGCAGCGTTACCGGCATACAATGAGGATCTACTTGGTTCCATCTGCTGCTCCTGATCAGATCGAAGCCCCTCTCACCAGCGATATGTACCCAACAGCCTCTGTTGTGGGAACCAGACACCACGCGGTACGTGCCATGGTTCTCATATGTTAAGTCTTTTCTTAACCTGGACATATTCAATTGGTTATCTATTCGTGTTGTCTGTCATACAACGAGGATCTAATTGGTTAACTCTTCGTGTACAGGTTGACTTGACAAGCGAGGCGCGAGAGGAGGTTTCCGCTTTAGTGCAGCGCTTTCAGAGGGGAGATACTATCCCACCGCGAGAGCACGTCTCATGGTTGAGGCGTCTTGATGACAAGCTACGCGGGATTTACGCAGCTGTTACGTGTAGACGATCTTCGGATGTTGCAGTTCCTCCTCTAGCACATCGTCCGCCACGTCCCTCTCTACAGCATTCTGAACCACGACCCTCTGTGCACCGTTCAGAACCTCATCCTTCACAACCAGGGAGCTCTTCCTGGCATCGGCCACCTCCTTCACAACCAGGGACCGCTTACTGGCATCAGCAGATGGAACTAGGTAACACTACTTACTACATTCTTTTCAACATTGTAGTAACCGTTCATGCATTCTGTGCAGTCACCGATGATTAGTGGTGGTGCTTCGTTCATGCATTGTTCATGCATTTGTATCAATTTTACATGTTTTACTTTACCACAGGCGGCAACCAGTCGCAACCGTTCATACATTCAGTGCAGTCACCGATGCTTAGTGGTGGTCCTTCGTTCTTAGAGGGCGACGAGGATAATGATGACCAAGATGCAAACACTTATGACTTCTCGCAGACAGTGTTTCACACTCCACCACCACCACCGTCGCAGGAGACACAGACAGTGATATACATCGTCTATGGTCGTGGTTATCGTGAGCATCGTGCACCGCCTCAGCGCTTATCGCCTTCCGGTCCTCGCCCAAGGAAGACCCAGACTCGTCGTCGCCCCCCACAGTGATATGGTTATCTATGTATGAGTCATTATCTATGTTAGTTTCAGACTATTCGCATCTGTGAGTCAGTATCTATGTATGAGACATGCTTCATGTATGTGCTAATATCGCACTTGCTTCTATCTGATTAGAAGACATATATCGTTTTATGTATGCGAGAGACATACTACTATTAATTCACATTGTTATTCCAATTACATTTCCAAACAAACTGCAACCGATAATTAAGATACAAGTACATATGAATTAAACGGTAGAGCTGAACTTAAATATTACAGCTTACATACTACATGAAGGCATCATCGTCATCCACCGCTGATGCAGCACTCTTGCCCTTCGACGATGCGGTACTCTTGCCCTTCGTCGATGCAGCACTCTTGCCCTGCGACGACGCGGTACTCTTGCCCTGCGACGGTGCGGTACTCTTGGCCTTGGTGCTCGGCATGAAGATATCGTCTTCATCTTCGCTGTCGTCAGTCCATAAAAATGTATGCTCTGCTGCAATCCTTAAGAAAGTTTCACTCTTCGTCTGCACTACCTTCTTCCATCTTCCATGCAACCTAAGAAGTTCTTTACGTACCTCCTCATAGGTCCTTTCAGGCCACCCAGACCTACGTAATGCGTGAGCCAACTCATTCAATATGGTGTCACTACCGAGGAGTTCGTCCCATGGAACTATCCTATTGTCCATCCTGAAATCGGTGGCTAGCCTAAGAAGACATTTGCTCATCTCAGGGTGAAAACTACGATCAAAAGGATAATCGGACATCTCGACTACACTAAACTGGACTACTTATCCACCTCCGTGTGAAGGGAGTTTTATAGGTAGAGAGGAGAAAATGGCGGGAAAGAAAGACTGCGGTATGGACGGAAAGGGTTGGCGGGAACTTATGGCGGGAAGGGGTTGGCGGGAAACGGGTGGCGGGAACATATGGCGGGAAGGGGTTGGCGGGAATATACAAAGGGAAAGAGTTGGCGGGAAAATATTGAGGGAACGGGTTGCGCGAAAATATATTTTTTCAATGTCTAAGATGGGCAATGGTTGCACAGCATTCATAAGTAAAAAAAAACATTTTCGGCCTACTGGTGACCAAAAAGAACTTTTCGGCCTACCACTGACCAAAAAGTACTTTTCGGCCCAGGTAGGCACCTCTTCGGCCCAGGCACGGCCGAAAACCCCTTTTCAGCCAAATCCTGGCCGAAAACCCCCTCTTCGGCCAACATGAGGCCGACGGGGTCATAGTTTTGATTTTTTTTGCATTGTGTGCTATAGTTTCCGAAATTGCTATAAATAAAGTGATAGTTTTGAAAAAAAATCCATAATAATATGGAGGTCCTATGACTCAATAAAGAGAAGAAGAACGACGAAATGAATGCTACGTCTTCACTTTGCCTTCGACTTCCTCAGCTGCAGTCAATTTTCTTCGGATGAACACTGAACCAATTGCTTTATGTCAGCAATAGGTTTTAAGGGGTCAACTTCTTCATGTCAATCTTCTCGCCTGAATGACCTCGAGATATATGACTGAATCTTCTATGCATCTCAAATATCCTTCGGTGAAGTTCCTCGAACTTGACACCAAAGATGGCATTCTCTTCGGTTCTGCATGGACTATTTCTCTCTATGTGCACTAGCAAACAAATCAGTCAACGCCTGTTTCTGTCAACAATCTACAAAATATAAGAGGGCAAATATTGCACCAACACCCGGGGATGTCATCCTGCATAATAGGTGGAGTTAGTCTCACAATTGTAACAATGGGAATGGTGTGGTTAAATAAGTGTGGACATCGTACTGCTGTGTAGGCTCCATCTAGATTGTCGCCTGTCCACTTTTCCATGTTCTTCACCGAAAAAAGCCCACATGACATGCTACAATCATATGGATTTTTATAAATATTCTTTACTATGAATACTAAATGTGTGGTTTTAAATGTTGTGCACAGTACCTATCTCGTTGTTGTGGTATATTTTTGATAACATGAATTGTCCAAGTGTTGATGTCGAAATCCTGCCAAGTATCCACTTTTATCAAAAATATACCACAACAACGAGACAGGTATTGTGCACAACATTTAAAACCACACATTTAGTATTCATAGTAAAGAATATTTATAAAAATCCATATGATTGCAGCATGTCATGTGGGCTTTTTTCGGTAAAGAACACGGAAAAGTGGACATGCAACAATCTAGAGTCTATATAGCAGTACGATGTCCACACTTATTTTAACCACACCATTCCCATTGTTACAACTATGAGACTAACTCAACCTATTATGCAGGATGACATCCCCGGGTTCAGGAAACAACTCACCGCCCTCCTAGTGGAGTCTCCAATGAATACGAAAGGACGGTGAAACGACGAACACTAGAAGATAGTCAAATCCATGAATGAAGGATGAAGAGAGTCAAAAGTTGTCAGAATTTGCTAGTTTTTCTAGAATAAAATTTGGATTAATATTTGTTTAAACTTTACGCTCATATTTTTTAAGTTGTGATTGAACTTTACAAAGTTTTACAATGCATTTTGAGTTTGTTATGAGAATCAATTGAAACGAATATGTGTGTAATTGCATGGTGGAGCAGCTGACGGCTATGCTTTGCAAAATTGCAAAGCCATCAAAAGAGAATAGAGAGAAGATAAGAGGAATCTACGAGTTAGTTTCAGCAATTAAATTGCAACTTGCCGCTTGGAAAAAAGAAGCAACATGGGGAATTTATGCCACTATATTTTAGGAGTTTATTTTAACCACGTGGTAGTACTACTTTTTTTAGGAAAGATGAGAAACAGATGGAAGATATGTGAGTACTAATTACTAGTATAAACACCATGTATAACATGTTAAACACCATATATAACAAACTTTGTGCCTTGTTATAGCGGTCAGCTCGCCTACTTTTTACATGAAGGGTGCGAGTTTGAGGCATCCCTAATGCACCTTGTCTATTTTTTATAAGCATTGCATAACGCGTAAAAAAATGTCCAGTTTTTTAAAACAGGGCGGATCATCGAGGTGATAGTTCGCGTGCTGTAACACTAGATGATAGTTGCTACGTGAAAACGCAGGCATAGCAAAAGTGTGCTATGAAATCAAAAATTATTTACCTTATCCTGCACATCCTGTAGCAAAAGTGTGCCATGAAATCTTGAATTTCATAGGCAAATGGAACATTACAGTGAATATCTATCTATATGTGTTACTTCCTTCTTAGATATTGTAAGTCAAACAAAAGCACAAACACTTAATCGCAATGTACTCACTATATCAAACTTTCCATTTACCTAGTTTTACATCTACCAAATTGGCTCAAGCATAGAAGAAGCATGAAATTCTCATATAGAACACAATCAGAGAGAGTAATTTTCTATTTCAACAATGCTTTGCTAGTTCTCAAAATTGTAGTCACAAACATACTCTGAGTCAATACGATCACCGAATAAAAATTGCTAAATACTGCAACTAAATTTTACACAAGTCACAAACATACTTACATGGAAATCAAGACGCCGCGCATGCTGGCGGCGGCTGGAATCCTAGAGGGTGGGCAGGGCGGCCAGCAACCGTGGTCTTGTCTCCCCAGCACGACCGGCCTCCGTAGAGGACGAGCAGTAGACGTCCGTTCCGACGAGCTGCACCTACCCAGCCCAGCCATCCTCACCGGGGGAGGCGGTGGCGGTCCAGTCCCCGGTGAGTGAGATGCGGTGGTTAAATCAGCGACGCGGCCAAGCCGGGATCAGGCGGCGCGCGCTACCGGAGTGGAGGTTGGCGCATAGCTCCGGCCTGGGGCGCGGGCTGGGACCTCCGTGGAGAAGATGAGGCGAGAGCAGTGGCGGATGAGCGTCGGCCAGTCCCGGAGCATGACAGAATCCGGGGAAGTAGCGATGTCGGGGACGGTGAGTCCTCCTCGAGCGCCTCGTGGCGGGAGAAAGAGGGAGGGTAGCGCAGCGTACGTTGAGAGAAAGAGGGGGCTAGCTCGGCAGCCTCCTGGTCCGCCATAGATGGCAGGCGCATGCCGGCGGTGGCCGGAACCCTAGTTTTTCTTCCTACTGAGCGCGGTGGGGAACGAAATGAGAGGGGCAAGGACGGGGTGGGCTAGTTCGACACGAGGGCGGGCTGATGTTTTTTTTACCTCGCGGACGGGCTGCAAAATTTTTCTTCCCAAAATGCCCTCATGACATCTATACTGGACGACAAAAACGAAGTGGTGCATGCTATACCGCTCGCGATTCCCATTCGCGAAGTGGAGCAGTACAGATCACTCCCCGCCATTCGCTCTTACAATTTGACGACCCATATTTAATCCAGGGTATTAGAAAAGAGCTCTAATACAAAGCATAGTTAAGGTAAAACATTCTGCTTGGCTGGCTTGAATATCAGCGGCTAATGCTGGTTCCTGAGAAAAGATAAAGACTAAATGCAACAAAAAGTCCGAACTGATGGAAAGAGCTAGGCAATCCACATATATACTTCAACAGCTCCTCTCACGTGTCACATGGGAAGTCAATACGTGAATAGACTCATAGGTATGGCTCAAGAGGCCTATACTTGGACATAGAAGGGGGGGGGGGGGCAGTAGCAATTTTTGGATAAATTACGAAAGGCAGGATTGAACTCAAAACCTTAGGCTCTGATACCATGTTAAGCAGTGGCGGAGCTTCATGGGGCCAAAGGGGGGCTATTGCCCCCCCTACTCTATGACAACTGTTAAGCGTACCCTAATTATTAGGCTTAAATATCAAAGATTTCTCAAAGTTCAAGAATAAGTTATCTTCTTCGCCCCCTCAACTCTGATTAGCCCCCTCAACAATCTTCATCAAGCTCCGCCACTGATTTTAAGCTTCATATCTAGCCCAATGCAACCAAAAGTCCGAAATGATGGAAGGGGCTAGGCAATCCATATATACACTTCAACACCTTTGACCCAGTCCTTTTTTTTTCCTTTTTCTTTTGGAATAACACGTAAGCTTATCTAAAATGGGAATCACGTAGGCCTGATTTGAGTTACTTGCTTACAAATTGAAGGGTAATGTTTACCCTAAACCAGCTTTACTTACACCCTTAAACCATTTATCCATTTGTCTTGAAGATTCCCTGAGAAACATGCTTCACAAAGATGTTATCCTAACTCGGATACTTAGTATATGTCATGTTACAAGAATTTGAGTAATCTGCATATTTGCATCATAGAGATTTGACTATTAGGTTAAAGAGCTGTTCTGGTGCAGAGAAGAAGGGGCTATGGTCTGTATCTATGACCAAAACCTCGCTGGGTGGCCACTTCTTGATCATGGAATCTTGCTGCTGAGGGTCCAGCATGTGGTCACGCTGTGTCTTTATGAAAACCCGCTTTATTCGATTCAATCTCTCATCAGCTCCTTCAAAGCTTGCAGTACCAATAGCACTCGCAGGCCATGGGCGCATCAGCATTGAAGCCAGTATTGACTCCTGAACAAGATTTTTTCATAAAACATGTGTAAGTAAAATTCGGATCATTGATTACCTCTTAATTGCTGTATGATGTTTAGTTCTTGAGAAGGTTGTTCAAGAAACATGAATGGGAAATGATAGCAATATCTTGTCAGGAAATAGCTATAATAAATTTCATAATACTTGGCTCAGATTATAGAATCTGTACAATTTGATAAAGATGTGGATTTCATGAGCACATTGGCTCATGCATATGATACCTCCTCAGGGCTTTGTTGTGATAGTCGATCACGCTGGAATTCTAATCTCAAGGCGACAGTAGTTGGAGGATCATCTGCTCCTGCACCGAATGTCAACTCGGTCTCATTCTCAAGCAAACTTGGTAAGCCCTGTTACACATTAATATACAGAAACTGTCATTAGTCGTACATAGTCAGTATATAACCATGAAAGGAAGCTTCCAGATATGCAATAAATTTGCAACAGAGCTTATTCAATAATTTCAACACGTGGAATTTGTTCTATAAATTTTTCCAAGAATTGTTGAACCTGTTATTTCATTTCTATCATGCGAATGACGACAACGAGAACTAGCTGAAATTCTCAGGAAATATTCCAAGTGCCTGGTTAGCATTGCTCATCGTATTTATCCTGGTTTTTACCATGTCTGTTTGAGTTATATATGTACTAAGGATTTCAGTTTTGTCATATGTATATGTTTGTTAGTTATGCCACATTCTCAGCACTTGGTAGGTGGCCCATGCGTCATGACAAAATAAAGTGCAGCCTGAAAACATTTTTTAAGGAACAAAACATACATCTTTCTTATCTTCATCAGTCTGAAGTCCAAATGGCAGCATAGCAGCTGCCACAAATATTGCTTGCTTAATTCTGTCAACGAATTCATGCATTGCGTGAATCACACTCAGCCCTCCACTGCCATGCCCAATGAGAATCACCTGAAATTCGATCAAAATGAGTTTAAAAAGGTAAACCAAATCGCCTATAACTCTTCACCATTTTGGACACATGTCCCTAAGCAGCTTCACAACAAAGCAACAAACTACCTTCAGCACTTTGTGGCCATAAGTAGTTTATAAATTAGCAGCGATACTGCAGGATCCTACCTTCTCGCCCTCCGGCAAGGCGGAGATGAGGCGCAGGAGCGGCTTGTCATACTGCTCGAATGACCGGACAGTGTTGGGGTCGGTGGGGTCTACGCCGCCTCCAGCAAGGTCTATGCAGGTCACTTGGTAGCCGGAGCCCTCAAGGAGCCACCGGAGCTTGAACCAGCACCACCCTCCATGCCCTTCCCCATGAACAAGCACAAAATGCTCCCCTGCCATGCCCGTTCAGTATCTGCCTATTGAGTACATCATTACCTCTGTACCAATCACCGGGACAACTGCATTTGTGCGGCCAGTTCCAAATGTCAAAACCAAGCAGGTCGTCCATTGAGGTCTACTATAAATGGATGCCATGCCAGGTGCTCTCTACATATCTTGCATGTAAAATGGCAGGATATAGCGTGTGGACCAGCTGGTTTCTCTCCTCCCTGCATCGTGTTTGGCATTTGGCCCTTATGGACGTGCTAACTTATCGGAGGATGTTTTGCGGTGTTAATTTCTGGTTTTAGACCATGATATATTCACGCGTGGTACATCTGGAACTTTAACATAGCCTTGTTGATAACTTAATTGGCATGCAAGTAACATCACACACTGAAGACTGGAGAAGTGGAGAATACAAGAGCAGGAGCAGCTAGGCGTCACCCAGACCGTGCATGCATGGTGTACGGTCACAGTAACTTGACGATGAGCTGAAAGAGACGCTCCGGTGCGGAGAAGAAGGGGCTGTGGTCGGTGTCCATGGCCACAACCTTGCTCGGTGGCCACCGGCGAATCATCGCCTCCTGCTGCTCCGGCTTCACCATGCAATCCTTTGCCGTTGTTATGTACACGCGCGGCACCTGGTCGATCGCGCTGCTGTCCCCGCCGCCTCTCCCAAACCTGGCTGCGCTCAAGGCGGCAGGCCATGGACGGAGTACGATGGAGGCAAGCGCAGAGTCCTGAACAAACATCTTATAGTTACAGTGCCACGACCATGGCATATAACACACCGGAAGATTATTCAGCGTTGCAATTCCATTAACCAACCTCTTGGGGGCTTTGCTGGGACAGGATCATGCGCTGGAACTCTGGCCGCAGTGCTACACTCGTTGGCGGGTGATCCATTCCAAGACCAAATGCTAGGTCATACACGTCCCCGAGCTCGGATAAATCAGGTACGCCCTGTTAAATTTCAGCTGAAATTCTTGAAAGGAAGAACTAATGGTAGCTGCTACTGTAACCGGACATAATAAGAGTTTAAATGAGCTTATGATAAGAGAGTTCAAGCAGTCACATCTTTGATGTCTTGTTCCGTTTGGTAGCCAAACGGGAGCATGGTTGCTGCTATGAAGATTGCCTGCTTAATCCTGTCGCTGAATAAATGCATTGCATGGGTCACACTTAGCCCTCCTGCGCTGTGCCCAACCAAAATCACCTGAGGAAATCAATATGCTACCATTAGTTTTGTTATTATTGTGCTAGTATCAATCAGTAACACGAGATTTCCTTGTTATTGTGACTAAATTTCTTTGATTCTCAGCATACTATACACTTTTATCCTACAAAGCCACATTTTTTTCATCTATCATGATTTCCATAAGGTACACAATTTCTTATTTCGACAGAATTGGCAAGCGGCCTTGTTATAAGGTTTTATTTTTTAGGGAAGTTACACTAGGCCATTGTGCGGCTCATCAGTCTGTTGGAAGTCATAGAAAGTGGTTTTCTAATAAAGAGCAACGGAAAATAAGTGTGATCATAAAACGTCTTATAAAAGCTTACAGAGGGGGTAGTTCTTAAAAGAATGTACAGTTTAAAGCTATATTTTGTTCCCCTGAGACTGAAAGAGTAGTGCAGTGGGATGTGGGTACATGGTTACTGTCGTCACCTTTTCGCCGTCCGGCAGCGCGGACAGGAGGTCGACGAGGGGCGCGGTGTACTCGTCGAACGACCGGACAGAGCCGGGGTCGACGCGGCTGCCGGCTGCCCCGGCAAGGTCGACGCAGGAGACGCGGTGGCCGGAGCCCCGGAGCAGGGGCAGGAGCCTGAACCAGCACCAAGCGCCGTGGCCGGCACCGTGCACTAGGACAAAATGCTCCTTGCTCTCGGTAGCATCGCCGCGGGCGTCCATCTCGTCAATAACTTGTACTACTACGATTGTTTGTGCGAGGCCTGCCTATCTATCTGCTGCGGTTGCGTGCCCTTCAGTGATGAGCTATTTATATAGGCGAGGCCAGGCAGTTTGATTTTGATATCTTCAAAGTACATGCCGGGAGTCAGACTTAAGACGTTGGCCAGAGGGACGAGGTGCCACGAGGAGATAATCAGGCTATGCAGGATGGAAACATAGAGCAGTCTCGTCATGTTTGCTTACACTTCAAACGTCCAAATCGCATGCATTCAACGACCAGCACAGTGTGTGTTTCACTCTTTTACTGCACCTGCCCATGCATAAATCTCAGGGAAAAGAGATAGGAAAATAATTGTCCACAGCACAGCACGTCCTCGGGGAAAAGTTGACCCAGTGTGAGCCGGTCGATGGAGACAAGGCCAGACTAAGTCCAACAGACAGAGGCTACGTATGTACGCCATTTGTCACGTACGGTATGTCTATGCACGCACCAGAATTAATTGCCGCCTTCGCATAACTTGCATCACCCAGGGCTGTACTACACGTGTTTTGTCCTTTATTTCCTGGGTGGATTTCTAGTGCCTTTTTATCTTGTTCCACGTACATGCATGCCGACTTCACTCTAGAAAATACATGCATGCCAACCTGGAATGATCAGGTGGTTTGACTCTTTCTTGCCGATCGGACACCTCGGGGGTAAGAATCAAGGGCTTGTCCAACGTATTGATTCATTTTTTAAAACAACAAGCCTCCTCATCGATTTTCATTAAAGAAACCGCCACAATCTTATAAAACAGCTCATAGAGAGCAAACATCAAGCTGGAACTAGAAACTGAAAGCAAAACCAGGTAACCATGCGGGGCCCTGGTTCAGAACAAACGAGCGGCATGCAAGACAAAGTAGTTTTGGCCACAGTGCTACTACACCATGGTAGAGCAAACCTTTTATGCAAAACAAACGACATGTACAGATTGAAACACAAGGGGGGCGACTATTGCATGATCATCGGGTATTTTTGTTAAAATATGTCGAATCTCTGGTCTTCCAAATGGTCCAACACAAAGCAGCCCCCCCCTCCCCCCCCCACACACAACTAGAGCTAGTTTGCGTTGGGCAGGAGGAACACAGGGTCCACAAAGCACTAATTAAGCATTAAGCCCTGAACATCTTCAGGAGGTCCAACCAAATTAAGAGCACTAAAGACCACTCTCCAGGTGAACTTGGCAAGATTAAAGTCAAGGGACAAATGATTTTGTCTTTGCATGACCACATAATTAGCATTGATTGTTGCCAGTGCACCCTCTTTTGAGTAGATTTGTCAAAACACTATTCCTAATGAAAAAGGCACAGAAAGATCTTGATTTTCAAGGGCATTTTGATCTTCCATGTACCTCTGTATCCAACTAGGTCAGTTGCTTTGAGTTGCAAATATAGCTCCCTGACAGAGAAGACCGTTTTGCACGGGAGAGGTGTTGCAGCAACCGAGCTCCACTGCTCTCTTTATTTGAACATTTTGAAATTCGGGTTTTTGAAGTTTCAAAAAAATGTGAATTTTTTTCCGGGGATACATATACACATTCCGATTACACGTGTCAAGTTTCGGTAGAAATCTCGTTTTGTTTTGGGCTATAGGAAAATAAATAAATTTCTGACAGTATATAGGATAAAAAGGGTGTCGTTTATGTCAGAAATTTCTCTTTTTTGTATTTCCCAAAATACAAAGTATTTCTTTTCCAGATTTTTACCAGGCCTTAGGAATATGTGTATGTATCCACGTATTTGTTTTAAGATTTTTTTGAGTACCAAAAGTGTGTTTTTCAAAATTTTCAAATACCAAGAGCAGTGGAGCTCGGTAGCTGCAAGCACTTTTCCGTTTTGCACCCAGTTTCCAACACACACACACTCTCCTTGCAATCAGTAACATATATTTATATCAACCACTTCCTTCAATGCTATCCATTGAGCAACAGTTTCTCCCCGTAGTGCTCTTCTAAACTACGTGATATTGCGCCTGGCATCTTTGATCTATCCAAAAAGAAAAACTGTTCGGTCCAGCAAGCCTTAACAAACAACCTTTGGATCTCTCACATCAACATCTACAATGGCCTAACCCTCGACCACGTTCAGCAGTTTGCCAGCCTTTGGGAAAAGATCGCACAGGTCACACTTGTTGAAAATAGGGAGGATTCCATTATTTGGAAGTTCACCAAGGACGGTTTGTATTCCGCCTCCTCAGCTTACAAGGCGCAATTTGAGGGCCTTACTACGTCAGATATGGTCCATTCGGTGTGGAAGGTGTGGGCTCCTCCGCGGTGCAAATTTTTCGCTTGGCTTGTGCTTCAAAATAGGATTTGGACATCGGACCGCCTTATTCGCCGTGGATGGCCCAACTGCGGTCTTTGCCCTCTTTGCAAGCAAAGTCAGGAATCAACGGCTCATCTACTGTTTCAATGTCGTTTCACCCGTCATGTGTGGAATGATATTCTCCTGTGGCTTGGCATGACTCACATCAATACCGCTGTATGGACAACGAGGGTCTCGGTGTGGGAATGGTGGACTGGAAACGTTCATATTCGTAGTGAATCCCCCAAGGCGCTTGCTTCGTTGATGATGCTCATCTCTTGGGAGATTTGGTCGGAGCGCAATGCTAGAATCTTCCGCAACACGGCCGTCCCTTCTGTTGTCCTTATTAGCAAGATTAAAGAGTTGTCCCTGTGGGCTTTGGCGGGCGCCAAGCACTTGAGTATTGTAATGCCGCGAGAGTAGACCTTTTTTTTTTGCCGCTTTGTGGCTCTGTCTAAACCTTCTTCCTTAATCAATGAAATGGCAAATCTTTTGCCTTGTTTAAAAAAAAAACTGCTTGTAATCCTAATCTGTAGATTTTATTGATTAGTTTGTAAGAGAGGCTTACCGTTTATTGTCTGAAAAATGTTACTCCCTTCGTTCCATATTAATTGTCGCGGATCTAGTGCGACAATTAATATGGAACGGAGGGAGTACCTTGAAGAGAAGGCACCTGCAGTACTCTAATACTTCTCCCATCCAAAAATATAAGGTACATGCACGCATTTCTCAAGATTTGTTACATGAGACACGAGCGTCTATTGTAGCCGAGACCATTAGACAGAGTCCTCTGCATCATGGATTAGGTTTCCATCTCTAACTCTACCTTATTTCTTTTCTTGTGAGCCATGTGTGATGAGTTATCATCTTACTGTAGAGCCCCTAATTTTGAAGTACTTCTTTTGATGTAGTAGAGTTTCCATGATTTTTGGATCTATTTTAGCTTATTACTTGTTGATTTCTAACATGGCATAGATTTTGTGTTACATACTAACTCTTAAACTAGTGGTTGATCAAGGTAGGCTTTGAAAAATATGCACACTTTATGTTATTTTTTTAGATGCAGGGAATAAAGAAAAACTATGGGCCTCCAAGAAACACAGATGCCACAAAAAGGAGACAAATTTTGATGTCTGTTGTATTTGATTATGTGGGTCAAGTGTTGTGGTCCATCAATAGATAATATGGGCCAGGTGGTCTGCTCCATCATTTACCTATCTGGCTTCTTTTTTTTTTTTGCGGGATAATACTTGTATTACTCAAAACTATCCAAGGTTACAATCACGACCGGCAATGTCGAGGAGTTCACCAGGAGTGACTAGCATTATTTTTGCCAAAAAGTGACTAGCATTATTTTTGCTGTGCACAACATGAGTAATACAAGAATTACGCTCAATCAAACTAGCTTTGATCTCCTCTATCAGAAAAGCATATTTTGATCTATTCATGTCCCCAGCAAGAATCATCTCCATTGCTTCAAGGCTGTCTGATTCAACATCAACAAGTAAATTGCTCCATTGTAATGCTAGTGAGAGACCTTCTCGAATGCCCATGATCTCCGTCTCAAGCACATCATTACAAGAAAACAAATATCTACAGGAACTGAAAATGATACTGCCGTCATGGTCTCTAAGAATCATACCTGTACCTGCTACTCCATTTAGCACAGATCCGTCGGTGTTCAGCTTTGCCTATCTGGCTTCGTGCCTTCTTCTATTGGATTGCACAAATATTGCATTGCATGGGTTCTGTGTTTTAAAGGAGATGATCGACTTTCTACTAGGGAGAAAGAATCGCAGATTGTTGTAGTTATTTGGCGCAAAACTAGTTATTCCTTTTAGGAGTAATAACACGACTTCAAAGAGTCTGTGGGGGCATCAAGGTTGCATATAGCTAAATCATTGGAAAGAGAGAGAATCACATGATAAACATTGCCATGCACAACGAGCATCGGCATGTAATGGCTTTAGTTCAAATTTGAACCAACAAAACATGTTCTTACCTTGAAAAAAATGATCTTTGTTATTTTTCTTAGACTGTTAGACAACACAAACGATGGTGTGAACTAGCTAGATGGTCATCTTGATTCGTTATTCATAGCTCACTGCGGCTTTAGTACATCGACAATAGGGCTGCAATAGTCGAGTTCGAACGAATTGTATTAGGCTCGGCTCAATTTATACTAAAATTTGAGCGAGCTACAATGGAGCGAAGCTCAAGGTCGAGCCGAAGAAAGTGACTCGTGCTCAGCTTATAACGATTTCGAATCGATCTCGAGCTAGTTTTGAGCTAAATAAGATGATTTTTTTAATAATCTAAGACAAATTTTCAAACAAGGTAGGACACAACACAACATAAGAAACCATTATATAATTCAGCTTATTCTTTCTCAAATGAATAATTGTACTTAATTTATAGCAAGAGAAGAAAATGAAGGTGCATCTGCTCTTAAACTTTGGCCAAAATAACATGATATTTAACACATGGCTGACCACATGCCATATTGGCGCTAAATTTTCTTCACAGTTAATTAAGCTTCCATGTTTGATAGTAGGTAAAATGAAGAAAAATCATACACAACATAAATTTTCCCCGCGGTAAATTTTCTCCTTCCATGTTTGTAATAAATTATCCCATTTGTTTTTAATATATATTAAAAATATGTAATATAATTATATCATATCAGGCTATCGAGCTAAAATCGAGCGAGCCAGTCTTGACTCAAAATTAACTCGTTTCTCCATCGAGCTACATTAAATGTTCATACTCAACTTATTTCTCTTCGAGTCGATCTCGAGTCGAGCCAAAATACGAGTCGATCTCGGACGGCTCACGAGCCTTTAGTTTTTCTTGCATCTCTATTCGACAACGGAGACGCTAATTGCGAATCAACCTGTGGTTGGATGGTTAGAGGGACTGTGGTATCCCCAGCCCAACAGGATTCAAATCCTGGTGCTCGCATTTATTCCTGGATTTATTTCAGGATTTCCGGCGAAGCGTATTCAGTGGGAGGAGACGTTCTCGTCGACGACGATGTGACTACGGTGACTTCGTAAATTTCAAGATGATATGCCGGCTCAGTCTTTCGGAGGTGCTCATAGAGGGAGAGTGTGTGTGTGCGTTCATAGAGGTGAGTGTATGCGCGTGTATATGAGGCATAATTAAGTCCTAGCGCTAGGATCAGAATCCTGGCCATTTTCCTCGATTCTCGTCCAATTCCATTAATTACGCTCGCGACCGATGCCTCACGAGCCGCTGGACACTAGGCCATATACAATGTAGGTGCTTATGGCCGGTGCTTAAAGAGAGAGACGCCTGTTACGGCACAGAATTTATATTGCCTTGCAATGGTGGGTGCTTCATTAGGGTGCTTAAATTAGTATGGAACAAAGCTAGCTGCAGCTCACGGAAGGTCAAGCACCGGCTAGCACCGGGTGCCAGAGTTTGCTTCCGTCCCTGTTTGCAAGCACCGGTGCTAAGCGATCTCATCCAAAAAACCGGGTTTTTTTATTGAGGCACCTGCCTAAGCACCTCCATTGTACAGGGCGTTTTTTTTATGTGAGTAGCCCTCGTACATGGCACTCAGCGTTCGAGACAAGGACAGGCGCTAGAAATAAAATTCTTTTTTTAGAAAACTTATGATCTATTCATCTTCAATCATGATAGTACAATGAATACCAGAAATAATAAAAATCACATCCAGATTCGTAGACCACCTAACGACGACTACAAGCACTGAAGCTAGCCGAAGGTGCGCCACCGTCATCGCTCCTCCCTCACCGGAGCCGGGCAAAACTTGTTGTAGTAGACAGTCGGGAAGTCGTCGTGCTAAGACCCCATAGGACCAGAGCACCAGAACAGCAACCGCCACTGATGAAGTGTAGCGTAGATCGGAAGGATCCAACCTGAAAATAGACGAATGTAGACGAACGACAACCAAATCCGAGCAGATCCACCAAAGATAGATCCGCCGGAGACACACCTCCACACGCTCACCGACGATGCTTGACGCACCACCGGGACGGGGGCTAGATAGGGAGGACCTTATTCCATCTTCAGGGAGCCGCCACGCGTCTCGCCTTTCTAAGCAGGACACAAACCCTAACAAAATTCAAAGAACCATCTAAAAACGGAGCCCTCCCATCGGCAAGGGCCAGGATCCACCGCGCCCCCATGGCCCTAAGGCCACAGGAGGCGAGGCGGACCGACGGCAACGCCGGCGGGAGGCAGAGAAACCCTAATCTTTTTTGGGGAGAAGGACAGGAGGAGGCGTTGGCATGCTTCCTCTAGGTTGCCTCTAATAAAATTCTTTTTTTAATGATGATGATGAAGCGTCTAATCAGGCGCCTTGCATTGGAGATGCCCTTACTGATTATCTTAATTAACTTTTTACATTTTTGGTATGAAGGAGATGGAACTGGTCAATGATACTTCCCTCTTGAGGCAAATGGCATGCAGGAGATGGTTAAATGTCACACTCGTAATTCTAAACTATGAGTAGAAAAATGTCACAATGTTGAAAATTGAAGAGGATGGTGACGATCAAGACATGAACAGATACCAACAACACAACAAACATAACGAATGAAACAAACTGTGTACTAGTACTGTATCAATCACTCTAAATTTATGTCTCCACAACAACTTAGTCAAGCCGTAAGCACCACAAAACTAGAAAAGGGTATAGAATCGTAAACTATAAAATGTAGGCCCTCCACCACCTCCCCATCCGAATAGAAAGTGTCCAACAATATGGTATATCAGTTTTAGTAACATCTTACGGGACGGAGGGAGTAATAAGCAGAAGATCAAGACATTGTCCAACTCTTAATCCATTAATACACAATGTGTTATTTATTTACCTCACGAGATTTGACCCTTTGTGCGCGAATGGTTCACAACTAGCACGTAGTACAACATATCCATATGAAAATTTAAGGTTGAACCAGTCTTGTCTTCTTATATTCCTATAGAGATTGACATGGACCTTTTATAAATCATGTATATGTGTATGATATCACTCCCATAATTCAACAGACAACTCCGAAAGATTTTATTCAAGACCAACTCCAATATCCACATACCATGGGATCCACTATGAATACTCAAAATTCATTCACTGATGGTACAATCTGCAAAACTCCAAATACAGAATATCTCCTACCGCGACGAATAATCCACAAAGTGCCAATGTAGATAGATTGGGTTCGTGGGATTCAGTAACTTTCCTAACCATCGAACTAAGATTTGGTTCTCACATACAAAATCATTGATCTGTAGGGCATTGTACTTGCGAACAGTTTCAGCATGTTTTCTCCAGCCACGGGTCCCACCAGCAAGTCATTTTTTTCTCGAGTGCACTACCATCACTATTTCCACTTCCCAAGCTCCAACTCCACTGCTGCAACATGTAGACATCGTGCGCCACCACCCATCCCTCATAGCAACGGACTAGGTTCAGGTGACTTGATGTGGGCGAGTCAAGCCGTAACTTGAGGCAACCCATCCGTTTGATCAGAACAGCCCAGATCAAGCACTATAGCAACAAGTATTGTAGATGTGCACTGTGGCTGGCAGCTATTCATGCCGATCTGTCCATTGATTTCAGATCAAACGGTTTAGAGAGGGGGCAAGTCACTGTACTGTTCACCGATGACTCACCCACAGCAAGTCACTGGATCTCAGTCCCATAGCAACATGTTCACCCTGTATTTCTTACCCTCCCCCTTTTCTTCTATTCCGTATGGAACTACACCGCAACACAGTTTCCACTGCCAATGTTGCATCAACTTCCTACTATGTGTACCCCTTCAAGCCATGGATTACAAGGCTCAAAAATGTTTGGACCTAATTTGTTATTGAATTTTAAGATTTTTTTGCGAAAGGCACTATATTTATATGAAAATATTTCAAACGATGCAAGACACCCAGAAAACAAGGAAATTACAAGCAGGTCCTAGGAATGTCAAAAAAGTCAATCTCTAGCACGAGCTGAAGGCACGGCGCTGCTCCATCGTCGGAGCTGGCCTCACATTGTATCCTGCTGTTTAGAAGTCCTCGTGCTAAGGACCAGCTGGACAAACCCCGGAGAAGAAGCCATCAACATAGAAGTCCTGTGTAGATTGGATTCCCAGAGTCGAACCACCTCATTACCAAAATTTATGCTAGCATCGCAACAACGTCAGAGAGAACACTGTTGTGACGGGGAAGGAGCACGAACCGCTAGATAACAATTTGTCGTGTTGGAGAGACACCCATGGGGAAGGAGGCCACAACCTCGCGTTCATCGAGCCGCCATATGCCGCGTTTGTGTGCCGCTTTAAATGGTTCACGACTAGTATGCAGCACAACGTATATGTATGGAAATTTAAGGTTGAACCAGTCTTGTCTTGTTCTATTCCTATAGTTTAAAGATTGACATCGACCTTTTTCTAAACAAAATATATTTACATGATATCACTCCCGCAATTCAATGGATGACTCTGAAAGATTTTGTCAAGATCAACTCAATATCCACATACCGTGGGGCCCACTATGAATACTCAAGATTCTTTCATGGTGGTAAAATCCACAAACCTTCAAGTACATAATATCTTCAATATCTCATACCGCGACGACTGGTCTACATGAGACATGAAAGTGTCAATGTAGGGGTTGATCCCAAATAGCTTGTGTTCTACGGATACAATTACCTTCCTAACCATCCACCTAAGATTTGGTTCTCACATACAAAATCATTGACATGTAGGGTATTGTGCTTGCAGCCAGTTTCAACACGTTTTCTCCGGCCACTAGTCCCACCAGTAGGTCCTAAGAGCGCCAAACAAACTCAATCTCTAGCACGAGCTGAAGGTGTGCTGTTGCTCCATCGTCGAAGCCAACCTCACATTATATCATGCATTCTGAAAGTTTTCATGCTAAGGTATAGATGGATAAACTCCGCGGAGAAGAAGCCATCAACCTACAAGTCCTATGTAGATTGGAATCCCAGAGCCAAACCACCTCGTTAACAAAACTTATGCTAGCCTCGCAACAACGTTGGAGAGAACGTCGCTGCGACGGGGAAGGAGCACAGACCGCTAGTGAAAGATCGTGGATGTCGCTGAGGGGGGGGGGGGTGAATAGGCGCTTTAAAATAATTACGGTTTAGGCTAGAACAAATGCGGAATAAAACTAGCGTTTAATTTGTCAAGCATAAAACCTAAACACAACTAGGCTCACCAATGTGCACCAACAACTTATGCTAAGCAAGATGAACAACTAGGTGATAGCAAGAAATATATCATGAGACACTATGGCTATCACAAAGTAAAGTCCATAAGTAAAGGGCTCGTGTAAGAGATAATCGAGGCACGCGGAGACGATGATGTATCCTGAAGTTCACACCCTTGCGGATGCTAATCTCCGTTTGGAGCGGTGTGGAGGCATAATGCTCCCCAAGAAGCCACTAGGGCCACCGTAATCTCCTCATGTCCTCGCACAATGCAAGATGCCGTGATTCCACTAAGGGGCCCTTGAGGGCGGTCACCGAACCCATACAAATGGCAACCCTTGGGGGCGGTCACCGAACCCATACACTTTGGCAACCCTTGGGGGCGGTCATTGGAACCCGTACAATTGCTTGGGGCAATCTCCACAACCTAATTGGAGACCCCGATGCAAGCCCGGAGCTTTACACCACACTGATTGAGCTCCGTAGCACCACCAACCGTCTAGGGAGCCCAAGCACCCAACAGGAACAAGCTCTAGGGTACCAAGCACCCAAGAGTAATAAGCTTCTCAACTTTCACTCCCACGTATCACCGTGGAGAACTCAAACCGATGCACCAAATGCAATGGGAAGGGCACACGGAGTGCCCAAATCCTTCTCTCCTAAATCCCACTAAAGAAACTAATGCTATGGAGGAAAATGAGAGGAAGAACAAGAAAGAGAACATGACAAAATCCAAGATCTAGATCCAAGGGGTTCCCCTCACATAGAGGAGAAAGTGATTGGTGAAAATGTGGATCTATATCTCCTCTCTCTTTTCCCCCCAAAACTAGCCAGAATCCATGGAGGGATTGAGAGTTAGCAAGCTCAAAGAAGGTCAGCAATGGGGGGCAAACACGAGCTCAAGAGATAAGGTCCAAGGGGGAAGAAGACCCCCTTTTATAGGAGGGGAAAAATCTAACCGTTACCTTGCTCTCCACCTGCACAGAGCGGTACTACCGCTCCACAGAGCGGTACTACCGCACGGGCGGTAGTAACCCAAAAGCAGTGCAATGGCACGAAGGCACGAGGCAGTAGTGCAGCCGGAGCGGTACTACCGCTCGCCCCAGCAGTACTACCGCTGGGGTTACACAGAAGCAGAGCAGGAACAGAGGAGAAGCAGTAGAACTGCTACAACGGTACTACCGCCCATGTGAGCGGTACTACCGCTTATAGGCAGTAATGCTGCTCTCCAGTGTCGCTTCACTTCCGCTGAGAGTGCATCGAGACCTAGAGGGAGCGGCAGTGCAGCGCTAGTAGCTGATACGTCTCCAATGTATCTATAATTTTTGCTTGTTCCATGTTGTTATATTATCATCTTGGATGTTTTACAATCATTTTATAGCAACTTTATATCATTTTTTGGGACTAACCTATTGACATAGTGCCCAGTGCCAGTTGCTGTTTTTTGCTTGTTTTTTACTTCACAGAAAATCAATACCAAACGGAGTCCAAACGCAGCAAAAAATTTTGGAGAATTTTTCTGGACCAGAAGACACCTGATGGGCCAAACAAGTACCAGAGGGGGGCTCCGAGGGGAGTACAACCCACCAGGGCGCGCCAGGAGGCCCAGGCGCGCCCAAGTGGGTTGTGCCCACCTCGGTGGCCTCCCGCACTGCCTTTTCGCCCTATAAATACCCAAATATTCCAGAAACCCTAGGGGAGTCGACAAAACACAATTCCAGCCGCCGCAAGTTCCAGAACCACGAGATCCAATCTAAACACCATCACAGAGGGGTTCATCATCCTCATTGGTGTCTCTCCGATGATGCGTGAGTTCATCATAGACCTACGGGTCCGTAGGCAGTAGCTAGATGGCTTCCTCTCTCTCTCTTTTGATTCTCAATACAATGGTCTCTTGGAGATCTATTTGATGTAACTCTTTTTTTTGCGGTGTGTTTGTTGGGATCCGATGAACTTTGAGTTTATGATCAGATCTATATCCATGAATATTATTTGAGTCTTCTTTTGATCTCTTATATGCATGATTATTTATAGCCTCGTATTTCTTCTTAGAATCTTTGGTTTAGTTAGGCCAACTAGATCGATTTTTCTTGCCATGGGAAGAGGTGCTTTGTGATGGGTTCGATCGTGCGGTGTTCTTTCCCAGTGACAGAAGGGGCAGCAAGACATGCATGTATCGTTGCTATTAAGGATAACAAGATGGGTGCTATTCCTACATGAATAGATCTCGTCTACATCATGTCATCGTTCTTATTGCATTACTCCATTTTTCCATGAACTTAATACACTAGATGCATGTTGGATAGCGGTCGATGTGTGGAGTAATAGTAGTAGATGCAGGCAGGAGTCGGTCTACTAATCTTGGACGTGATGCCTATATATAGATCATTGCCTTGGATATCATCATAATTATTTGATCTTCTATCAATTGCCCAACAGTAATTTGTTTAACCACCGTGTGCTATTTTCTTGAGAGAAGCCACTAGTGAAATCTACGCCCCCCGGGTCTATTCTTTATCATATTTGCTTTGAGATCTATTTTTATTCGCTTTTGTTTTCAGATCTATTATTCCAAAAACCCAAAAATACCTTGCTGCACTTTTTTATTACTTATTTTATTTCATGTTTTATCGAGAGCTATTTATCCAATCTACCACAAATTTATCTATCTTTTTACCGTGGAGGGATTGACAACCCCTCTTACACGTCGGGTTGCAAGTATTTGTTCTTTGTGTGAAGGTACCGTTTACATAGTGTTGCTTGGTTCTCCTACTGGATTGATACCTTGGTTTCATAACTGAGGGAAATACCTACCGTAGCTGTGCTGCATCATCCCTTCCTCTTTGGGGAAATACTGACGTAGTTCAAGCAACATCAAAAGGAATTTCTGGCGCTGTTGCCGGGGAGACATCATCAACATCTATCAGGTTCCTAATCAAAAATCCCATCTCCTTGCAATTTACATTATTTGCCATTTGCCTCTCATTTTCATCTCCCCCACTTCACAAAATTTGCCGTTTTATTCGCCCTCTTTTTCATTCGCCTTTTTTTCGTCAGATCTATCTTTTTGTGTGTGATCTTGTTTGCCTACTTTGTCTCTATGACTAGCATGACTACTCCTCCTTTGTCACCTGATTTTGAAGTTTTATACTTCAAGCAAAAACAAGAAGAAAATTTGAAAGATGCTTGGTATAGGCTAATGGAATCTTATCGCATTTGCAATCTAAAAGGGGATGCAAAGATTTTGCGTCGAAATTTTCATATAGGATTAACTTTGCATCATAGACAACTTTTGGATTTTGCCGCTAAAGGGAACTTTTGAGCTTGATGCTAATACTGCTCATGAGATCCTAGAGGGAATTTTGGGAATTCCACCAACTAAAAAGGGGATTTCTTTCACTCAAGAAGGGGCCCAAATTTTAGACAAGATAAGTGATTTGCATAAACATTTGGGTGAGTTGCAAAAATATAACGAACCTCTTAAACACATCAGTGGGAATCTCAATCGCATGAATAATTTGATTACTCTTTGCAATAAGCGATTGGATATTTTAGATCTCAAGATGGCCGCTTTATCGAAAAATCTTGGGAAGCGTAAAGAGTCTCCCGGGTTTGAAAAGGCCCTTATAAAAGTTGCAAAAACTAAAGATGACAATACTTGAATCTATGCATTATGCCTAGCTAGGGGCATAAAACGATAGCGCTTGTTGGGAGGCAACCCAATGAATAAAATTTATTTGTTTGCCTTTTTCTTTATGTTCTTGAGTGTTCACACAATTATGCCTCTGTTATGATTGTTTTTTTATGTTTTAATTAGTGTTTGTGCCAAGTAAAGCCTTTGGGATACCTTTGGTAATAGTTGATTTGATCCTGTCGAAAAACAGAAAATTTTGTGTCCAGTAAAAGAATTGTTTAAATTCACATAAGAGACGAAAAATTCTGAATTTTTTTACAAAAGATTGATATACAAATTTTCTATGTTGTCACAAGTTTTCAGAATTTTTAGAGTTACAGAAGTATGAGAACAATTCGCATCTTGACATACTTTTCTGTTTTTGACAGATTCTGTTTTCTTTGCATTGTGTGCTTATTTTGATGAATCTATAGATTGTATCGGGGGGTATAAGCCATGGTAAAGTTAGAATACAGTATATATAATGCAATAACAAAATTTGAATGGGTTTGCTACAGTACTTAAAGTAAAGATTAGTTCTCTTATACTAACGAATCTCACGAAGGTTTTGTTAAGTTTTGTGTGATTGAAGTTTTCAAGTTTTGGGTGAGATCACGATGGATGAAGGAATAAGGAGTGAAAAGAGCCTAAGCTTGGGGATGCACCATGGCACCCCAAGTTAATATTCAAGGAGAACCAAGCAACTAAGCTTGGGGATGCCCCGGAAGGCATCCCCTCTTTCTTCTAATGACCATCGGTATTTTACTTGGAGCTATATTTTTATTCGTCACATATCATGAGTTTTGCTTGGAGCGTCTTATATTATATGAGTCTTTGCTTGTTTTGCTTTTTAGTTTGTCACAAGTATCCTTGCTGGACACACCTATCTAAGAGAGCCAAAATTATGCTATGATTTGTTAGAATTGCTCTTTATGCTTCACTTAAATTTTTTGAGCTATGGAATTGCTCTAGTGCTTCACTTATATCTTTTTTAGCACGGTGTGCTTTAATATTTTTGAAGAAATGCTCTCATGCTTCACTTAGATTTATTTGAGGGTTAGTAATTTTTGAAGAAATTCTCTCATGCTTCACTTATATTATTTTGAGAGACGAAAAATTTTATGCTCATGTTCTTCACTTAGATTTGTTTGAGCTTGACAAAAGCAATTGCAATATATGAAACTAGTCCCAGAGTGATAGATATTCAAGAGGGATATAATAAAAACTTTCATGAAGATCATTGGACAAAATAAACTTGATTCTTTGTAATAGTTTTGAGATATGATGATAGTAATATGTGAGTCATGTTGGTGAGTAATTATGCTTTAGTAAGAATATTGGTGTTAAGGTTTGTGATTCCCTATGCAAGCACGAAAGTCAATAGTTATGCAATGAGGTTACATCCTACTTGTGGTGCATTATTCGCTATTAGTTATGTTTAATGCTCGCTTATGTGATTTTTCGTTTCTTGGTTGGTTGCTTCTCAATCTTTTTGCTAGCCTCCACTTGTACTAAGTAGAAATACTACTTGTGCATCCAAAATCCTTAAACCCAGTTTTTCCATATGAGTACACCATACCTACCTATATGCGGTATTTCCATGCCGTTCTAAGCAAATTTGTATGTGCCATCTCTAATTTTCAAAATAAAATTCCTTTTTATGTGCCCGTACCGCTCATGAAGCGGCAGGGGGTGGCCAATATTTTCCATGCTAGATGTGTTATTCTCAAGATGAATGTTTATTCACTTGTCATTGCATGAGAGTGCGGCGGTAATAGGGATGCCCAGTCCCGAAATGAAAAATAAATTTACTTTATGTTGTCAAATAATAAATTCCTTGGAAAGTGTTGGTATGGACGGTACCCATGGATACGGCTAGCCGTGGAATGTGAAAGGATGGTGGAAAAAGGAATAAACTTATTTTCTGTTTGGGAACTGCCCATGATATATCTAGCATGGAAAGTGTTGGGAATTACTCGGTCGTTTTCGTTGACGAGAAAAGTATGCCTCTCAAAATATTTTTCTCTCAATTTAAGCTTTGAGCTCTGGCACCTCTACAAATCCCTACTTCCCTCTGCGAAGGACCGATCTATTTACTTTATGCAATTTTTATTTTTATTTGAGTCTCCATCTTCTCTTATAAAGCACCAACTAAGGGGCACTGTGATCGTACTTGAGCATTGGGTATAGCTAATATGCGACTGTGTTTCATGAATGGATCAATGATTGAGCATGATGGGCTAGGGATAACTTTCTTTAGTGTTGATATTTTGAAAGACATGGTTGCTTGTTGATATGCCTGAGTATTGAAATCTTCATGTCAAAACTAGACTATTGCTTTGAACCATATAAAAGTCCAAATGTCCATGCTACAAAAGAAAAGAATATGTGATGAACATGTTAGGCAGCATTCCACATCAAAAATTCTGTTTTTATCATTTACCTACTCGAGGACGAGTAGGAATTAAGCTTGGGGATGCTGATATGTCTCCAACGTATCTATAATTTTTGCTTGTTCCATGCGGTTATATTATCATTCTTGGATGTTTTACAATCATTTTATAGCAACTTTATATCATTTTTTGGGACTAACCTATTGACATAGTGCCCAGTGCTAGTTGCTGTTTTTTGCTTGTTTTTTTACTTCGCGGAAAATAAATACCAAATGGAGTCCAAACGCAGCGAAACTTTTTGGAGAATTTTTCTGGACCAGAATACACCTGATGGGCCAAAGAAGTACCACAGGGGGGCTCCGAGGGGAGCACAACCCAACAGGGCGCACCAGGAGGCCCAGGCGCGCCCAGGTGGGTTGTGCCCACCTCGGTGGCCTCCCGCACCGCCTCTTCGCCCTATAAATACCCAAATATTCCATAAACCCTAGGGGAGTCGACGAAACACAATTCCAGCCGTCACAAGTTCCAGAATCACGAGATCCAATCTAAACACCATCACGGAGGGGTTCATCATCCTCATTGGTGCCTCTCCAATGATGCGTGAGTAGTTCATCATAGACCTACGGGTCCGTAGGCAGTAGCTAGATGGCTTCCTCTCTCTCTTTTGATTCTCAATACAATGGTCTATTGGAGATCTATTTGATGTAACTTTTTTTTTGTGGTGTGTTTGTTGGGATCCGATGAACTTCGAGTTTATGATCAGATCTATATCCATGAATATTATTTGAGTCTTCTTTTGATCTCTTATATGCATGATTATTTATAGCCTCGTATTTCTTCTTCAAATCTTTGGTTTAGTTAGGCCAACTAGATCGATTTTTCTTGCCATGGGAAGAGGTGCTTTGTGATGGGTTCGATCGTGTGGTGTTCTTTCCCAGTGACAGAAGGGGCAGCAAGACACGCATGTATCATTGCTATTAAGGATAACAAGATAGGGGCTATTCCTACATGAATAGATCTCGTCTACATCATGTCATCGTTCTTATTTCATTACTCCGTTTTTTCATGAACTTAATACACTAGATGCATGCTGGATAGTGGTCGATGTGTGGAGTAATAGTAGTAGATGCAGGCAGGAGTCGGTCTACTAATCTTGGACGTGATGCCTCTATATTGATCATTGCCTTGGATATCGTCATAATTATTCGATCTTCTATCAATTACCCAACAGTAATTTGTTTACCCACCGTGTGCTATTTTCTTGAGAGAAGCCACTAGTGAAATCTACGGCCCCCCTGGTCTATTCTTTATCATATTTGCTTTGAGATCTATTTTTATTCACTTTTGTTTTCAGATTTATTATTCCAAAAACCCAAAAATACCTTGCTGCACTTTTTTATTACTTATTTTATTTCATGTTTAATCGAGAGCTATTTATCCAATCTACCACAAATTTATCTATCTTTTTACCGTGGAGGGATTGACAACCCCTCTTACGCGTCGGGTTGCAATTATTTGTTCTTTGTGTGCAGGTACCGTTTACATAGTGTTGCTTGGTTCTCCTACTGGATTGATACCTTGGTTTCATAACTGAGGGAAATACCTACCGTAGAGGTGCTGCATCATCCCTTCCTCTTTGGGGAAATACCAACGTAGTTCAAGCGACATCAGTAGCGGGCAATACTACCGCTTCGCACTACCGTTGCACTTACACGCAAACCCGACACGAAAGCCGAGTTCCCAGAAGCAGCGGTAGTAGCCGCGGTACTGGACAATGGTACTACTGCTTAAAAGCGGTACTACCACTTACCAGAGTTGTACTACCGCTTGTGGCCTCCAGCTCACAAGCACAGCAACAGATGACTACAAGAAAACCATAACTGCCATAACTTCTGCAAATGAGCTCCGAATTGAGCAAACTCAAGCTTGTTGGATAGAGGACGACGAGAACTATCCAACAACGATAGGGGAGTATGCCTAAGATATAGAGGAGTGAAACCTCTATCGGTGAAGAACCGGCAAAAACTCCAACATCGAAAACATCATAGAAGATGCATAAGTGAACTCCGTTGTCGATGAACTCGAGCTTGTCATGAAGACGACCAAAAGCTCTAAAACTCACAAAGAGAAACACCAAACAAGAACCAAGAAAGATGATGCAAGGATGCAATGGTTTGAGCTCTCTACGAATGATATGATCAAGCTACTAACTTGAGAGCCCCCCCCCCTTGATAGTACGACAATCGATCCTATAATCATGTCTCCCAGCTACCACCAGGAGACCGGTAAAATAGAAAACCTATCAAGGGCAAACATTTGCCTTGCACATAGTCCACTTGAGCTAGATGATGATCTTGACTCCCTTAAGTTGGACCACCTTTCTTGATTGCGTTGGCTCGATGAAGACTAGTAGATTGCTCCCCCATACTCCATTATGGGTGAGTCACTCTTCGGCACATCTTCACAAGTCCATTGTCACCACAATGGATGGCAAGCTTCAAGGACATGATCTCTTCATGATGCTCCACTTGAACTTGCACACCGCAATTTTGATGACGATCACCACTTGATGTCATCCTCCATGGGTTGTATGAGATCTTCCTCTTGATGCAAAACCATGGAAACATACCTAACCCCACATAGAACTCTCACGTAGACCATGGGTTAGTACACAAATCATAATGGACAATGCTTACCATACCATGGGATCACCTGATCCCTCTCGGTACATCTTGTACACTTTGTGTGATGATCAACTTGATTCACTCTTTGACTTAGTCTTGATCAACCTCTCACATGACCAATCTTTCGATAATTCCTTGAATAGCACCTTGGTCATCACATACTATCCTTGAAACCAACAGATGGACTTCAAGAAAAACCTATGGACAAACCCTTCAAATATAACTCAAGGCAACCATTAGTCCATAGAGATTATCATCAATTACCAAAACCAAACATGGGGGCACCGCATGTTCTTTCAGCTAGTTTGTTGTGTTAGAGAGGCACCCAAGGGGGAAAAGGAGGCCATAACCTAATCGTTGCAACGAAAAATGGCCCTCTGATCGGCACCATGGTTCTCATGGGTCGACCTTCGACCATTGGTTGCCCGCAACACCATCACCGCAAGGACCAGGGAAGAGGATCATTACCCCCACTCTCCTGCCAATACCACGACACACGAATCGTCCACCAAGATCTGAATGACCCAAGACAGCGCCCTGTAAGAGCATCTATAATCAGACCTCGCACTCTCCCTCTATATGTCTGGACAGACAGACCAAACAGGAGAGGGAAAAAAGTCCACCCAACCAGACCTCCACTCTCCCATATACGTCTGGGTTGTCCAACACCTCTCAAGACACGTCCTCCATGTCAGCCCAGACCCTACCCAACCCATTTAGGCCCCACCCGACAGCCACACCTCTCTCTCTCTCTCTCTCTCTATATATATATATATATATATATAAATATATATATATATATATCTTGTTGGATGAGCTCGCGGCCTCCGCCGCTCACCACCGCCACCACTCGCTCCATCGAATCTCATGCCCCCACCCCCACCCTCGGGTTCCTGCCCCTAACCCCTCACTCACGGCATCGATGTTGGCCGCGCGTGTGCTGCCTGGTTTGCGTCATGGCCATGGCTACGTGCTAGCTGTCTACTAGCTGCATGGATGCATGGTGTGGCTCCTTCTGGTACCACGTGCGTCTGCGCGAGGCCGCGCCCTTCTGTCACGTTCTTGTCATGATGCTACTTATACGTCTCCAACGTATCTATGATTGTTCCATGCTATTATATTATCCATCTTGGATGTTTTATATGCATTAATATGCTATTTTATATCATTTTTTGGGACTAACCTATTAACCTAGTGCCCAGTGCGAGTTGCTGTTTTTTCCTTGTTTTTGTATTTTACAGAAAATCAATATCAAACGGAGTCCAAACGAAATGAAACTTTTTGAGGATTTTTCTTGGACCAGAAGAGAACCACGAAGCTTCAGGAAGAGGCCAGAAGACCCACGAGGGGGCCACAGCCCTAGGGGCTGTGCCCCTAGGCTTGTGGGCCCCCCGTGGCTCTTCTAACCCTAATCTCTACTCTATAAATACCCAAATTTTCCCCTTACGTCAGAAGGCACACCAAAAATACTTTTCCGCCGCCGCAAGCTTCTGTTCTCGTGAGATCCCATCTTGGGGCCTTTTCCGGCACTCCGTTGGTGGGGGATTCGATCATGGAGGGCCTCTACACCAACCTTGCTGCCCTTCCGATGATGTGTGAGTAGTTTACCACAGACCTACGGGTCCATAGCTAGTAGCTAGATGGCTTCTTCTCTCTCTTTGATCTTCAATACAATGTTCTCCTCGATGTTCTTGGAGTTCTATTCGATGTAATCTTCTTTTTGCGGTGTGTTTGTTGAGATCCAATGAATTGTGGATTTATGATCAGCTTATCTATGAACATTATTTGAGTCTTCTCTGAACTCTTTTATGCATGATTAAGATCGCTTTGTATTTCTCTCTGATCTATTGATTTGGTTTGGCCAACTAGATTGATCTATCTTGCAATGGAAGAGGTGCTTTGTGATGGGTTCAATCTTACGGTGTCCTCACCCAGTGACAGTAGGGGTAGCGAGGCACGTATTTGTATTGTTGCCATTAAGGATAAAATGATGGGGTTTTTACCATATTGATTGGATCTATCCCTCCACATCATGTCATCTTGCTTAAGGCGTTACTCCGTTCTTGTTAACTTAATACACTAGATGCATGCTGGATAGCGGTCGATGTGTGGAGTAATAGTAGTAGATGCAGGCAGGAGTCGGTCTACTTGTCACGGACATGATGCCTATATTCATGATCATTGCCTTGGATATCATCATAACTATGCGCTTTTCTATCAATTGCTCAACAGTAATTTGTTTACCCACCATATGTTTTCTTCAAGAGAGAAGCCTCTAGTGAAACCTATGGCCCCCGGGTCTATTTTCTATCATATTATTTTCAGATCTATAAAATCAAAAATACAAAAATACCTTGCTACAATTTATTTATATTTACTTTATTTTACTATTTTAGTTATCTTTTATATCTATCTCCATTAGATCTCACTCTTGCTAGTGACCGTGAAGGGATTGACAACCCCTTTTTCGCGTCGAGTGCAAGTGTTTGTTAGTTTGTGCAGATGCATCTATTGGGGACTTGCTTCTGCCTCCTAGTGGATTGATACCTTGGTTCTTAACTGAGGAAATACTTATCTCTACTTTGCTGCATCACCCTTTCCTCTTCAAGGGAAAAATCAACGCAAGCTCAAGAAGTAGCAGGAAGAATTTCTGACGCCGTTGCCGGGGAGGTTCTACATCAAGCCTACCAAGTACCTATCATAAACTCTCATCTCTTGCATTACATTATTTGCCATTTGCCTCTCGTTTTCCTCACCCCCACTTCTAAAATGTTTTCAGAAAAACACAAAAATATTTGCCCCCTTTATTTGCCTTTTATCGTTTGCCTTTATGTCTTACTTGGGTTGTTTGCTTGTTCGCTTGGCATAATTGCATATTTATTCCAAATCAGAAAGCAAAAAGTTTATGGATCCTCATCCACTTGCTAATCTTTTTAAAAGATACAACTATGATGAACCAATTGCTAGTTAGTTGAGTGCACTAGATTATCTTTATGAAGTTTTGCTTGAAATTCGTGAATCTGAAAATTGTGTTGAAGTGCTAAAAGAAGGAATTTATAAAGTGATTCACGATAACTCCTTGAATGAAAAGCATGATTGCAATGATGTTATAATAAATTCTATTAATGTCAATTATGCTAATAATATGCAAAACCCCAAGCTTGGGGATGCTAATTTTGCTATGTCCACTACTTATTGCAATGATCATGATTGGGGTGATAATACTTCTTATGATCTTGAAAATTTATTTAAGCCTCATGATGAACATGTTTGCGATAATATTGAAAGTGGGTTCGGAAGAGTGTCAACTCTAGGTAAAAATAATCCCACATATTTGGAGAGTGTTCAATCTTATGATTTTTTTTTTGATAAAAATGGGTTTGAAGAGTTCATGACTTTAGTTGATGTTAATCCCACTATCTTGGAAGATTATAAAACTTTTATGCATGTGGATCATGAAGAGAAAATTTTATATGATAGCTATATTGTTGAATTTGATTATGATCCTACATGTAATTATTATGAGAGAGGGAAATATGGTTGTAGAAATTTTCATGTTACTAAATTACCTCTCATTATGTTGAGATTGCTATTGTTTCTTTCTTCTTCCTTGCATATGCTAGTTTTTGCTTGTCTTGATACTGGTACAGCGAGGTGCTATACAAACGGTTTTTAACCCCTTTCCGCGATGGCATTTGGAACCGTCGCCAAGTGAGTGACTGCGATAGGGGGGTCCTTCCCACACGACCCAAAAACCGTCGGGGACTGGGAGCCATGATGCATACAGTTGTCCATATAAAACTGTTTCTGATATCTCGAATATCCCAAACGCTCCATCCTTGCAACTCGTTTGTGCTCGCATTGCCATCGCAGTCGGTATTCTGTGGTGCTACGTTTACGATGCGCGGCCCATCACAAATGGTTCACGATTATAGGACATGTATGATAAGCAGACAATCACACACATTCACTTTTCCTGAACCGTATGCGATAACTAATTGAGAAGATTAGCTAATCATCGTACGAGTGTCGGATAGGATTACGAAACATTGGACCGTCGTAACATCATCGTACATGACAACTATCGCACTCGCTATTCTGTGGTGCAACGTTTACGATGCGTACCACATCAGAAACAGTTCATGGTTGCAAATCGTGTATGATAAGGCAACTATCACAAACGTTTAGTTTGCCCGCACCGTTTGTGATATTGTTTGACATCGCACACACTTTGTAAACGGCAACTGTGTGCATGCTTGCACACATTTCCTCTCTGTGAACAGTGTCGGATTATGGTGTATATCACAAATGTTTGTGTTTTACCGACCGTGTGCGCCGTAACGACCTGCAGAGCATAATTTAACCGTAATTTAATTGCTGCTATTTCAAATTGTACCGGATTTGAATTTGAAAGTATGCTATAGCTTTATTCATATCCATCAGGTTCAAACAACCAATGCATTATTCGATTCACAGGTACATATGTTCAAGAATTACATAAGCACCAAATAAAGAATGATGAACCACAGTTGTATACTTGTACTATTAAAGACGGTAAAGAAAGAGGCGAAATACATTCTGGTTGCTCAACAAGGTGAAGCGGAATGCCCATATTGTGTCCTCCTCCATGCAGAAGGCACGTACGACTCTAGTCCAACCCCTTGTGATGGCCGACCGCCCATCCTTCACTGTCTTCATGAAAACATCTAGATAATCATCGTGTTCTGGTAGAAATACTTTAACCTTTGCATGCCCACCAATCATGTAGTTTGAGAGGTAATCTTGAGTAAACTGCTTTGGGAACCACTGCAAAGGAAAAAGATTCAGACATTGTCATCTAACACAACTCATTATGGGCAGTAAAAAGAAGGCTGCAGAGTTCTTACTTACCATCCTGCAGTTCGTTGTTGTCTTGGATAAAGTGTAAACAAATAGTTTAATTGCCATCTTTTGACCCATTTTACTAACAATCTTTATCAGCTTCCTTACTTGATTCTGGTTCATCAATATCTCATTGCCCCATACGCAGAAAGGGTCGAAGCGCGGATCTTTACCAATGACATATGTACCTAAAAGCACCAAGTTAATATTAGAAGCTAAACAACAATTGCACAATGATGTAGCACAACACTCTTTTATAATATCTTATAACATCCAATATACTGACATATTAGATGAATTAACATCTTATATTATGGGCCGAAGGGAGTTTATTGCATTTTTACAAATTATCGGCTGATTAACTGCTGCTGTATCCATGGGTTAGAGTTAGTTTGAGCTAGTTTGGGCTCAAATAGCCCTAAAGTATATCCAAACATCAGGGCTAGTTTGAGCTAGTTGCATCTAACCCACCCAAAGAAACTATCCCACCCAAGAGTTGCTAATTGGAGCTAGTTCTCCTAGTGCATTTATTGTCAATCTAACCCTGTCATCCAAACACCTCTTTGGCTAGAGTTAGTTCAGGGTTAGTCATGAGCTAGAAACTAACTCTAACCTCTAGCTAAGTTAGAGTATCCAAACAGGGCTGTGTTGTTGTTGTTGTTGTTGCTGCTGTTGCTCTTCTACGTATATCTAGACATCATCAGAACATTAAGGTAACACTCTTCCTTGTTGCTATGTAGCCTAGGATTGCATATTTAGACATTCAGTACAGTGCATGTTGCTATGTAGCCTCAGATATATTACATATGGCCCTAGTTAACCTAACGATAAATGGGTTACAGATATATTCAGTTAAAAGTCCGATTCGCCGATTAGTCCCTTATCAGCCCCCGGCCTATATGGTACCAGCTACCGATATCCTGAACAGTGAGTATATATAAGCCATGGGATGAAACTAACCTCGATGGGAAACAACAGTCATTCCCAAAATTGTCCTGTGTAAGTACATCGAGAGGCATGTTAAGCACAATAGGCTTAACATCAACCAAATATATCCATGGCAGACAAAATAATCTCCAAAAGATAGCTTCAGTGTGCAGGTTTAAGCACGCTAGTAAAGCCAAACAAGTGGAAAGGTGTGTTAACTGCAACAGGCCTAACATTTAACAACAAGCAAACATAGTCATTCAAACTGGTATTGTGCCGGTCTAAGTACACTGGTTATTGTTAAATAAAAATGGAAAGGCGTGTTAACTACAAGATGCAGCAACCAAATGTAGTCATTCATAGTGGTATTGTTGAAACTGGTATTGATGAAATTGAACTGCACAGTTCATACTTGCACATATAGAACATCATGTTGTGAATAACTGGAATAAAGAAGGCATACTACGAACAACCAAAGATAGCATTTGAAACTGGACATATGCTAACTACAAATAACCGAACAATAAAAAAACTTTAAAAGAGGCATATGCTAGCTATAACAGGCTTAACAGTAAGCAAATATATGCATTCCTATCGGTATGTTTAAAACTGGATTGATGAAAATGTATTGCACAGTAAATAGTTGCACATATAGAGCATCACATTGTGAACAACTAAAATAAACAAGGCATACTGCAAACAACCAAATATAGCAATTAAAACTGGACATATTCTCACTACACTACAAAAGTGACTCGACAAAACAAATCATGGGTTCCCTCCTGTGAAGAGGCACGGCAAAACAAATCATGGGTTTCCTCATTTGTCACAGATGGGCTCGTTCTCGTGGGAAGAGCATGGACCCTGGATGCGCTCCATGTTGTCGCAGATGGGCTCCTTCCTTTTGGAAGAGCACGGCTATAGGGTGCCCTTCCTAATGTCGCAGACGGGCTCTTTCCCCTTGGAAGAGCAGATGGGCTCTTTCCCCTTGGAAGAGCCGAAGAGGGTGCCCTCCTCTTGGTCACCGTCGATGAGGTCTGACTTGGAAGCTGTAGATCCCAAGCCAGCGTCGCAGAATGTGTCCTTCAGAAATGACAAAAGGGGCTTGATGGCGATGTAGGCTGGCAAATTCTTGACAATGAGCCCGAGGAGATCAGCGGCGGAGCCATGGATGAGATCAACGGTGGTTGAACCCGAGGGGTTGGGGGTGGGCCACGTAACCTGAGACATAGCCCGCGTCAGGCTGTCATTGTCGATGACCTCGATGTCGTAGCCGGCGTCTGCGACATACCCGCATACTCTAGCCCGCTGATTGAGTGCCTGCGGCCAGTAATGGTCGTCAGCTTCCTCGGCGGCCACCTCGACGACGTCGGGCGAAGAGGCTGCGAGACACCTCTTTTGGGCCAGTCGCTCCTCGAGCTCCACGAGAAGCGTAGCCGGGCTTAGGCTGTGACGCTCTGGAGTGGGGGATGGGGATGGGGATGGGGATCTGTGGGAAAGGGGGCGTTTGGCAGGCGTCATCTAAGAAACTCAGGGCGGCCTGGGTATGGTGATCGGTGGGTAAGCTGCACGGGCAAACTGGCAGATGTTGACAATGGAGGCCTTGCGGCGGCGGCGATGACCTTGCTAGGGTTTTGAGCGAGGGAGGGGTTGTGGGGGGGGGGGGGGTGTGCGCGCGCACGTGCCCGAGGAGGTTTTGGGGTGTATGTGTGGAGGGGGTGTGTTTGAGGAAATGACGCGGCTACTGAAAATTTTACTACGCGGGAGTCAAACGCGGGAGTGAAATGTCGGGGCTATTGAAAATTTGGATGATGGTGCATCGCACACGGTCCGAAAATAACAACCGTGTGTTATGAAACAGAAAACCCTCGACCGGGCAGATATTTTCGAGGGATGCAGGCGGGAGCGGGAACAACAAACATCACGCACGGTCGAAACATAATAATCGTGTGTTATCAAACAGAAAAAACCTACAGGTGGGTAGATATTTTTGAGAGGGGAAGCCTCATGGAGCCCAATGTACTGTGCTGATGTGCGTGACAGGGGCACCGGCGTGGCACACAGTTAGTGTGAGTGAACCGTGTCTGTTGCGTCATCCGACTTGTCTAATGTTCATAAATTTGGCAAAAATGACACGGGAAAGGGTCAGAACACGAACACACTTGAATGTGGACCAAATATATGTATGAAAAGGGTGGTTTGATGTTCAAATACCAAATGCAACTTCGATGTGGCACCTATCTCGCAAAGCGCACGGTATTGCTTGCCTCCCCCTCGTGTCGGCAGGAGGGGAATCCTAAGCTATGAACGCATGCCAGCCCCCACAGAGGTTTACCTAGCAAAGTGCGAAGTAGCAGTTCCCCCCATCACACACACACGCGCGCGCGCGCACCCACCCACCCACACGCACACACACACTTTTAGTCGACGGGAGAGGGCATCTCACCAAGATGTATCATAAAACTGACCAAGAATAATCCACCTTGGTCGTACAACATCTCTCTTGTTGTTGGTCAAAGTGATGGCCGTCCATGCGACCCCAGAGATGGGCTAGCTCGCCAATAATCACGCAAGTAGCTAGTCCCCGAAGACAACCACTGCCTGCGTGTGGCCCAAACATATGTATGGAGAGGTGTTGATGTTTGAATACACAATGGAACAACTTTGATGTGGCACCGTGCTTTCGAACCAGAAATCCCCACACGGAGCGAGGGTTAGTTGATGATGCATATGTATGTCACACCACACTTCAAGCCGATGACATGGATTCATGCATGCATGCATAGTATGCGCTCAAACTTAATTAGGTCTGAATCTCACCATGACCTATACTACGATAACACGAACCAAAGGAAGAATCCGCCATGGTAACCTATCTTGTTGTTGGTCAAAGTGATCATGGATGTCCACACGGGCCCATGAATATATAGGCTTGTCGCTGATAACCACGCGAGGGAGTGTACCGTTCGAAGACAACCACTACATGCATATGTATGGAGGGTGATACATGCATGCATGTTTGAATACCATTCACAACATTGATGTGGCACGTGTGTCAAAAATCGTACAGTCCCCACACAGAGCGAGCTTGGTTCATGACGTGTCGTGGTACTGGCCACTTCGACTCGATGGGAGGGATTCATGCGTACACATGCATGTGTGTGCTCAAACTGTATCATGGCATCCCAGAGCATGACCTATATACCGTATTACAAACAAAAAAATAATCCCCTCCCTAAGTCAAATTAACCTCTCTCGTTGTCAGGCAAAGTTGTGATGGACCAAGCGGGCCCACAGATGGAAAGCATCGATATCGCTGATAACCGCGTGAGTACGTGGATGCGAGAGGACAACCACCATTGCTTTGCATGTGGGCCAAACATATATATGTTGAATATCCAAAATGCACAACTTTGATGTGGCACATGCCTCGAAAACCGTAAAGTCCCCACACAGAGCGTGGTTTCATGAAGCGTACTACATATGATGGTCCCCTTCCCCCTCTTCGACTCATACTATATGCTCCTACCGTAATACAACCCAAAAAGAATCCTCCTTGATGGTGAAATTAATTAACCTCTCCCGATGTAGGTCAAAGTGATGCATGCATCGACGATGACCTCGCGGGCCCACAGATGGAAGCGTCACGCGTGAGTGTCCTAGGATAACCACCGCCTGCATGCATGTGGCCCAAAGAGGTGTTGTGTGATGTTTGAATAGCCAATTCACAACTTTGATGTGGCACGTGCCTCGGAAACCGAAAAGTCCCGACACTGAGTGAGGTGTACTTGTTCACGGACGCGTACGTATAGTATATATGCTAGTCCCCTCCCACCTCTTCGATGCGTACTATATACTCCCACCATAACACAAACAAAAAAGATTCTACCTTGCTGGTCAAATTAACCTCTCTGCCGGCTGTTGGTCAAAGTGATGGACAATGACCTCGCGGGCCCACAGAAAGCGTCACATGCGAGTGAGTATCGTGTAGGACAACCACCGACTGCATGTGGCCAAAACATGTATGTATGAAAGGGTTGTGTAATGTTTTAAATAACGAATTCACGACTCTGATGTGGCACCTACCTCACAAAACGGCCAACCCACACGGTGGCTCACGACTCGTAGTGTACTGCCAGCCACCCCCCAGACACGCGCGCACACACACACATACACACCGCGCATCCACTGCAACTACGATGCATGTTAAATTTTCCCGCGATGAACATATGTTACCAAAGGAGGGACGTTTTAATTTTGAAAAAAATAGAGATCATTAAGACGTTTTAGTACATTGATTGATTTTCTAGGGGTATAATGTGCAAAATCAAATTTGAGCTACATGCACACGTGACAGTGCACCTAAATGGATTGGAAAAACACATGTGTCTCACTAGGTGCATGTTTACTCCCCGTGCAAGAAATTTCAAACATTGAGAATCTTGATTTTTAAATTCTAGTACATCCAAAACTTATTTGAAATTCATGAAACTTATCGTGTTGTCATATGGACACCAATACACAGTGGCATTGTACTTTTTTTTGTCAAATTTGAGACCAGTTTTGATGTAATCTTTACCTTCTTATAAACGGGAGATTATTAATAATTGGGAATCAATATCGCAAACGGATTATTTATTCGAACCGTGGGCGTTAGACCAACAATGGATACGTGCCATGCTTCGGTTAAGCAATAAAGCGGCAGCATTAGTCATCAAAATAGAAAAACAATATATGTGCCGCCACGCGACCCGTGTGCCGTGCGAGCAGGCGTGAGTTGACGGGACGCACGCGAGCAGTCCGCCATGCAGGCATACCGTGAGGCGTGTGTGCAGGTGTGTGAATTGACGGGAGGCATGCTCGCTGCGCAGTGTCAACGGGAGGCGTGCGAGTAGCTGTGTGAAATAACGGTAGGCATGCCAGCAGTCCGGTGCGCAGGCTCATCGGGAGGCGAGCCAGCGGTTTGACCGCCGCCCGCCTCTCTCCCACTACTCCATATTAATGGCGCGCTCGAGCGGCCGCACCCTCCATCCTCGCCACACACACAATCCTCTCTCTCTCCGCTTGCATCCTCGACGCCGCTCTCAGTCCTCAAAGCCGTCAGTGTATGAGGATGCCACCAAAGCGCCCCATCAGAGGGAGTGGCGACTCCGGGGCTGCTGAAGCACCGGAGCACGGCGTGGAGATGGAGACAGAGGTTGCCGTCGCCGTCGGTGAGGTATCGCTGCACCCTGACGTCATCGACGGCTTCGTGCTTTCACAGCCGGAGCCGGAGGTCCACACCGACTCTGGTGATGACTCTAGCAACGACTCCGACGATGACGGAGAACCGGTTAGTCGTCTATACCCATTTATGTGTCAAATACATCCTAGGGTTTCTCTGGTTACTCCTGCGTCCTGCCTCCCCCTTTTTGGAATAGAAATCCTATGGTTATGTTCTCCCAATCCATGAAATCTGAGTAAGTTTTGTTAGATCCATGTAGTGTATTGATTGTTTGAATGGTACAAGTGATAAGTGATTAGTTGTTTCATCTGTGCAAATGATTTCTGCTAATAATCCGACTAGGGTTAGTGTTTGTGCTAATAATTCCTAGCCAGGTCTTGACAATTGATTTTGAATGACCTACATATATGTCTGTGCCATTATTTTCTTCAAGATTGGTCTGTACATAGATGATTGTGCTTAAAAATCGAACCATAATCTTTGGATATGTCTAAAAAATAGCCATAAATTCCTAATCCTACTTTACGGCATGTAAACATTGATTTGATGCCAAATTTTGGCAACTGCCAAATGTTCGCTAGAGATTAGTTTGTAAACATTAATTTAACGCCGCGTTTTTTTGGTATATGTATAGGTGTTGTCTGACGATGTCGACAGCGAGGATGAAGATGGCCAGAGGAGGTACAAGAGGCAAATCCTCAGGGAGCTTTATGCGGGAATGCATAACAGGTGTATTAGGACCTGGGACGGCGGCTTTCGATGCCCATTTTGCAACCAAAAGCTTCATCACGGGTATCAAAGTGTTCTAGCGCATGCAAGAGGACGAGTCATTGGCTCCTTCAAGCAGAAGTACTCTCACAGGGTGGCGCACGCCGCATACACTGTGTACCTGGAGAAGCTTCAGGATCGTGCTGGCAAATGAGATGAGATGTGGGATCGAACTATGTATGGCTATGTAGTGTCTTAATGACGGTTGAACTATGTACTTATGGTTGAACTATGCTTGTGTACGCTTATTATCTATGTCTAAGTATGTTTAATCTATGTTTACTTATGTCTAAATGTGGGATATGGATGCAATCAGTTCGGTTGATGGAATCTACCTCCGTCCTGGTTTATTGGTCCCCTTTGTAATTTGTGTTAAATTTTGACCAAAGATTTAACTGACAAAATGTTAGTGCAGGTCAGCAAAAATTATATCGTTGGATGCGTATTTGAACATAGTGTTCAATGATATAATTTTTGGTGACATGCATAAACATTTGTTAGTTAAATCTTTGGTCAAAATTTAGCACAAATTACAAAGAGGACCAATAAACCAGGACGGAGGTAGTACGTCAATCACACACGGTTCCAAAAATTGGAACCGTGTGCAATGACTTTCATTTTCCCTGTTACGTTAATCACACACGGTTGGCTCTAGCAAACCGTTGCCTCCGAAACGCTTTGTGGCACAGAAAACCCTCACCACCCAATTCAAAAAAGAAAACCCTCACCATCCCCACATCACAAAAACCCTCACCCCACCCGCCACCCCCTCCGGTCCCCATTCACACCTGCACAAGCTCCTCCGAGACTCTGCATGGCACCGCCTATCGCTGCGGCAACCACTTAGCTCGACGCCTGTCGCCGCCGCCAGGCTGCCGGCAAACCCCACCACATTTTACCACTTCCGCTTGCCGCCGCCTATCACCATTGACTTTCTCGACGCTGCTCGCAGTCAACCCAGCTCCGCCCGATTGGGGAATCTGCTGTATTGAGGGTTTTTTCTCATGGACAACAAAGGTAACTAATTTAATGAGATATTATCTCATCTCTTATCCCAGTTCATCTGCCTCCTTTAATCACCTAGCCGAAATCATCATGAATTCATTTTTATTCGAGCTGATTTGAGGATTTTCTTTCATTCATAGAGTGTACAGTGCGCGGACACATCAGGACTTTGCGGCCTCGGCCAGACATCCATGGAGTTCCATCTCATCGTACCAGATGACTTGAGGATGCGCGCGGTATGTTCAATCTCACCCTAAATCGGTTGGCATGGCCTACTTTCCTGAACATATACTATATATTGCTGCATTTGGATAAAAGGTGCCACATGCATCATATACGTCAAAGGGGATTTTTTTTCCTCTTCTTTCTATATTAGGCAAATTAATGATGTAATGTTCTTTCGATTACTCTCATATTTCCATGACATCATGGTTACCCTATTTATTTAATTATAGATTTTTGTCCTTTGATTTCAACTGTTGTACAGTTCTTTCAATTTCGCCCATATTTGCATGTTACCATATTCTTTAACAATCCTACCATTTTCTGTAGCGCATCCCTTGCTATGCAACAGAATCTGTAGTACACAATCTTTCCCTTTACATAAATCAAGACTGCAGGGACGTCATACTGAACACAAACCATGGATTTACAATCGTTGCTACTGTAAGACTTGATGAACGTGGTCACTCCTATTTTGGCAGGGGCCTTTGGATAGAAATTTCTAAGTTTTATGTACTAAAAGCTGGCACTAAAATTGCACTGCGCATAAAAGAGCCTGGTCATGAGATATATGCTAACTTCCCCGACGATATCATCCGTCCAGACTTTGTTCGAAGTGTTCTTTTCAAGTATCTGCATGTTGACTTACCCAGCAATATCAAAGGAATTGTGTAGTATTTAAGCAACCAATTGTTATTCCATTTTCTTACTCTATTCCTACCTACTAATTTCTAGTTACCAATACACTTTTCTATTGCCATGTTTTAACTAAATATTCCCTGTACTCCCACTTCTATCAAAAAGCGCCGCTGATGAGGAGACTCCGGAGGTGGAGAACGGGGCTGCTAACAAGCGGAGGCGGGTCAAGCAAGAAACGCAAGCGACTCCAGCAGGCCTAGACTTCATCAGCAGCCTCCCCGATGATATGTTGATAGTCATCATCTCCCTCCTCCCAATCAAATATGGGGCGTGGACAACCATCCTTTCCCGGCGGTGGCGCCCCCTATGGCACTCCACCCCTCTCGACCTCATCGACACCCATGAGCTCTGCCATGGCTATCACAAAAGCTTGGATGCGTTCTCCCAGATCCTCGGCAGTCACCCTGGCCTAACTAGAGGCCTTAGCATGGGCAAGTTCTGTTCCAATGGCGAGGATCGAGCCAAGCTTGATGACTGGTTCTGATCCCCCGCCCTAGATCAGCTCGAGGAGCTCACTTTTGATGATGGGCATATGCTCTCACTGCCAACATCCGCTCTTCGCCTCGCGCCCACGCTGCGCGTCACCAAGTTCAGGAACTGCCATTCCCCCCCCCTAATGACGCGCCCGCTCTTATTCTACCACGACTGAAGCACCTCGAGCTCGTCGCCGTCTGCCTCCCAAACGGTGACATGGAGTGCCTACTCCATGGTTGTACTACACTCGAGTACCTTCTTCTTCAGGCGATCAATGGGTTGAGTAGCTTCCACATCACCTCCATGAGTCTTCGGACTATTTATGTGTGTTGCTGGTGCTGCAAGAAGACATCACAAGATGTGTACCGTGGTATGGTCATCGAGGAAACACCTTCACTTGAGAGATTACTTGTAGTAGATCAAGAAGGTCCAACAAGAATCAATGTCATTTCTGCGCCAAAATTGACAGTGGTGGGCTACTCGTTTGACAAATACTCCGAACTTGTTATTGGATCCACACCCGTATAGGTACAACAGTCGCCTTCTACCTCTCCTTCTATAAATTAACATTATTTCTAATTTTGAAGACGTATGTTCGTCTGTCATCCAGAAAATGATTCCGACAAGCTTGACCCCGAAACTGCGCACAGTGAAGGTCTTGGCACTAGAACCTATCGGCCCCAACCTGGACCAAGTTGTCAGTTTCCTGAGATGCTTTCCGTGCCTGGAGAAGTTATATATCGAGGTGATGTTCCTTTCCTGTTAAATGTTAACCATAAAGGAGTTCAATTTGTGACACCTTTTTCCAAGTTTACAATGACAATGTACTACGATTTCTGAAGGATTTTTGGAGGATTTCAGTACATACATGTCCCCCCCCCCCCATATTGGTTGCTTGATCCATATGGTTACAATCCATAAGCATTTATCCTTTGGATTCATCTGTATTAGTTTTCTTAGGGAACTTTTCATCCACTCCAACCTCTTGTGAAGAAGGCTACATTTTTCTAGATTGTAATCAAATGCCCATGTTAATCATGTCGGATCAAAGATGGCACGTTAGTGCATTTTACAAATCCTGCAAACCAAATAGGCCTGTAGTAGTGCTCAAAACTGCATGTAGGCACTAACATGTTTTCTTCTTTTGCAGATAAGATTAGGACCGGTGGTGGATAATGTGATACAATATAACAATCACATCGAATGCCTAGATCTGCATCTCTCAGAAATTACTTTGAACTCCTATCGAGGGACCTTACCGGAGATTATATTCGCCAGGTTATTTGTTGTCAGAGCAAGGGTGCTGAAGGTAATGAGGTTTGCCCTAAATTTATTTCGCAAAAATGAATGGTTTGTTGATCAGCGCCGGCGGCTGCGGCAGAATGGAATAGGCTCCGAAAATGCTGAATTTCATTTTGGAACTTCAGATGCCAGAGTAATCAGAAGTCATCATGTCAACCCCATACATGACTTCTCAGTGGCTGACCCCTTTGCAAAAATTATGAGGTTTCGAAAGCAGCCTTACAAGTGGTAATATTAGTTTGAACCTCTCTTATATCCATGTTCAGCGGATCAGCGCGGGCGTTTGCAGCTGATGAGCTGAATTTCATTTCTAATATCAGTTTGAACCTTGTAATCTTTGAATTTGAGCCATATAACTCTGGAATTTGAACCTTGTAATATTTCGAGCTTTTGTGGTACAACTGTTGAAATGGCATCGTATGAGGCTCGTATATTGGTACCACTATTTTGACCTTAATATGCAATGGACTTAGATTTTATTAACCATTCTCAAATGTGTTTACCTTGTCGATCTCATAGCACATGATCTGTATAGCTAACTCGATTGCGATCTTCAACATTATTGCACACGGTTGGTTTCTTCAACCATGTGCCCTGTAGAGCGCAGAATTATTTATTGCACTCGAGTGTCCATCATCACCCTTCTGTGTAACCTTGACCTCATCACCCACGGGTAAACTTATGACTGAAGTCATTCCACACACTTCATTTTTACAAAGCTTTTTGCCAATAAATGCCCATGATTTGTCCTTCTTCTAGCCAACACGTGGCCAAACTAGCCGGGCGGGAAGCTTGCACAGTAAACTGCGCGGTTGCGCGGGAACAGGCTCACCAACGATACATTTGGCGCCTCTTCGAGCCCACGCATGGTAAAACGAAACACGTGCGGTGTTCTCAAGCGTGCACTGGAATCCTCCGCTATGAACGCGATGACAAGACGTGACGATTACAGGCCGAACGGCCCCCATTTATTACAGCGGCCATTTAACCCTTGTGTCTCTTCAACCTTTCGATCGCGCCCCACTATTACAAGAAGCACACCCACCATGACAAATTCTTAGAGGGTATCCTGCGCGGCTCCAATGGCGCTCCGAGCGGCTGCCGACGACGAGCAATAGTTCACCATGCATGCCGTGGTGGACACACACAGAAGGTTCATGGAGCTCTCGGTGGTGTACACCAACAACCCGGTCTAGGTGGAGCACTCCATCCACATCATGGAGCTATTGCTTGCTGAGGAGAAGTACAAGGTGGTCGGGTTCGACCTCGAGTACACCCGCGCTCGTGCCGGGTCTCGTCCCAAGGTCGTCGTCGCCCAGATGTGCGTGCGCATTCACGTCCTCGTCTACCACTACTGCCTGGCCACAAGGCCTTGCGAGCGTTTCCCTAGGTTTGTCAACAGCCCCCACTACATGTTCGCTATGGTGGACATCACCAACGATGTAAAGGTGCTCAAGAATTCGGGCATCACCAGCCAGAATCTTGTCGACATCCAGGGCCAATACAAGATCTGGGGCAGCAACGAGCATGAGAAGGACTCACAGGTTCACCTCGCCGAGGCCATCATCAATCCCTACTACAGAGACATGAAGGATTCCTGCAACAAGGACAAGCATGCCTGGCACTCGGCCTGGATGGAGAAACTCGACAAAGCTCACGTCGTGTACGCAGCCAAGGAGGCGTACACGAGCTACGAGATGTACAGGCGGATCATTGACATGAGGAAGTGCCTTGATACGTCCATTTTGCATCATGTTTTCCTATTATTATTTATAATGTTTTTATGCATAATAATGCTTTTGGGAGTAATTCTAATGCCTTTTCTCTCATAATATGCAAGGATTACACAAAGAGGGAGAATACCGGCAGCTGGAATTCTAGACCTGAAAAAGCACGTCAGAGCTACCTATTCTGCACAACTCCAAATAAGCTGAAACTTCACGGGGTTTTTTTTATGGATTATATAAGAATTATCGGAGCAAATAACTACCACAGGGGGCCCACCAGGTGGGCACAACCCACCTGGGTGCGCCAGGGAGCCTAGGCGCGCCCTGGTGGGTTGTGCCCTCCTCGGCCCACCTTCGGTGCCCCTATTCTGGTATATAAGTCATTTTGACCTAGAAAAAATGAAGAGAGGACTTTCGGGACGAAGCATCGCCGTCTCGAGGCGGAACTTGGGCAGGAGCACTTTTGCCTTCCGACGGAGTGATTCCGCCGGGGGAACTTCCCTCCCGGAGGGGGAAATCATCGTCATCGTCATCACCAACAACTCTCCCATCTTTGGGAGGGCCATCTCCATCAAAATCTTCAACAGCACCATCTCCTCTCAAACCCTAGTTCACCTCTTGTGTTCAATCTTTGTACCGGAACCTTAGATTGGTGCTTGTGGATGACTAGTAGTGTTGATTACATCTTGTAGTTGATTACTATATGGTTTATTTGGTGGAAGATTATATGCAAATCCATTATGCTATTTAATAACCCTCTGATATTGAGCATGATTATCATTTGTGATTAGTTACTTTTGTTCTTGAGGTCATGGGAGAAGTCATGTTGCAAGTAATCATGTGAACTTGATATGTGTTCGATATTTTGATGATATGTATGTTGTGATTCCCTTAGTGGTGTCATGTGAACGTTGACTACATGACACTTCACCATATTTGGGCCTAAGGGAATGCATTGTGGAGTAGTTATTAGATGATGGGTTGCTAGAGTGACAGAAGCTTAAACCCTAGTTTATGCGCTACTTCGTAAGGGACCGATTTGGATCCAAAAGTTTAATGCTATGGTTAGATTTTATCTTAATACTTTTCTCGTAGTTGCGGATGCTTGCGAGGGGGTTAATCATAAGTAGGAGGTTTGTTCAAGTAAGAACAGCACCTAAGCACCGATCCACCCACATATCAAATTATCAAAGTAGCGAACACGAATCAAGCCAACATGATGAAAGTGATATGATGAAATTCCTGTGTACCCTCAAGAACGCTTTGCTTATCATAAGAGACTGTTTTGGCATGTCCTTTGCCTCAAAAGGATTGAGCTACCTTGCTGCACTTTATTTATTATTACCGCTACTTGATCGTTACAAATTATCTTGCTATCAAACAACTTGTTACTGACTATTTCAGTGCTTGCAGACATTACCTTGCTGAAAACCACTTGTCATTTCCTTCTGCTCCTCGTCTGGTTCGACACTCTTACTTACCGAAAGGACTAAGATTGATCCCCTATACTTGTGAGTCATCAAGGCTCTTTTCTGGCGCCGTTGCTGGGGAGTGAAGCGCTCTTGGTAAGGAAAAAATTATTACTACGTGCTGAAATTTATTGTTACTTGTTACTATGGAGAATCATCCTTTGAGGGGTTTGTTCAGGGTATCTTCACCTCGACCGGAACCACAATTAGTTACTCCTCAACCTACTACACGTACTGAATATATTTGTTATGAAATTCCTTCGGGTATGATAGAACAACTGCTAGCTAATCCTTATGCAAGAGATGGAACCGAACATCCTGATATGCACTTAATATATGTGGATGAAATTTGTGGATTATTTAAGCTTGCAGGTTTATCCGGAGATGAAGCTAAGAAGAAGGTTTTCCCTTTATATTTTTAGGGAAAAGCATTGGCATGGTATAGGCTATGCGATCATATTGGATCTTGGAACTGGAATCGATTGAAATTGAAATTTCACCAAAAATTGTATCCTATGCATCTAGTTCATCGTGATCAGAATTACATATATAATTTTTGGCCTCGTGAAGGAGAAAGTATCGCTCTAGCTTGGGGGAGGCTTAAGTCAATGTTATATTCATGCCCCAATCATGAGCTCTCAAGAGAAATTATCATTCGGAATTTTTATGCTCGGCTTTCTCGTGATGATCAATCCATGCTCGATACTTCTTGTACTGGTTCTTTTATGAAGAAGACTATTGAATTCAGGTGGGATCTTTTGGAAATAATTAAACACAACTCTGAAGATTGGGAACTCGATGAAGGTAAAGAGTCAGGTATTAAGCTTGAGTTTTGTTGTGTTAAATCTTTTATGAATACCGATGCTTTTCAGAAGTTTAGCACTAAATATGGACTTGACTCTGAGATAGTAGCCTCTTTCTGTGAATCATTTGCTACTCATGTTGATCTCCCTAAGGAGAAGTGGTTTAAATATCACCCACCTATTAAGGAAGAAATTAAAGAACCGGTCATAGCTATAGATGAAACTATCATTTACAATGTTGATCCAGTTGTGCCTACTGCTTACATTGAAAAACCACCTTTCCCTGTTAGGATAAAGGAACATGCTAAGGTTTCAACTGTGGTTCGCAAAAGTAATATTAGAGCACCTAAACCTGCTGAACAAATTAAAGCAGAACCTAGTGTTGCTATGGTTAAAGATCTCCTGGTAGAAAATATTGATGGGCATGTTATTTACTTCTGTGATGAAGCTGCTAGAATTGCCAAACCCGATGAAAAAGATAAACATAGACCTATTGTTGGCATGCCTGTTGTCTCAGTTAAAATAGGAGATCATTGTTATCATGGTTTATGTGATTTAGGTGCTAGCATGAGTGCTATTCATTTTACCTTATATCAAGAAATTATGAATGATATAGCACCCGCAGAAATAGAAGACATAAATGTTACTATTAAACTTGCTAATAGAGACACCATCACACCACTTGGGATTGTTAGAGATGTTGAAGTCTTGTGTGGGAAAATAAAATACCCTACTGATTTTCTAGTTCTTGGTTCCCCACAAGATGACTTTTGTCCCATTATCTTTGGTAGACCCTTCTTGAACATTGTCAATGCTACTACAGATTGTCATAAACAAATTGTCAGTGTTAGCTTCGGTGATGAGTCTCATGAATTTAATTTCTCCAAGTTTAATAGACAACCTCATAAGAAAGAATTACCTAGTAAAGATGAAATAATTGGTCTTGCTTGTATTGTCGTGCCTCCTACAGATCCACTAGAACAATACTTGCTAGATCATGAAAATGATATGCATATGCATGAAAGAAATGAAATAGATAAAATTTTCTTTGAACAACGACCTCTGCTTAAACACAATTTGCCTATTGAAACTCTAGGAGGTCCTCCTCCACCTAAAGGTGATCCTATGTTTGAATTAAAACAATTGCCTGACACTCTGAAATATGCTTATCTTGATGAGAAAAAGATATATCCTGTTATTATTAGTGCTAACCTTTTAGAACATGAAGAAGAAAGATTACTGAAAATTCCGAAGAAGCACCGTGCTGCTATTGGATATACGCTTGATGATCTTAAGGGCATTAGTCCCACTCTTTGTCAGCATAAGATTAATATGGAACCTGATGCTAAACCCGTTGTAGATCATCAACGGCGGTTGAATCCCAAAATGAAAGAAGTGGTAAGAACTGAAATACTAAAGCTTCTGGAAGCAGGTATAATCTATCCATAGCTGATAGTAGATGGGTAAGTCCCGTTCATTGTGTCCCTAAGAAAGGAGGTATTACCGTTGTTCCTAATGATAAAAATGAACTTACCCCACAAAGGATTGTTACTGGCTATAGGATGGTAATTGATTTTAGAAAATTAAATAAAGCAACTAGAAAAGATCATTACCCCTTGCCTTTTATTGATCAAATGCTAGAAAGACTATCAAAGCACACACACTTTTGCTTCCTTCATGGATATTCTGGTTTTTCTCAAATACCTGCTTCACAACCTGATCAAGAGAAAACCACCTTTACTTGCCCTTTTGGAACTTATGCTTATAGACGTATGCCTTTTGGTTTATGCAATGCACCTACTACCTTTCAAAGATGTATGACTGCTATATTCTCTGATTTTTATGAAAAGATTGATGAGGTTTTCATGGATGATTTTTCTGTTTATGGAACTACTTTTGATGATTGCTTAAGCAACCTTGATCGAGTTTTGCAGAGATGTGAGCAAACTAATCTTGTCTTGAATTGGGAGAAGTGCCACTTTATGGTTAATGAAGGTATTGTCTTGGGGCATAAAATTTCTGAACGAGGTATTGAAGTGGATAAAGCTAAAGTTGATGCAATTGAGAAAATGCCATGTCCCGGAGATATCAAAGATATTCGTAGTTTCCTCGGTCATGTTGGTTTCTACCGGAGGTTTATTAAAGACTTCTCTAAAATTTCTAGGCCTCTTACAAATCTTTTACAAAAGGATGTTCCATTTGTTTTTTATGATGATTGTGTAGAAGCCTTTGAAACACTTAAGAAAGCCTTAATTTCTGCACCTATTGTTCAACCACCTGATTGGAACTTGCCTTTTGAAATTCTGTGCGATGCAAGTAATTATGTTGTTGGTGCTGTTCTAGGACAAAGAGTTGATAAGAAACTAAATGTTATTCATTATGCTAGCAAAACTCTAGACAGTGCCCAAAGAAATTATGCTACTACTGAAAAGGAATTTTTAGCAGTTGTGTTTGCTTGTGACAAATTCAGATCTTACATTGTTGATTCTAAAGTTACTGTTCACACTGATCATGCTGCTATTAAATATCTTATGGAAAAGAAAGATGCTAAACCTAGACTCATTAGATGGGTTCTCTTGCTACAAGACTTTGATTTACATATCACTGATAGAAAAGGAGTTGAGAACCCTGTAGCTGATAATTTGTCTAGGTTAAAGAATATTCTTGATGACCCACAACCTATTAATGATAGCTTTCCTGATGAACAACTAGCTGCAAAAAATGTTTCTCATAATACTCCTTGGTATGCTGACTATGCTAATTATATTGTTGCTAAATATATACCACCTAGTTTCACATACCAACAAAAGAAAAATTCTTCTATGATTTAAGACATTACTTTTGGGATGATCCACATCTTTATAAAGAAGGAGTAGATGGTATTATTAGACGTTGTGTACCTCAGCATGAACAGGAACAAATCCTACGGAAATGTCACTTCGAAGCTTATGGAGGGCATCATGCGGGAGACAGAACTGCTCACAAGGTATTGCAATCTGGTTTTTATTGGCCTACTCTCTTCAAGGATGCCCGTAAGTTTGCTTTATCTTGTGATGAATGTCAACGAATTGGTAATATCGGTAAGTGTCAAGAAATGCCTATGAACTATTCACTTTTTGTTGAACCATTTGATGTTTGGGGTTTTGATTATATGGGACCTTTTCCTTCCTCTAATGGGTATACTCATATTTTGGTTGCTGTTGATTTTGTTACTAAGTGGGTAGAAGCTATTCCAACTAGTAGTGCTGATCATAACACTTCCATTAAAATGCTTAAAGAAGTTATTTTTCTGAGGTTTGGAGTCCCTAGATATTTAATGAATGATGGTGGTTCACACTTTATTCATGGTGCTTTTCGAAAAATGCTTGCTAAATATGATGTTAACCACATAATTGCATCACCCTATGACCCTCAATCTAGTGGTCAAGTTGAACTTAGCAATAGAGAAATAAAATTAATTTTACAGAAAACTGTTAATAAGTCCCGAAAGAATTGGTCTAAGAAATTAGATGATGCACTTTGGGCTTATAGAACAGCTTATAAAAATCCTATGGGTATGTCTCCGTATAAAATGGTTTATGGAAAAGCTTGTCATTTGCCTCTAGAGCTAGAACATAAAGCATATTGGGCAATTAAAGAACTCAATTATGACTTCAAACTTGCCGGTGAAAAGAGGTTATTTGATATTAGCTCATTAGATGAATGGAGAACCCAAGCTTATGAAAACGCCAAACTGTTTAAAGAAAAAGTTAAAAGATGGCATGATAAAAGAATCCAAAAGCGGGAATTCAAAGTAGGAGAATATGTTCTCTTGTATAACTCTTGTTTCAGATTCTTTGCAGGAAAACTTCTCTCCAAAAGGGAAGGACCGCATGTTATTGAAGAAGTTTATCGCTTTGGAGCTATCAAAATAAATAATGCCGAAGGTGGTCAATGGGCAAAGAATTAAACACTACGTCTCAGGTACACCTATTAACATTGAAAGCAATATTATCCAAACCATGACACCTGAGGAACATATAAAGAAGACCTTCCAGAACACTCCAGAATAATTAAAAAAGAGGAGGTACGTCATACGGTAAGTAAACGGACTTCGAAAAATCCGCAAAAATATTTTTTGTCAGTTTTGGAATATAACAAAAATTAGGAAAATAAGAAACAACCGGGAAGGCAACCCTGGTGGGCACAAGACACCAGGGCGCGCCAGGCCCCCTGGCGCGCCCAGGTGGGTTGTGCCCACCTCAGTTACCTTCCATACCCCGTTTTCTCCCGTTTGCTTGTTTCCCAAGATAAAAAAATCTTTATATACCCCCCCCCCCGAACGTACTGACCTCCGTATCATGGAGAAATCTTCTGTTCTTCTTTCTTCCTGTTTGCTGACATATCTAGGTTGCTATGCCCGCTTCTAGCTCCTCCAAGGACAAGTTCTTCGAGAACGTCATCAACACATATTTGCCGGAGGTGATGCAGCACCCTCAAGCCATTGAGATGCGTGAGGGAGTGCTCCACATCCGGGACGTCCAGGGACCCAAGGGGAAGGGGACCGTGGATGCCAGGCTCGAAGCTATGGAGCAGGAGGTGTTCAAGTGCAAGGGGATGGTGGAACGTGGACTCAATGCCAATCACCTCATGATCGCGGGTTACACCCGTGATCTCATGGTGGATGGCAAATCCATGAAGGACATCATCTTCACCTTCAACGAGCAAATCAACTTTCTGCAAAGTCAAATTTATGATCTCCAAAATCAAGTCTTTGAATATGAGGCAAGGTTTAAAGGTATGAGTTTGGCTGCCAGTTGCAGGCCTCGAGAGACTCACTCCTCTTCCTATGATGGTGAGCCTTTGCCATGGAAACCGGAAGATAAGATCGCTATTACATCACCACCACCACCTTCTTCATCACCAAAGGAGACTTGAGTTCATGGTATGGATACTCCCTTTGGCTTGTGCCAAGCTTGGGGGAGGTGTCCCGGTATCGTATCACCACCACTATCTTTACTTTTATCTATTCTAGTTCGATCTTTAGTTTTCCTATGATTTAGTTGAATAAAGTTTAGTTTGATCCTTTCTTTTCGAGTGTTTACTTAGTGATCTATCTATGTAATCGTGTTCGAGATATAATAAAGATTAGTTCAAGTTTTGCTTTCTTTACTTTAATGTTTCAATAAAAAGAAAGGAAATTAAACAAATGAAAAGATCATATGCTAATCTTATGGTAAGTAATGACATCACATAAGGAAAAGTATTAGTGGTAAAATTTGTTGGAGATTGACAAACATAGCATTGGTCAATGATGCAACTCATGAAAGAATTAATAAGGGAAGAGAAGATTCACATACAAATACACTATCTTGGACATCTTTTATGATTGTGAGCCCCCATTAAATATTTTGTGTCAAAATAGTTGACGCTGGACAAGGAAGACAACGTAATGATTTATGTTTGTTCATATTCACATAGAAGTTATATTGTCATAGATCCTTTAACATGTGGTGCTTGCTCAATATCTTTTCTAGCCAAAAATTCCGCACTAAGTAGAGATACTACTTGTGCATCCAAAAACCCTTAACCCAAATCTTATTTCGAGGGTCCACCACACCTACCTATGGATTGAGTAAGATCCTTCAAGTAAGTTGTCATCGGTGCAATATGGCAATAAAAATTGCTTCTAAATGTGTTGGATCATTTAGTGTAAGAGAAAATTGAGCGTTGTACGAACTTGTGATGGCAAAGAATAAAAGTGACAGACTGCATAATAAAGGTTGCTATCATAAGGGGCAATATAACGTGACATTCTTTTGCATTAAGGGATTTAGCGTACAAACAAATAAGCGCATGACAACCTCTGCTTCCCTCTGCGAAGGGCCTATCTTTTACTTTTATGTTTCAGTCAAAGTATTCTTCCCTATTCCTTTTTATTTTTCTCTTTTGGCAAGCATCATGTGGTGAGGAAAGATCTAGGCACATATATCCAGTTGGATATGAGTAGGCATGAGTTATTATTGTTGACATCACCCTTGAGGTGAATATGTTGGGTGGCGAAACTATAAGCCCCTGTCTTTTTATGTGTCTGGTTGAAACTTTTTGTTCATGGGTACGCTGTGAGTGTTAGCAATCATAGAAGATTAAATGATGGTTGAGTATGTGGACTTGCCTAAAGGCTCGGACATGTGACCCTTCCTGAAAATAAGATGAATTGTAGTTGCAAAGTTGACTGAGAACATAGTTTGTTGGTTTTCAATAAGGTTTATGCTTTATACTTCAATGTTGTGATGAATTGTTACTTGTTCATGAGAAGTTATATGATAAAAGTTACATGATAAAAGTTATATGATAAAAGTTATGTGATAAAAGTTTTATGTTAAAAGTTCTTCGCTGTTATAATAATATGCATGATGCTTCTATGTCCGTATTTTCTTTTTATCGACACCTCTCTCTCTCTAAGCATGTGGACATGTTTTTCAATTTCGGTTTTCGCTTGAGGACAAGCCAGGTCTAAGCTTGGGGGATTTGATACGTCCATTTTGCATCATGTTTTCCTACTGTTATTTATAATGTTTTTATGCATAATAATGCTTTTGGGAGTAATTCTAATGCCTTTTCTCTCATAATATGCAAGGATTACACAAAGAGGGAGAATACCGGCAGCTGGAATTCTGGACCTGAAAAAGCACGTCACAGCTACCTATTCTGCACAACTCCAAATAAGTTGAAACTTCATAGAGATTTTTTATGGATTATATAAGAATTATTGGAGCAAAAAACTACCACACGGGGCCCACCACCCACCTGGGCGCGCCAGGGAACTCAGGCACGCCCTGGTGGGTTGTGCCCTCCTAGGCCCACCTCCGGTGCCCCTCTTCTGGTATATAAGTCATTTTGACCTAGAAAAAATGAAGAGAGGACTTTCGGGACGAAGCGCCGCCGTCTCGAGGCGGAACTTGGGCAGGAGCACTTTTGCCCTCCGGTGGAGCAATTCCGCCGGGGGAACTTCCCTCCCGTAGGGGGAAATCATCGTCATCGTCATCACCAACAACTCTCCCATCTTTGGGAGGGCCATCTCCATCAACATATTCAACAGCACCATCTCCTCTCAAACCCTAGTTCATCTCTTGTGTTCAATCTTTGTACCGGAACCTTAGGTTGGTGCTTGTGGGTGACTAGTAGTGTTGATTACATCTTGTAGTTGATTACTATATGGTTTATTTGGTGGAAGATTATATGTTCATATCCATTATGTTATTTAATACCCCTCTGATCTTGAGCATGATTATCATTTGTGAGTAGTTACTTTTGTTCTTGAGGTCACGGGAGAAGTCATGTTGCAAGTAATCATGTGAAATTGATATGTGTTCGATATTTTGATGATATGTATGTTGTGATTCCCTTAGTGGTGTCATGTGAACGTCGACTACATGACACTTCACCATATTTGGGCCTAAGGGAATGCATTTTGGAGTAGTTATTAGATGATGGGTTGCTATAGTGACAGAAGCTTAAACCCTAGTTTATGCACTACTTCGTAAGGGACCGATTTGGATCCAAAAGTTTAATGCTATGGTTAGATTTTATCTTAATACTTTTCTCGTAGTTGCTGATGCTTGCGAGGGGGTTAATCATAAGTAGGAGGTTTGTTCAAGTAAGAACAGCACCTAAGCACCGATCCACCCACATATCAAATTATCAAAGTAGCGAACACGAATAAAGCCAACATGATGAAAGTGATATGATGAAATTCCCGTGTACCCTCAAGAACGCTTTGCTTATCATAAGAGACCGTTTTGGCCTGTCCTTTGCCTCAAAAGGATTGGGCTACCTTGCTGCACTTTATTTACTATTACCGCTACTTGCTTGTTACAAATTATCTTGCTATCAAACAACTTGTTACCGACTATTTCAGTGCTTGCAGACATTACCTTGCTGAAAACCACTTGTCATTTCCTTCTGCTCCTCGTTGGGTTCGACACTCTTACTTATTGAAAGGACTATGATTGATCCCCTATTCTTGTGGGTCATCATGCCTCCTTCTCCAAAACGGCCAGGGATCCAGCCGGAAGCAGAGCAATGGCAAGCGTCGTCGCAACAAGAAGTAGATGATTAGATCCTCGTTTCTCCTAGTTTAGTATGCATGTAATTGCTAACTTTGGTATGTGGAAATATTATGTGTGTAGTCACTTGTGTAATTGTATGCTTAATTTGGTTATGCAATGTTGTCTTTTTAAGTATATATGTTGATGCTCTGTAGATAGAGCGTAGATGTTGTGCGGACAGAGCAAATCACATCGCACATGGACTAAACAATGGAACCTGTCGGTGATGTTTTCATCAATCACTCACAATTGTATACCAGCAATCATTTGCTCACAACACACACGGCTTGTTAATAGGAGTCGTTTGTGTTGTTATCGGTCTTCCCACACATTTTTGATTGCAGACCTGTTTGTCGCGTATCACACACATCTTGTTAAGTTGAACCGTTTTTGTTCTCTTGGCTCAACGCAAACAATTCAGCCGAGTGAACTGTATGTCGTATATCGCACACACATTCATCGGGCTAGCCGTTTCTTTTGTGTTTCCTAATCACAAATAGTTCATCTGAGTGAACTGTATGCCGTATATCGCACACACCTTCATTTGGCTGCCCGTTTCTGTTGTTCCACCTCATCACAAACAGTTTATCCGACTGAACTGTAGTCGTATATCGCACACACACCTTGATCTGGCTGCCCATTTCTGTTGTTCTGTCTCATCGCAAATAGTTTGTATGTATCAACCATATACCCCGCATCGCACACGCATTAAAATCTGAACTGTGTTTGATGTATCCACCATCGCAAACGTTTTGCATCTTTTTTGACGGTTTTTTTACATCACCATTTGCGATTAATGCATCGCACACAGTTTTGTCGAAGGGTCTTTGATTGTAGTGTCGCGTTAGCAGCATCCTGCAGTAGTGTGATAAATCTTTTCCCTATAAAATGACTATGCATAGGTGATGGCTCGTGTCCGCATCAGTTTTTCCCCGAAGAGGAAGGGATGATGCAGCACAGCTACGGTAGGTATTTCCCTCAGTGATGAAACCAAGGTTATCGAACCAGTAGGAGAACCAAGCAACACTATGTAAACGATACCTGCACACAAAGAACAAATACTTGCAACCCGACGCGTAAGAGGGGTTGTCAATCCCTCTCGGGTAAAAGATAGATTTGTTTGTATGATTTTGGATAAATAGATCTCGTGAAAGAACAAAATAAAATAAAGAAAGAAAAAGTGTAGCAAGGTATTTTTGGGTTTTTAGAATAATAGATCTAAAAACAAAAGCAAATAAAAATAGATCTCAAGGCAAATATGATAAAGAATAGACCCGGGGGCCGTAGATTTCACTAGTGGCTTCTCTCGAGAAAAATAGCGTACGGCGGGTAAACAAATTACTGTTGGGAAATTGATAGAACTTCAAATAATTATGACGATATCCAGGCAATGATCATTATATAGGCATCACGTCCAAGATTAGTAGACCGACTCCTGCCTGCATCTACTACTATTACTCCACACATCGACCGCTATCCAGCATGCATCTAGTGTATTAAGTTCATGGAAAAACGGAGTAATGCAATAAGAATGATGACATGATGTACACAAGATCTATTCATGTAGGAATAGACCCCATCTTGTTATCCTTAATAGCAACGATCAATACGTGTCTTGTTGCCCCTTCTGTCACTGGGAAAGAACACCGTACAACCGAACCCATCACAAAGCACCTCTTCCCATGGCAAGAAAAATCGATCTAGTCGACCTAACTAAACCAAAGATTCAAAGAAGAAATATGAGGCTATAAGTAATCATGCATATAAGAGATCAAAGAAACTCAAATAACTTTCATGGATAAATAGAACTGATCATAAACTCAAAGTTCATCGGATCCCAACAAACACACCGCAAAAAGAGTTACATCAAATAGATCCATCAAGAGACCATTGTATTGAGAATCAAAAGAGAGACAGGAAGCCATCTAGCTACTAACTACGGACCCGTAGGTCTACAATGAACTACCCACGCATCATCGGAGAGGCACCAATGAGGATGATGAACCCCTCTGTGATGGTGTCTAGATTGGATTAAGTGGTTCTAGAACTTGCGGTGGCTGGAATTGTGTTTCATCGACTCCCCTAGGGTTTTTGGATTTTCAGGGTATTTATAGAGCAAAGAGGCAGTGCGGGAGGCAGCCGAGGTGGGCACAACCCACCAGGGCGCACCTGGGCCCCCAGCCGCGCCCAGGTGGGTTGTGCTCCCCTCGAAGCCCCCCTCTGGTACTTCTTTGGCCCAACAGGTGTCTTCTGGTCCAGAAAAAATCTCCAAAAAGTTTCGCCATGTTTGTACTCCGTTTGGTATTGATTTTTTGTGAAGTAAAAAACAAGCAAAAAACAGCAACTGGCACTGGGCACTATGTCAATAGGTTAGTCCTAAAAAATGATATAAAGTTGCTATAAAATGATTGTAAAACATCCAAGAATGATAATATAATAGCATGGAACAAGCAAAAATTATAGATACGTTGGAGACGTATCAGCATCCCCAAGCTTAATTCCTACTCATCCTCGAGTAGGTAAATGATAAAAACAGAATTTTTGATGTGGAATGCTGCCTAACATGTTCATCACATATTCTTTTCTTTTGTAGCATGGACATTTGGACTTTTATATGGTTCAAAGCAATAGTCTAGTTTTGACATGAAGATTTCAATACTCAAGCATATCAACAAGCAACCATGTCTTTCAAAATATCAACACTAAAGCAAGTTATCCCTAGCCCATCATGCTCAATCATTGATCCATTCATGAAACACACTCGCATATTAGTTACATCCAATGCTCAAGTGCGATCATAGTGCCCCTTAGTTGATGCTTTATAAGAGAAGATGGAGACTCAAATAAAAATTGCATAAAGTAAATAGAAAGGCACTTCGCAGAGGGAAGTAGGGATTTGTAGAGGTGCCAGAGCTCAAAGCGAAAAAAATAGAGATAAAACTTTTTGGGTGGCATGCTTTTCCTGTCAACGAAAACGATCGAGTCGTTCCCAATACTTTCCATGCTAGATATATCATAGGCGGTTCCCAAACAGAAAATAAGGTTTATTCCTTTTTCCACCATACTTTCACATTCCATGGCTAGCCGTATCCAGGGGTGCTGTCCATACCAACACTTTCCAAGGAATTTATTATTTGACAACATAAAGTAAATTCATTTTTCATTTCGGGACTGGGCATCCCTAATACCTTTGCCGTACTCCGTGCAATGACAAGTGAATAAACACTCATCTTGAGAATAACACATCTAGCATGGAAAAATATCAGCCACCCCTTGCCGTTTCATGAGTGGTACGAGCACACAAAAAGGAAATTATTTTGAAAATTAGAGATGGCACATACAAATTTGCTTAGGACGACACGGGAATACCACATATAGGTAGGTATGGTGGACTCATATGGCAAAACTGGGTTTAAGGATTTTGGATGCACAAGTAGTATTCCTACTTAGTACAAGTGAAGGCTAGCAAAAAGATTGAGAAGCATCCAACCAAGAAACAAAAAATCACATAAGCGACACCGAATAATGCACCACAAGTAGGGAATCACAAACCTTAATACCAATATTCTTACTAAAGCACAATTACTCACCAACATGACTCACATATCACTATCATCATATCTCAAAACTATTACAAAGAATCAAGTTTATTTTGTCCAATGATCTTCATGGAAGTTTTTATTATATCCCTCTTGAATATCTATCACTTTGGGACTAATTTCATATATTGCTATTTATTTTGGCAAGCTCAAACAAATTTAAGTGAAGAATATGAGCATAAAAATTTTCATCTCTCAAAATAATATAAGTGAAGCATGAGATAATTTCTTCAAAATTACTAACTCTCAAATAAATCTAAGTGAAGCATGAGAGCATTTCTTCAAAATTACTAACTCTCAAATAAATCTAAGTGAAGCATGAGAGTATTTCTTCGAAAATATTAAAGCACACCGTGCTCAAAAAGATATAAGTGAAGCACTAGAGCAATTCCATAGCTCAAAAAATTTAAGTGAAGCATAAAGAGCAATTCTAACAAATCATAACATAATTTTGGCTCTCACAAATAGGTGTGTCCAGCAAGGATACTTGTGACAAACTAAAAAGCAAAACAAGCAAAGACTCATATAATACAAGACGCTCCAAGCAAAACTCATGATATGTGACGAATAAAAATATAGCTCCAACTAAAATATCTATGGTCGTTAGAAGAAAGAGTGGATGCCACTTGGGGCATCCCCAAGCTTAGTTGCTTGTTTCTATGAGGTGGGCACAACCCACCAGGGCGTGCCTGGGCCCCCAGGCGTGCCCAGGTGGGTTGTGCTCCCATCGGAGCCCCTCTCTGGTACTTCTTTGGCCCAACATGTGTCTTCTGGTCCAGAAAAAATCTCCAAAAAGTTTTGCTGTGTTTGAACTCCGTTTGGTATTGATTTTCTATGAAGTAAAAAACAAGCAAAAAATAGCATCTAGCACTGGGCACTATGTCAATAGGTTAGTTCTAAAAAATGATATAAAGTTGCTATAAAATGATTGTAAAACATCCAAGAATGATACTATAACAGCATGAAACAAGCAAAAATTATAGATACGTTGGAGACGTATGAATAGGAAGTATGTTAGACTTAAACTTGTTTTTCACATGCTATATGATGCTCTCTTTGTTCTTCAATTTTTTGTCTTTTATGTGAGCATCATTAGAATTATCAACGCCTAACTAAAAGGCTTGAAAGAAAAGCGCTTGTTGGGAGACAACTCAATATTTTTATTTTCTGTTTTTATGTGTTCATGCAATATTACTTCTTTAATAATTGTATTTTTTTGTTTTAATTAGTGTTTGAGCCAAGCAAGACCTTTGGGATGCTTTGGTATATCGTTGATTTGATTCTGCTGAAAAACAGAAACTTTTGCGTCAAGTAACAGAATTGTTAATATTCACTGGAGCATGGAAAAACTCTGAATGTTTTACAAAAGATTGGTATATGAATTGCCTCTTTTGTACTAAGTTTTCAGAACTTTTGGAGTTAAATAAGTATGACTAATATTCGGGTCTTTACAGACTGTTCTGTTTTTGACAGATTCTGTTTTTGATGTGTTGTTTGCTTATTTTGATGAATCTATGGGTAGTATCGGGGGGTATGAACCATGGAGAAGTTAAAATACAGTAAATATAAACCAATATAAAATTGGAATGAGTTCACAACAGTACCTAAAAGTGGAGATTTGTTTTATCATACTAACGGATCTCACGAGTTTTTTGTTGAGTTTTGTGTTGTGAAGTATTTAAGTTTTGGGTAAAGTTTTGATGGACTACGGAATAAGGAGTGGCAAGAGCCTATGCTTGGGGATACCCAAGGTGCCCAAAGGTAATATTCAAGGACAACCAATCATCTAAGCTTGGGGATGCCGCGGATAGCATCCCCTCTTTTGTCTTCAATCCATCGGTAAAATTACTCGAGGCTATATTTTTATTCACCACATGATATGTGTTTTGCTTGAAGCGTCTTGTATTATTTGAGTCTTTATTTTTAGTTTTACACAATCATCCTTGCTGTACACACCTTTTGAGAGGGACATACAATAACCGTGAATTTATTAGAATACTCTATGTGCTTCACTTATATCTTTTGAGCTAGGTAGTTGCTTTAGTGCTTCACTTATATCTTTTTAGAGCACGGCGGTGGTTTTATTTTGAAGAAATTGATGAACTCTCATGCTTCACTTATATTATTTTGAGAGTCTTAAAATAGTATGGCAATTTGCTTAGGTTATGAATTTGGTCCTAATATGATGGGTATTCAAGAGGGATATAATAAAAACTTTCATGAAGATCATTGAATATATGAGAAGTTTGATTCCTTGCATTTGTTTTGAGATATGAAGATGGTGATATTAGAGTCATTCTAGTTGGTAATTTTGGATTAGTAAAAATACTTGTGTTAAGGTTTGTGATTCCCGAAGCATGCACATATGTTCTATCGTTATGTGATGAAGTTGGAGCATGATCTATTTTTTATTGTCTTCCTTATGAGTGGCGGTCGGGGACGCCTACCAATCTATCCCCCTAGGAGCATGCGTATTAGTACTTTGTTTTGATGGCTAATAAATTTTTGCAATAAGTATGTGAGTTCTTTATGACTAATATTGAGTCCATGGATTATACGCACTCTCACCCTTCCACCTTTGCTAGCCTCTCTAGTACCGCGCAACTTTCGTCGGTGCATTAAACCCACCATATACCTTCCTCAAAATAGCCACCATACCTACCTATTATGGCATTTCCATAGCCATTCCAAGATATATTGCCATGCAAATTCCACCGTTGCGTTTATTATGACACATACCATCACTGTCATATTGCTTTGCATGATCATGTAGTTGGCATAGTATTTGTGGCTTGGCCACCGTTCATTTTTTTTTATATATGTCACGCTAGATCATTGCACATCCCGATACACTGCCAGAGGCATTCATATATATAGAGTCATATTTTGTTCTAGTATTGAGTTGTAATTCTTGAGTTGTACGTAAATAAAAGTGTGATGATCATCATTATTAGAGCATTGTCCCATGTGAGGAAAGGATGATGGAGATTATGATTCCCCCACAAGTCGGGATGAGACTTCGGACTTAAAAGAAAAAAGGCCAAAGAGCCCAAAAAGAAAAAAAAGAAAGAGAAAAAAAAGGAAAAAAAGAAAAAGGAAAAAAATGAGAGAAAAAGAGAGAAGGGACAATGTTACTATTCTTTTTCCACACTTGTGCTTCAAAGTAGCGCCATGTTCTTCATGTAGAGAGTCTCCTATGTTGTCACTTGCATATATTACTAGTGGGAATTTTTCATTATAGAACTTGGCTTGTATATTCCAATGATGGGCTTCCTCAAAATTGCCCTAGGTCTTCATGAGCAAGCAAGTTGGATACACACCCACTTAGTTTTCTTTTGAGCTTTTATACACTTATAGCTCTAGTGCATCCATTGCATGGCAATCCCTACTCACTTGCACCAATATCAATTGATAGGCATCTCCATAGCCTATTAATTTGCCTAGTTGGTGTGAGAATTTATTTCTCCTTTTTGTCTACTACCACCTTCTATTCCACCCATAGTGCTATATTCATGGCTCACACTCATGTATTGCGTGAAAGTTGAAAAAGCTTTAGAACGTCAAAAGTATGAAACAATTGCTTGGCTTGTCATCGGGGTTGTGCATGATAAATACTTTGTGTGATGAAGATAGAGCATGACAAGATTATATGATTTTGTAGGGATAACTTTCTTTAGCCATGTTATTTTGAAAAGCCATGATTGCTTTATTAGTATGCTTGAAGTATTATTGTTTTTATGTCAATATAAAACTTTTGTTTTGAATATTATGGATCTGAATATTCATGCCACAATAAGAAAGATTACTTGATAAACATGTTAGTAGCATTTCACATAAAAATTCGGTTTTCATCATTTACCTACTCAAGGAGGACGAGCAAGAATTAAGCTTGGGGATGCTTGATACGTCTCCAACGTATCTATAGTTTTTTATTGTTCCATGCTATTATATTATCCATCTTGGATATTTTATATGCATTAATATGCTATTTTATATCATTTTTTAGACTAACCTATTAACCTAGTGCCCAGTACCAGTTGCTGTTTTTTCCTTGTTTTTGTCTTTTACAGAAAATCAATATCAAACGGAGTCCAAATGGAACGAAACTTTTTGAGGATTTTTTTGGACCAGAAGACAATCACGAAGCTTCGGGAAGAGGCCAGAAGACCCACGAGGGGGCCACAGCCCTAGGGGGCAGCCCAGGGGTGCGCCCCTAAGCTTGTGGGCCCCCTGTGGCTGTTCTAATCCTAATCTCTGCTAAATACCCAAATTTTCCCCTTGCATCAGAAGGCACACCAAAAATACTTTTCCGCCGCCGCAAGCTTCTGTTCTCGTGAGATCCCATCTTGGGGCCTTTTCTGGCACTCCGCCGGAGGGGGATTCGATCACGGAGGTCCTCTACACCAACCTTGCTGCCCTTCCGATGATGTGTGAGTAGTTTACCACAGACCTACGGGTCCATAGCTAGTAGCTAGATGGCTTCTTCTCTCTCTTTGATCTTCAATACAATGTTCTCCTCGATGTTCTTGGAGTTCTATTCGATGTAATCTTATTTTGCGGTGTGTTTGTTGAGATCCGATGAATTGTGGATTTATGATCAGATTGTCTATGAACATTATCTGAGTCTTCTCTGAACTCTTTTATGCATGATTAAGATAGCTTTGTATTTCTCTCTGATCTATTGATTTGGTTTGGCCGACTAGATTGATTTATCTTGCAATGGGAGAGGTGCTTTGTGATGGGTTCAATCTTGCGGTGTCCTCACCCAGTGATAGTAGGGGTAGCGAGGCACGTATTTGTATTGTTGCCATTAAGGATAAAAAGATGGGGTGTTTACCATATTGTTTGGATCTATCCCTCTATGTCATGTCATCTTGCTTAAGGCGTTACTCCGTTCTTGTTAACTTAATACACTAGATGCATGCTGGATAGCGGTCGATGTGTGGAGTAATAGTAGTAGCTGCAGGCAGGAGTCGGTCTAGTTGTCACGGATGTGATGCCTGTATTCATGATCATTGCCTTGGATATCGTCATAACTATGTGCTTTTCTATCAATTGCTCAACAGTAATTTGTTCACCCACCGTATGTTTTCTTCAAGAGAGAAGCCTCTAGTGAAACCTATGGCCCCCGGGTCTATTTTCTATCATATTATTTTGAGATCTATAAAATTAAAAATTAAAAATACCTTGCTGCAATTTATTTATATTTACTTTATTTTACTCTTTTATTTATCATTTATATCTATCTCTATTAGATTTCACTCTTGCTAGTGACCGTGAAGGGATTGACAACCCCTTTTTTGCGTTGAGTACAAGTGTTTGTTAGTTTGTGCAGGTGCATCTATTGGGGACTTGCTTGTGCCTCCTAGTGGATTGATACCTTGGTTCTTAACTGAGGGAAATACTTATCTCTACTTTGCTGCATCACTCTTTCCCCTTCAAGGGGAAAATCAACGCAAGCTCAAGAAGTAGCAGCTACTAATGTGCGTGCTCTCTACATGCTCCGGAGGTGTCGCATACAACATGTTTGTTGAAATGACTAAAGTGGGAGTGGACAATTTGAGGGGCATGGTTGTAAACCTAGACAAGTAGGGGTTTAAAGCAGACACATCAGGACAGCACGTTTGAGCGTGCCCGTGTGGACATATAAAAGGCCAAATTAGTCCATTAGGGCATCTCCAAAGCGGATCCTCAAACCTCCACTATATCACTACTGCAGGATGCTGCTAACGCGACACTACGATCAGAGACCCTTTGACGAAACTGTGTGCGATGCATTAATCGCAAACGGTGATGTAAAAAACCATCAAAAGATGCAAAATGTTTGCGATAACGGAGACATCGAACATGGTTAAGATTTTAGTTGCGTGTGCGATGCGGGGCATACGGTTGATCCATACGAACTGTTTGCGATGAGACAGAACAATAGAAACGGGCAGCCATATCAAGGTGTGTGTGATATACGGTATACAGTTCACTCGGATTAACTGCTTGTGATTAGGCAACACAACAGAAACGGTCAGCCAGATCAAGGTGTGTGTGATTACGGCTACGGTTCACTCGGATGATTTGTTTTTGATTAGGAAATAGAACAGAAATGGTTCAACTTAACAAGATGTGTGTGATATGCGGCATACAGTTCACATAGATGAACTGTTTGCGATGAGCCAAAAGAACACAAACAACACATACACGTACATCCAAGAACGCGGGCCCACATACGCCATCCGGGGACCATTTCAGGCTTCCGATGCGTGGCATATGGTTGATCCATAAGAACTGTTTGCGATGAGCCAGAACAACAGAAACGGGCTTCGAGCCCAGAACCATCAATAAATTTTGACCTTGTTTCTCGTCACATTGCAGATTACAACGCAATAAGTAATTGCAAATATGTTCACACCGATCAAACCAAAATGTGTTCACACTTAGCACCGGGCTATAAAAACTACCCACTCAAAAATTACTTCACAGTTCCTCTCCTCATCACCCACAAAACTGGTCTTACCGTCAAGTCATTCCGCCTTGACCGGTAGGAGGAGTTTCGGGTGGACATATAACCAGGGAGCAAAGACCAAGGCCATGGAAGCACTAGAGAGGTCCCACCGCTATGTGGCAGCCACAGCAGAGATGTCCCGGCGCACCGCGGAGCCCTCGAACGAGCTCTCATCGGCACACGACGGCTCTCACAAGTGCACTCGCCGCGTCGGCGATCGCGACGAGCTGGCGTTGTTGAAGTCCTTGGTCAGCGACGATGACATTCTCGCTGGCCTCATTAAGCAGCAGGAGCTGGTCGACTGCTTGATGAAGCTGCTCGAGATCAGCGATGCCTCAGTTGAGAAGGCAACCGACCTCGTCGAGCAACTCATGGGTGACAATGTGAAGCTCCTCAAGGCGCTCGCCGAGAAGGAGGAGGAGGCCGCCGGCTGGAAGATGCTGCATGAGTAGAGCAATGCCTTGGGGATGATGCTGAAAACGGTCGTCGAGGAGCTGATGGGTGACTTGAGGAAGCTCCGGATCGAGCGCGAGCAGGAGGTGGAGGAATCCATGGCTGCTGTCAAGCAAAGTCATGAGGAATTGAAGAAGGAGCTAGAGGATGTCGTTACCCGGTGATCCATCAAGGAGTAGAGACAGTAGCCACCCAGATCGTTGTCTGCGATTTCCTTCTTCTCTTGCCCCCGTGTCTTTCGGGCTTTGTCGCATGTGGCATTTTAAATTATCCGGAATATGTAAGACAATTATTATCCGTGCCATTGTAAATTTTTCGTCGTATTATCCATTGCCATTTTATTTGTCGTCATATTATCCGTTGCCATGTTATCTGTCATCGTATTATCCATTACCCTATGTGGCATTTTAAATTATCCTGAATACGAGTTGAAAACACGAACAAAGCAAATGCTAATGTTGAGCGGGGCCATGGGATCACAAGCAAACACCCTCCGTCCAGGTGCTTTAATTAACCGCTTGTTAAACAGTGGCTCGGCCACCATTAATGGAGAAGTTGTGAGCGAGGCGGGCAGCTGGTGGATGAAGGTCAAAGAGCTTGCTTCCCGGTGAGCATGGGCGTTCCGTCGAGCCTGCGAGGTGGACAGGATGCACACGTCCCGTCGAGCCTGCGCAGCGGACTACTCGCACGCGTCCCGTCGAGCCTGCACGGCGGACTTCTCGCGCCTGTCCCGTCTAATCAAACAGCTGCACGCACGCCACCGAGTATGGTTAAATTTTGGCACAAAATACAAAGATGACCGATGAACGAGGACAGAGGTAGTACTATCCCATAAGAAAAGAGGGACGCGTGGCCGCACTTAAATGGTTACGGGAACACATGGTTCATATAATACAACCGTTTGCGATATTAACGTGTCAGCTATTTGTTTCAAAAGGACTTCGTTGGCTATTAATGTGGTGCGCCTTGTCTCAAACTGGATGATTTTTTTACCACGGCATATATGTGCCAAGTCATGAAACGCCAAGTTTCATGTTTTTGGGTGAGTTTTCGATTTACTGGGATTTAAAAACCGAGATTCTCAATGTTTCAGGACGACGAGATGTTTGTAATTCATTCTCGTTCCTCCAATGAGACCTAAACATGCACCCAATGACACATGTACGATTTTCCACCCATTTTGCTTCACTGGAGCATGTACTTGTAGTTCAAATTTGAATTATGGACTACATTAAATGCGTAAAAAAACTCAATTAATATATAAAATGAACAAACGAACCCTGAACAGTTTCAAATTTCAACACGACACTCCTGTTATTCTATGTTGCCTGTAGAAAACAAAATTCAAGGCGAGAAGAGGCAGTGATTATCGTTTCGCCCACAAGAGGGGCATGTTTCCCTACCGGAACGACGAGGGTTGCGAGAAGCTTCGGTTTGTAAGAGGCTTGTAATATAGCTTGGCCCAAATTGGACAATTTTTTTACCACGACATATATGTGCCATGTAGTGACACCACGCCAAGTTTTATGATTTTCTGGTGAGTTTTGGATTTACAGAGATTTAAAAACCGAGAATCGCAATGTTTGAGGCCGAGCCAGGATGCCGAGACGGTTGAATTCATTCCCATTCCTTCCATGGGACCTAAACATGCACCCAAGGACACATGTACGTTTTTTCTAGCCATTTTGGTGCACTAGAGCATGAATTTGTAGTTCGGATTTGAATTATGGACATTTGAAAGTGCAACTAATCCCTGGGTGGTTTTGGTAATTCATAACAACATATAGCTCATTGAACTAATATCCATTCAAGTTGATTATTTTAGAAAGTTCAATGATTGGCAATGGCATGGACTAGAGATGTGGACCCCTCAAAATGCTAAGGACAAATATTGGCAAAAGCTCAAGACTCTTCATTTCTATTTTAGTGATCCAAGATCACATTGAGTCCATAGGAAAAGCCAATACTATTAAAAGGGGATGAGGTGTTGCTTAATGGTCTACTTGCTCAAAATGCTTAGTGATATGCTCCAAAGCCCTCAACCACTTTTTCAATTCCATATATGTCCTAAACCTAAAGTCAAACTCGGCCCCACCGATTTGATCTATCCGGAGCCACCGAGTTCTTTTGACATAGCCATAGCCAGAAACCCTAATCAGTTCGGTCTCACCGATAGGGATCTCGGTCTCACCGAGATGGGATTGCAAATTCTCTGTTTCCCTTTGTAACATTTTGGTCTCACCAAAATGAGCGATCGGTCCCACCGAGTTCGCAATGCAAACTCTCTGTTTACCTTTCGTAACGTTTCGGTATCACCGAAAGGAGCGATCGGTCCCACCGAGTTTGCCTGACCAACTCTCTGTTTGCTCATTGCTGAAATCGGTCTCACCGAGTTCATGCAATCGGTCACACCGAGATGAGGTTTTGCCCTAACCCTAGCGCATCGGTCCCACCGAGTTGATCATGTCGGTCCCACCGAAAATCCTAACGTTCACATTTTGAATTGAATCGGTCTCACCGAGTTCTTCTATTCGGTCTGACCGAGTTGGGCCAAATGTGTGTAACGGTTAGATTTTGTGTGGAGGCTATACATACCCCTCCACCCCCTTCTCTATTCAAGAGGGAGCCATCAGAACGTGCCTACACTTCCACTACTCATTTTCTGAGAGAGAACCCCTACTCATGTGTTGAGACCAAGACATTCCAATCCAACCACAAGAATCTTGATCTCTAGCCTTCCCCAAGTTGCTTTCCACTCAAATCATCTTTCCACCATAGCCAAATCTGTGAGAGAGAGTTGAGTGTTGGGGAGACTATCATTTGAAGCACAAGAGCAAGGAGTTCATCATCAACACACCATTTATTACCTTTTGGAGAGTGGTGTCTCCTAGATTGGTCAGGTGTCACTTGGAAGCCTCCGACAAGATTGTGGAGTTGAACCAAGGAGTTTGTAAGGGCAAGGAGATCGCCTACTTCGTGAAGATCTACCCGAGTGAGGCAAGTCCTTCGTGGGTGATGGCCATGGTGGGATAGACAAGGTTGCTTCTTCGTGGACCCTTCTTGGGTGGAGCCCTCCGTGGACTCACGCAACCATTACCCTTCGTGGGTTGAAGTCTCCATCAACGTGGACGTACGATAGCACCACCTATCGGAACCACGCCAAAAATCCTCGTGTCTACATTGCGTTTGCCTTCTCCAAACCCTTCCCTTTACCTTCATATGCAATGTTTTACTTTCCGCTGCTATACTCTTAGAATTGCATGTGTAGGTTGATTGCTTGACTTGTGCTAAGTTGCTAAAATCTGCCAAGACTTAAAATTGGGAAAAGGCTAGATTTTATTTGGTCAAGTAGTCTAATCACCCCCCCTCTAGACCTACTTTCGATCCTACAAGTGGTATCAGAGCTTTGGTCTCCTTTTGCCTTGATTTCCATAGCTTTGGTGATCATAGCCTTGGTTTCACAACCTAGGAGAGTATGGCGTCTAGCGAGGGAAATTACCACTGTAGAGGTCCTTACTTTGATGGTACTAATTTTGCTAGTTGGAAGCATAAGATGAAAATGCATATTCTTGGACATAACCCCGCCATTTGGGCTATTGTATGTATTGGTTTGCAAGGTGAATTCTTCGAAGATGGAAGAGAACCGAATTGTGAAGCAACCGCGGAAGAACTGAAGATGTTGCATTACAACGCTCAAGCTTGTGATATCCTCTTCAACGGATTGTGCCCCAAAGAATTCAACAAAATCAGCCGTCTTGAGAATGCAAAGGAAATTTGGGATACTTTGGTTGATATGCACGAAGGTACCGAATCCGTCAAGGAATCCAAATTGGATGTGCTTCAAAGTCAACTTGACAAGTTCAAAATGAAGGATGGTGAAGGAGTCGCTGAAATGTATTCTAGGCTTGCTCTCATCACAAATTAGATTGCCGACTTAGGAAGTGAAGAGATGACCGACAGATTCATCATCAAGAAGATCCTAAGAGCCTTGGATGGAAAATATGATACCGTGTGCACTTTGATCCAAATGATGCCCAATTACAAAGATCTCAAGCCAACGGAAGTCATTGGTAGAATTGTTGCTCATGAGATGTCACTCAAGGATAAAGAAGAGCTTCACAACAAGTCTAGTGGTGCTTACAAAGCTTCATGTGATGCTCCTACAACATCAATTGAGAAACAAGCCTTCAATGAAGAATTGAGCCTAATGGTGAAGAACTTCAACAAGTTCTACAAGAGTAGAAGCAAAGAGAGAAGTTCCAAGTCAAGGTCCTACTATGACAAGAGATCTTCTAGTCGTGAACGAAATTGCTACAATTGTGGAAGACCCAGACACTATTCCAATGAGTGTACGGCTCCCTACAAAAGAAGAGAAGACTCACCTAAAAGGAGGAGTAAAAGAGAGGAATCACCTCCAAGAGAGAGAAGGAGTAGATATGATCGTTATGAATGAAGACCCTCTCGCAGAAGCAAGGATTCGGAAAGGAAGGACAAGTCATTAAAGAGCTACACAAGACGAAGACATCAAACTCATGTTGGTGAATGGGTATCCGGTTTGGACTCCGAACACCACTCCGAGAGAAGTTATCACTCCGACTCCGAACATACTCAAGATGAAGGTGTTGCCGGTCTTGCACTTGTGTCATCCAACTCCTACGACATATTTGACTCACCAAATGAAGGGATTGGAAGATGCTTCATGGCTAAAGGCCCCAAGGTATCACACCCCGAGTATGTTGATTTCAATAGTGATGATGATGATTTGCTAGGTGATGATGATTTACTTGTTGACAACTCTAGTGACGAAAACCATGATGAAATTGCTGTTAATCATGCTAATCAAGATGAAATGAATGATAGTGATAAGAAGGAGATTGAGCGTCTAACTAAAGAATTAAACACTCTTAAGGTAGCTCATGAAACTACCTTCGAGGATCATCAAGAGCTTTTAAAGACTCATGAGAAGCTATGCTTTGAAAAGCTCAATCTAGAGCAAGAGCATGGGTTCTTAAAAGCAATCAATGATGATCTTCGTAAGAAAAGTTCTTCTTACATTGCCAAGCATTTACTCTTGTCTACTTACGTGCCACAAGTAAAATCTAGCAACAAGAGCAAGAAAGATTCTTCTTCTAGTAGTAACAATAATCATGCTAAATCCAATATTGTTGCTTCTAGTAGTTCTCTTGATTCCACTAATGATTCTCTTAGCCAAGTTACACTTGAGCAAGAAAATAGCTTATTGAAGGGAATTATAGAGAAAGGTGTTTACAAGAGCCTTGCCGGAAGTAAGCAATTTGAGGAAATTTTACACAAGCAAGGAAGGCACCGGAAGAATCAAGATGTTGGTTTTGAACGAAAGTTCAATGCCAATGTAGTTGAGTGGGAAGAAGATCAATACCCCAAGACGAAGTTTGTTCCTCAACAAGAGAAGTATGATCCCACTTCTTTCAAGGGAACACAAGCTCAAGATGATCTTCCACCACAAGACCACAAGCTAAAGGGCAAGGATGAGCTTCAAGAGGAGATTGATGCATTTGAAGAAGCTCCTAAGGCTTTAGTCAACTGGGTTCCCAAGACTACATCAAGTTCCACTTCATCAAGTACGACTACAACTCCAAGGATTCCCATCAAGATGATGTGGATCCCAAAGAAGAAGAACTAGAGAGTTCTTGAGGGTGACTCCGCCAACATACTTCACTCATATTCATTTTGGCAAGGACAAGTGCAATCAACTTCCATTTCTTGCACTAGTTCAAGGAGTCACAAACCCTCTTGTTTGTAAGACAAGGGACAAGGTAACCTAATGCTTTCATGGACAACATCATATGTGTATTTCACTCTATGTCTATGGATATCCTTGTGTGTTCCTTGTGGGACTAACCCATGTAGGTATTGAAAGTGCAACTCACTCCAATGGATTGCTCCAAATGATCTACATCAACATTGACCATCCACATCTTCAACATCTACATGAAGTCATCATCGACAAAACCCAAGGTTAGTTCATCCCTCTTAGGGGGGATATCACATCTAGGGGGAGCTTTACTCTAAGAATTGAGCTAAAGCAACTCTAATGGTGTGAACACAACAATGCTCTATGTAAAAGTGGTAACCCCACTTGTGCTTAAACGATGAGTATGACCTATGATCAAATGTTCTCATTTGACTCCTAAGTCAATATACTCATATATAGATGACCTAGTCATCGCCAATTGCTTGATAGATGCTAGAGTGTTTGTGCATGCTTTGACACATATTTCATTTGCTATCTTATTGTGTGAGCATGTTGGATGCATAATTTTTCTCCATTCAAGGACATCCATTTGTTGTTTTGATTGATTGGTTTTTCTTCTTTCTGCCAAATGGATGGACAAGAATGCCTAAGTACTCCCTCTAGCTATCTATGCTTTTCTTGTCTCAAACTCTATTCATGCTACATCACAAAGTTTGATCAAGTCATATTCGGACCCTCTGAGGGAGGAGCACTCGGAGCCACCGATTCATCATAGACTTAACTTCCAAAACTTCTTAATGCATTTCGGTCTGACCGATCCATCCCATTCGGTCACACCGAGTTCATTAAGTTGATCTAAGTTTTAATCTCGGTGCAACCGATTTGAACCCTTCGGTCACACCGAGTTGCAGCAACCGCTCACTACTAGGGAAAAGCCTAGCAGTAGCGCAGGTTAAATGCTTAGCAGTAGCGCGGGTGGCCGCGCTACTGATACGGCGCCACAGCTAACTCTTATCAGTAGCGTGGTTTGACCCGCGCTACTGCTATCGAGGGATAGCAGCAGCGTCGGTCTCCAACACGCGCTGCTGCTAATAGCTGTAGCGCCCTTGAACAAAGAGCGCTACTGCTAAGAACTCGCTGCTGCTAAAGCCATACCCCGCGCTACTGTTATTAGTTTCTGAAAAAAAAATCTGCTCCATATTTTGTGCTGCTGAATTTTGTTTAGGGCTTTATACAATAATCTCTAGCATATCATACACATACAAATGTAATCATAGCATATACATACAAATAGTCTCATCAAATCATGTCATCATCATAATCATCATCCAACACAAAGTGGTCTCTCGTCATCATCTCGAAAATAGTGATACAAGTCTCGAATACTTGCAACTACATCGTCATCCATCTAAACAATGATATACGCGAGAAGAGCTATCACTATGAGTGAGAGCGGAACTATGCAGTACATGAGGCGGCGGTTATGAGTCCTCTCTCACGCTAGCGTGAACCTCAAGTAACTAGCTTCTGCTTCTTGTCTGCTTTTGAAGCCTTTATGGCTGGCGCCCGAGACCCCATCCACTTGCGCCTGACACTCAGGCCACTCGGCGTACACTCCCGGAACCTTCCCTTTGTACACTACATAGCACTACTTCTTCGCCATCAAGAATCTAGGTACCTGTTAGAGATGCATCTTCATCAAGAGAATGTACAATCATATGCAACAAAATATACTAGAGCAACACGAAAAAGAAAGGGTTAGCAACTAGATGCAACATATAGTACGCAAACTAATTAACTAGAGGTACACAGGTCATCGTACCCAAACTAACAAAGTAGCATTACGCAAGTTCGGCAGGGACCATGGACATCACAAAGTTTCATCGCTACAGAAAGTATAAAAGTTCAACCGACACATATCATCATCATCGGCATTGTAAATCACTAGAAGTTCCATCCTTCCATATCATCAAGGATGGACCCTAGCTTCTTGAACGGCCTGAGGTCCTGACGTTGCATGCCTATGCGAGTTCGGACGTCAGCTCGCGATAGAGGGCCGTCGTGGAACATCCCCTTCTCATCGACGACTTCTTTCATGATGATCGTCGCAATGTCCCTCTGGATGCGAAAGAAGTCATCTCTAAGTTTATAATCCGCTTCTCCGTGAGATTCTACCCACTTGCGGATATGATCATCATTTCTGCTTGTCATGCGAAGCTTTTGGTGATCCGTTCTGAACTCCATCATGAGATGGAGGAGGTAGAATCCATCGTTCTTGCTTGGTTTTGGGACATGGATGCAGCAGAAGTTAGTTTTATGCGAGAAACCCAACTTCTTGTTCCTTTGTTTCCTGATCTGCAGGTGGCCACCCCTAATGCTGAAGCCTAGGAGAGCATCATCTAGAATATTCATTATGTGGGTGTAGTCCTTCTTCTCATATTTTCTGGTAGCGTCGAAATACACGGCGTGGGAGACTCGCGGGTAAAGAACGATAAGGACGGCGTGCCCGTTGCTGTGGGGAAAAAACACCTCAAATTATTCTCCATATGAGCGAGAAGGAATGATTGAAATGTGTGAAAGGGTTGTCCGGCACTGACTTACTTTGGATGATCAGGCAGGAGGACAATTTCCTGGTCCTTATTCTGTACCATGAAGTTTTGGAGGTACTCCCTAGCAGTTTCACGCTCAAAGTCGCCGAGACTCAAGAAGGACTCATGCATGTAGTATGGATCCGCCACACAGATTTGCGAGACTTCTTCTCTCTTCATGACGAAGCTCATATGTAGCGCAAAAAGGCGGACGATTGTAAAAATCGAGCCGCCTTGTCAGAAACATCTCGAAGATATGGTCAAACCGCAGGAAGAACACCTCCGCGGGCCGTGTGTCGACGTAGCACTTCCCCTCAGGTGCACGAGCCGCGTATGTCAGATATCCTGGATCCTTCGAGGCTAGTAGGCTTTTCTCAATCGACAGCACATGGTCGTGCAGTCTCCTGAGATCCCCTGATAGTGCCTCCAGCGGTTTCAGCGGTAGCATCGGCCCGCCCATGACATGGAACATGGCCGCACCTTTGACGGGTACACGCTCTTGAAAATCCTCCGTTTGGCTGCTATGTGCTCTGGCTTGTTTGTAGGCAGCTGAGCCTATCTTCCCCGGTCTCTTCCGCTCCTTTTTCTTGGGCTGACCTTCCAGAGCCTTCCTTAACCCCTGCCCCAGTGTTGCCGGGCTAAGCACTGTACGACCCCCGGCTAGTTGAGCTTGTGTTGAGGCGGCATCTTCAGGCGTGTCCTGTGAGGATTTCATGAAGAGAGACTTCTTGCAATCCCTGCTAGGACGTTCCTGCCCGGGCAGATCATCCATATCCTCATTAGCATGCTGATAGCCCGATTCGTCATATGGCTGACTCGTCATATCTAAGTCACCGTCATAGGCGCCTGTATTGAGGAAACTCATTGGGTCCTCCACCTCCATCTCATCATCCATTCTTTGTTCTACGGGGGCAATTACATCAGCCACTATTGGACCCCCTTCATCACGTCGTCCGCCGCTCTCACCCGGCACTACAGGCGCTGGTAATTGCGTAGGTGGGGTGGTGGTCTCCATACATGCTTGTTGATGTGTGGTTATTAGTGTGCTCTCGGCCGGCTCCAGACGAAGAAGATTCTTCGTCCATAGCAGCACCCAACCCTTGTAGCTTCCAATCTGCAGCGGGGTCTCGTCGTCCTCTCCCCCTAGCCGTACTGGAGGAGGCAAATCCTCGTGCCCCGATTTCACACTCGACAAGGTAACCCTGAAGTGCCCACCGGGCATCGGCTGGTTGTGGAACGTGAGTTCCAAGGGCTTTGTTATCACCCCCTTTCCCACGTCCACCTTCTGGCCTTTGATCAAGTAGAGTACAGTGCACGGGGTTTCGTCGGCCTGCAAACACATGTCTGCGGCGTAAAACATCCGAAAGGCAACGAAAATGGAATATTCTAGATATATATGTTGATGCGACATGTAATTACCGTGAGGGCGTCGAGCTCAGCCAAAGACGAAGGCCCGCCTAGCGCGCCAGAGACTGAGGACCGGCTGCTATGAGCGGGTGCGGGTGCGGGTGCGGGTGCGGGTGCGGGTGCGGGTGCGAGAGCAGGCCCGGTTGCGTGAGCAGGTGATGGTGCGGTGGTGTTGTTCACCGAGTTGCTCCCGACGAAACTGGGCATGGGGAAATCATGTACCGTCTTGTCTGGATTTTCCTTCATCCAGTTGATGATAGCCGGGACCAAGTTAGTAGCGAAATCATTTCTGCAGGCATTTACAGCTACATCGACTGCCTGCTGTAGCAACTCATTTTTCTCCTCGGCTGCTTTTATCGCGTCCTCAACTGCTTTTTTCTCAAACGCAAGCTTCACCCTCTCATTGATGTCCGCCTGACTAAACTTCTTTTTCTGCTTCTTGGCCTTCGGGCCCTCGTTCTAAAACACCTTCCATGTGGCGCCGTCTCCGGCGCCGTGCACACCTCCATATTGCGGCCACTGGCCCAAAGGGAGTCCCTTAAGTTCGTTCAAGGCCCGGTTGAGAGGGGTGTCCCACTTGGGCCTCATCGGCGAAGTAGGGCTTTCGGTTGCAAGCTGGTGTTGCTTCTCCTGCAGAAGGAACGTGAACCATTTACGAATGTGTAGTCGACTTGATCAGGAGCTAAATGTAAGGTTGTAGAAGAATAATTACCAGTATTCTAATCAATCTCCTCGTGATCTGGTCCATGTAAAAAACCTTCTTTTCCTTGTCCCACTTGTAGCGGGGCCTGATGAAGTCACGCTCCAAGGGGTTGGTGAACTTCGCGAAGGGGTCTGGGACACCTGCGGCTTCATGTTCCGCGTCCTCCTTATCTCATATGGGCCTTTTGCCAAGGTAGCCACGGCTTCCGAGGCGGTGATTCCCCGTGTTCCTTTGCTGAAGGCTCTTGAATTTCGCAGCCTTAGCCTTGGCTGCCTCGGTAGTGCAAGTGTCCTTGAACTTTTCGAACTCCTCTTCCGTTAGTGTTGGATTTTCCTCCAGAATCTTGGATAGGGGTTCCTCAGCCTCAATAGCTCGTTTCACCCTCCCTTTCCAGGAGGCCAAATCATTGCTGAACATGCCCATGGAGTGATTGTTAATCTTTTTCATCTTCGGATCATCCCACGGTTGTTCTATGCTATCATCCCGGTCGGGGAACTTGAATCTCTTGTGCAACTTCGTCAGGAGCAACTGCCTCAAATGTTCTTTACTCCTTAAGTCATCGTCGTTGATGCTCGCGCATTCCCGTAGGATGCATCCTACTTGGTTCCCATAGCACTTGCAAAGTTCTTCTGGCTCTAATGGCTCAAACTAGCCAGGTGCCATCTTTGTGATCACCAGTCGTCCAATGCCGAGTTTGTTAGGTTTTCGTATCCTCTGCTTCTTCTTTTCGGTAGCAGCATCGCGCCGGTACCTTCCCCGCCGGTATCTTCCCCGCCGGTATCTTCCCCGCCGGTACCTTCCCCGCCGGTCTCGGTGCCGCCATCGGTGCCGGCGCCGTCGGTGTCGATGTCGGCGTCAGTACCATCATCGAGGTCGACCTGCAAACCTTGACTGTGCTTAGCAGACAAAAAGTCGAGGTACTGTTGTTCACCCTCATAATCCATCTCGTCTGCATCTTGGTCAGAAGGACCGGTTTCTTCATTGTTTGACATGTTTCCTATGATTAAGTCTCCTCATTTAATTCTAAAACTATAAAAAAAATGAGAAATGACATAAAAAAAGATCTATGTTTGCCGGAATGTCGTTTCCCAGCAACTCCCGGCACTCGATATGCCTACTTTCTAGCACAAGTCATGCCAAAATTCACGGAAAATTTCGGCATGACCTTTGCTAAAAAGTGGACATATCGAGCGCCTGAAATTCACTGGAATGGAAATGAATCAACATTCCGGCGAAACATAGGCCACTCAGATCATTTACCCTGCACATAATCATCATTTTCCAAATATGACATGTCCAAAACATCACATGTCCAAATTCCAAATATGACATGTCCAAATCACATGTCCACACATCACATGTCCACTTCAAATTTGCAACTAAAAAATAGCAACAATTGCTTTAACTAAAAAATTTAAATAGCAACAGTTGCTTTAACTAATCTGTCCACTTCAAATTCTGTTTTTTTAAATAGCAACAATTGCTTTAACTAAAAAAATTAAATAGCAACAGTTGCTTTAACTAATCTGTCCTAGGTTTCATACTAATTATAATTAACTAACTAGCACTATAAAATTTAAATAGCAACAATTGCTTTAACTAAGAAATGCAAGAAACCTATATAATCATTTCTATTTTTTCTTACACTAAAAAATAGCCTAGGGTTCATACTATTTCATACTAACAAGCACTAAATAGCAGAGAAGAGGGGAGGGGAGAGGGCTTACAGAGGGAAGAGAGAGAGAGATGGGGTCGGGGGAGACGGCGCGGCACCGAGGCGAGGCGGGGTCGGGGGAGACGGCACGGCACCGAGGGTCGCCGGGGTCGGGGCGAGCGCCGGGACGGGGCCGAGTGCCGGGGTCGGGGGCGAGCGCCGGGGTCGGGGGCGAGCGCAGGGGCGCGGCGAGGGCAGGGCTCCGGTGGCGCCGACGGGGTAAGAGAGAGTGGGGATTTGGGGGAAAAGCAGAGGCGGGAAGAAGCAGAGAGTGGGGATTTGGGGGGTTAAGTCGAGGTAGCAGTAGCGTGTTCCGGAAGAACACGCTATAGCTAACTTAGCTATAGCGCGTTTAGCCAGAAAGCGCTACTGCTATCATAGGTAGCTATAGCGTGTTTATCCGGACAGCGCTACTACTAACTTGAATAGCTATAGCTCTTTTTCAGAAAAGCGCTACTGCTATAACCAGTACCTATAGCAGTTTTCCTGTTTGTTTCTTCTATTTTCTTTTCCTTTATTTTCTCTCCCTTTTCTTTTCTTTTCTTTTCTTTTCTTTTCTTTTCTTTTCCTTCTTTCCGAGAGCAGTGAACGAAGGGAAGGTGATACAATGTATATAACTAAGGCGATATATATTGCATCATTTGACGGTTAAGTATGTATACAAAATAGGAACATATATATTACATCATTTGACCCCATGCATAATGGTTAAGTGTGTACACAAAATAGGAACATATATATTACATCATTTGACCGATAATGGTTCCTCAGCGTTGACGTTTTCGTTTTTGAGTGAGCTTCTTTCGCTTCTTGTTCGTTGAAGAATAATTGAGCCCCTCATTGTGACTTTTCCTTTTCCATGGAGTACGATCTTTCTTAGGTAATGTAGTATTGATTCTTCTTTTGACGTATACTTCATCGTCATCGTCATCTTCCCTCATTGGGTTGCCGTACTGGTCGTAGTCTTCCTCGTTGGTGACTCCATCCATTCCAATGATGTTCCTTTTGCCTCTCCTCATGACAACACGGCTGGGATTGCATGGGTCAGTTATGAAGAAGCATTGTGTCACGTGCTTAGCGTGTACCCATGGCTCGTTTTTTGCGATAGCGTTCACAGTAGCACTCTTGGCGTCGGGTATAGTCATGGTTGTGAAATACCGGTTTTCTCTTTCGACATTCTTAGCCCATCTCACACGGAACATCGTCGTGTTGTGCAGTCCAGAGTAGTCAAGCTCCCAGATCTCCTCGACCCTTCCGTAAAATCTCTCAGTTGCGCCGTTGTCGCTGCCGGTCATGCATTCCATCATCACCCCTGAGTTCTGATCATCACTGTCCATATCTTTGGCCTCCGTGTAGAATGTGTATCCATTGATATCGTATGCCTGATAGGTGACGAGGTTGGGCGAGGGGCCATGTGCTAAGGCGTATATGAGCAATCCGTCCTTAGAGCCCTCTTCTGGGGGATTAGCAATAATATGCTCTTTGAACCAATGCAGGAAAGTGGAGTTGTGCTCTCTAGTAACTTTGGCGTCCGTCCTGCATACCCCCTGGTCACGATACTTCTTTGCGATAATTTCTTTGTGCAGTGCCACGAAAGGATCTACCTCGTCTAGGTGTTGTTGCACTACCAAGTTTGCTCTGTCAAAGTCGTTGCGTCGATCTGAGTATGCCATGTGCAGTTCCCTGCGACCATTGGAGTGACCTTCTCCTTCGAGCCTCCCATCGTGCTTGTTAATGGGCAAACCAACACCAACACCAGGTGGCTGGTCTGCGCCATATAGAAAATTCTCGCAGAAAGAGATGCACTCTTGTGTCAGATAGCCCTGGACTATGCTTCCATCCGGACGGGACATGTTACGAACGAATCCTTTGATGATCCCATTCATCCTCTCAAACGGCATCATGTTGTGCAGGAATGACGGCCCCAGGTCTATTATGTTGTCCATAATATGGACACACAGATGCACCATGACGTCAAAGAACGCGGGCGGGAAGTACATCTCAAGCTCATTCAGTATCACAACGATCTCTTCCTGTAGCCTTCGGAGCTGCTTCACACTGATCGACTTTCGAGAGATGACATCAAAAAAGTTGCAGAGACCAATAAGCGTGTCACGGACGTGCTTGTCCATTATCCCTCTAAGGGCAACAGGTAGTATCTGCGTCATCATCACATGACAGTCATGGGACTTCATCCCGCTGAACCTTTACTTGTTCGTGTCTAGATATCTGCTTATCTTGCCACAGTAACCGGAACTAACTTTGACTCCGGTAAGGCACTTAAAGAATTGATCGATCTCAGCCGGACTTAAGGTGAAGCAAGAAGGGGGGCAATAATCCTCTTCCTTTACTTTTTTGCCCTTCTTCTCCCGTGCCTCTGTCTCCGTCTCTGTCTCGTCTGACTTTTTACGGGGCGGCATGTGCAGATCTTCCCTGATTTTCAAATCTTGCAAGTCTTTTCTTGCCTTCAGCCCATCCTTGGTCTTATCCGGCATGTTCATCAGTGTCGCGAGCAAGCTCTCAAGGACATTCTTACAGATATGCATTTGATCAAGGCAATGAGGTGTGTCGAGTTTGTGCCAGTACTCCAAGTCCCAGAACACAGACCTCGTCTTCCATACCTTCAGCAGCGGCTCCGGCGCCTTTTTCATCGTCTTTCCCGGCGCGGGGCACTGTTCCCAGTTTTTCAATAGCTCATCGATTTCGGCGCCGCTCCGCTTACGTGGAGGTCCTCGATGCTCAGCGTCACCATTGAATAGATCTCCACGGTTTCTCCACGGGTCGTCCTTCTCGAGCCATCTTCGATGCCCCATGTACACGATTTTCCCAGACCCGCCATCTTTCCTTGACATTAGCTGCTGAGACATTGTATCATCCATGCACCGCGTGCATCCGCAATATCCATGGCACACCTGGCCTGCGACATATCCGTAACCGAGATAGTCGTACACCGTCGTGATCAGCGCGGCTCTCATATAGAAATACTTGCCTTTGCTGGCGTCCCATGTCTTGGCCGATGTTTTCCATAACGTGTCTAACTCCTCTTGAAGTAGCCCCAGATACAGATTAAAATTATTTCCCGGTTGTTTCGGCCCTTGAATCAGCATGCTCATGTGAATGTACTTCGACTTCATGCACCACCAGGGGGGAGGTTGTACATCCATACAAACACGGGCCATGTGCTATGGTTGGTGTTCTGGTTGCCAAACGGATTCATGCCATCGGTACACGCGCCGAGCACGATGTTCCTTGCATCACATTCGAAATACCGATATTCGCCGTTCAACGCTCTCCACTGGCTTCCATCCTTGACGTGTCTCAGCTTCGGATCATCTCCATCGTCGGGGTTCTTCCTCTCCGCGTGCCAGCACATGAGCTTTGCTTCCTTGGGATCTACGAAATACCGCTGGAGACGGGGAGTGATCGGTAAGTACCATACAACTTTCTGGGAGATTTCTTCCCGGCCTTCTTGTATCGAGAAGCATTGCACACCGGACAGCTTGTTTTTTTCGCGTGCTCCTTCAGATAAATTATGCAATCGTTGATGCATGCATGGTATCTAACGTGCAGCAGATCAAGAGGGCACACGATCTTCTTGGCCTCATCCACACTAGTAGGACAAAGATTCCCCGCGGGAAGAACATCCTTTAGGTACTTGAGATGCTCATCGAGGCTAGTGTCGGTCCATTTGTTTTTAGCCTTCGTCTTCAGGAGTTGGAGCGTGAAACTCAAGCGGGTCACCTCAGGATTGCAACCGTGATACAATGGAGTGTTCGAGTCTACCACCAGTTGCTGCAGCTTGGCCTCCTCTCTAGAAGCAGCTCTCTCAGTACTCATCTCCTTGCGAAGCAGTGCTTGAACATGAGGGTCCCGCATGATTGAACTTAGTACCGACGAACTCTGCGGCGTGGAGTCCTCGTTCTCTCCGCCGCCATGTCCGGCCCCTTCTCCGCCGCCATGTCCGGCCCCTTCTCTGCCGCCATGTCCGTCCCCTTCTCCGCTGCCATGTCCGGCCTCTTCCTCGCCGCCATGGACTAGAGATGTGGACCCCTCAAAATGCTAAGGACAAATATTGGCAAAAGCTCAAGACTCTTCATTTCTATTTTAGTGATCCAAGATCACATTGAGTCCATAGGAAAAGCCAATACTATTAAAAGGGGATGAGGTGTTGCTTAATGGTCTACTTGCTCAAAATGCTTAGTGATATGCTCCAAAGCCCTCAACCACTTTCTCAATTCCATATATGTCCTAAACCTAAAGTCAAACTCAGCCCCACCGATTTGATCTATCTGGCGCCACCGAGTTCTTTTGACATAGCCATAGCCAGAAACCCTAATCAGTTCGGTCTCACCGATAGGGATCTCGGTCTCACCGAGATGGGATTGCAAACTCTCTATTTCACTTCGTAACATTTCGGTCTCACCGAAATGAGCGATCGGTCCCACCGAGTTGGCAATGCAAACTCTCTGTTTACCTTTCGTAGCGCTTCGGTATCACTGAAAGGAGCGATCGGTCCCACCGAGTTTGCCTGACCAACTCTCTATTTGCTCATTGCTGAAATCGGTCTCACCGAGTTCATGCAATATGCTAAAGTTCTTTGCTATTACAATAATAAACATGATGCTTCTATGTCCGTATTTTGTTTTTAATGACACCTCTCTCTCTAAGCATGTGGGCATGTTTTTCGATTTCGGTTTTTCGCTTGAGGAGAAGCAAGGTCTAAGCTTGGGGGAGTTGATACATCCATTTTGCATCATGTTTTCCTACTATTAATTATAATGTTTTTATGCATAATAATGCTTTATGGAGTAATTCTAATGCCTTTTCTCTCATAATATGCAAGGTTTACACAAAGAGGGAGAATGCCGGCAGCTGGAATTCAGGGCCTGAAAAAGCTACGTCAGAGTTACCTATATTGCACATATCCAAATGAGCTAAAAATTTACAGAGAATTATTTTGGAATATATAAAAAATACTGGAGCAAATAACTACCGGAGGGGGCCACCTAGTGAGCACAAGACACCAGGGCGCCACCGAGTTCACTTGACATAGCCACTGCCAGAAACCCTAATCAGTTCGGTCTCACCGATGGGATCTCGGTCTCACCGAGATGGGCTTGCAAACTCTCTGTTGCCTATTGCAATTACTTCGGTCTCACCGAAATAGGTAGTCGGCCCCACCAAGTTTGCTTGGCTAACTCTCTCTTTGCTTATTACTAAAATCAGTCTCACCGAGTTTGTGTAATCGGTCAAACCGAGATGAGGTTTTACCCTAACCTAGCACATCGGTCCCACCGAGTTGATCATATCGGTTCCACCAAAAATCCTAACGTTCACATTTTGAACTAAATCGGTCTGACCGAGTTTCACTATTCGGTCCCACCGGGTTTGGTAAATTGTGTGTAACGGTTAGATTTTGTGTGGAGGCTATATATACCCCTCCACCCTTCCTCCATTCGAGAGGAGAGCCATCAGAACGTGCCTACACTTCCAGCATTCATTTTCTGAGAGAGAACCACCTACTCATGTGTTGAGACCAAGATATTCCAATCCAACCACAAGAATATTGATCTCTAGCCTTCCCCAAGTTGCTTTCCACTCATATCATCTTTCCACCAAATCCAAATCTGTGAGAGAGAGTTGAGTGTTGGGGAGACTATCATTTGAAGCACAAGAGCAAGGAGTTCATCATCAACACACCATCTATTACCTTTTGGAGAGTGGTGTCTCCTAGATTGGTTAGGTGTCACTTGGGAGCCTCCGTCAAGATTGTGGAGTTGAACCAAGGAGTTTGTAAGGGCAAGGAGATCGCCTACTTCATGAAGATCTACCCTAGTGAGGCAAGTCCTTCATGGGCGATGGCCATGGTGGGATAGACAAGGTTGCTTCTTCGTGGACCCTTCATGGGTGGAGCCCTCCATGGACTCGCGCAACCGTTACCCTTCGTGAGTTGAAGTCTCCGTCAACGTGGACGTACGATAGCACCACCTATCGGAACCACGCCAAAAATCTCCGTGTCTCTAATTGAGTTTGCACACTCCAATCCCATCCCTTTACATTCTTGCAATTTACATGCTTTACTTTCCGCTGCTCATATACTCTTGCCATGCTTGCTTGATATGTATTGTGAATGTTTAAACTTGTGCTAAAACTCCACCTTAACTTGAATAACTTAAAAATTGCCACCTTTATTTGTTGAGGGTCTAATCACCCCCCTCTAGACACCTCTTCTTGATCCTTTCAATTGGTATCAGAGCATTAGTCTCCATTGCTTTGGTTTAATCACCATTGGAGGAAGATGGATGAGTCTACGATGGGGAGGTTTAGACGTAGAGTGCCTATGCTTGATGGGGAGTTCTTTCATGCTTGGAAAAATGAGATGCTTGATATTTTCAATGAATATCATTTGAACAAGTACATTGCTAGCCCGTGTGCACCCCTTGTTGACCCCTTGCATCCTACCCATGATGAGTCTATTGACATGATCCGCAATCTTAGAACTATCAATCTTATCATTAGAGGACTGCCTAGAAATTTGATTGTTTGCTTGCCTGCTCTTGATTGTGCTTATACTATATGGAGATTTCTTGAGGAACGATTTCCAAACTACTCCTTGAAAAACTTAGATGAGATTCTTCATAAGTCCATTGCTTTAAATAAGATGAGCCCTAATGATCCTATGTTTGGTGATTGTCTATGTGAGCTTCGTGACCTTATGCGTGCCAAAGGAGATGTTGGAATCATTAGCAATATCATTTCCGAAGTCATGGTCATAAAACTAATGAATCACTCTCTCTAGGTAATGATCAATCACAAGACGATGTTGAACATGGATACTATGATAAGGATGATGATAGTGACTTTGAACTCGATGAGTCTATGAGACACTTTGGTCTTATGGCTAATCTTCGCGGCTACATGGCTGGAGGAAAGGAATGGGTTCTTGATAGTGGATGTACCGATCACATGACCGGAGACAAGGATATGTTTCGTGAGCTTGCTGAAAATGACGGCCCTCGAAAGTATGTCACTTTTGGTAATAACTCAAAGGGTAAGGTGGTTGGCCTTGGTAAGGTGGCCATCTCACATGACAGCTCCATCCAAAATGTTATGCTCGTTGAATCTCTTGGATACAATTTACTTTCCATATCTAGACTAGCCGATTTCGGTTTCAACGTCCTATTTACTGAAGTAGATTGCCAAGTGTTTCGAAGAGATAATCATAATATGGTCTTTACCGGTATATGTAGAGGTGATCTAAACATTGTTGATTTCACTAAAAAGGCTCAACCTAGAACTTGCTTAATTGCTAAATCTTCTAAAGGTTGGTTATGGCATAGAAGGTTAGGTCATGTGGGCATGCGAAATCTTGATAAGCTTATTAAAGGTGATCATATTCTTGGTGTTAAAGATGTTATATTTGACAAGGATAGACTTTGTAATGCTTCTTAAGCAGGAAAACAGGTTGGAGGAAGTCATCCCGTGAAAAACATCATGACCACGAGAAGACCGCTCGAGCTACTTCATATGGATCTTTTTGGTCCCAATGCCTACAAGAGTCTCGGTGGTAACTCGTTCGGTTTAGTCATTGTCGATGATTTTTCAAGATTTACGTGGGTGTTCTTTCTTGATGATAAATCGCAGGTCCAAAAGATCTTCAAGAACTTCGCTAGGAAGGCCCAAAATCAATTTGAAGTGAAGATCAAGAAAGTTCGCAGCGACAACGGAACGGAGTTCAAGAACGCCAATGTGGACACCTTTCTTGATGAAGAAGGGATTTCACATGAGTTCTCGGCTACGTACACGCCTCAACAAAATGGAGTTGTTGATAGGAAGAACTGAACTCTTATTGAGATGGCGAGAACGATGCTTGATGAGTACAAGATGCCAATACACTTTTGGGCGGAAGCGGTTGAGACAGCCTGTCATGCCACAAATCGATTGTATCTTCACAAGCTTCTCGGCAAGACGGCATACGAGCTTCTCACCGGTAACAAACCCCAAGTTGGATACTTTCGAGTATTCGGCTCAAAGTGCTATATTCTTGATAAGCTTCGTTGTTCGATATTTGCTCCTAAATCTCATGAAGGTTTCCTACTCGGTTATGGCTCAAACTCTCACACTTACCGTGTCTACAACAACTTCACCCAAAAGGTTGAAGAGACGGTAGATGTCAAGTTTAATGAATCTAACGGCTCGCAAGTAGAGCAATTGCCAATTGATGTAGGAGACAAAGACCCTTCGGAAGCAATCCAAGACTTGTCTATTGGCAAAATTCGTCCAATGGAGGTGAAGGAGAGTACCTCATCCGTCCAAGTGGAAGCTTCTACCTCACGACAAGGTGAACCACGAGTTAACTCGGAAGCATCCACAAGTGGGACATGCCAAGATGATGAAAATGAGGATGTACACCAAGATGAACCTCATCAACCTCCTTCTCCACCTCCACAAGAGAACAACAACACCAACAACGAAGAAAACCAAGAGGAAGAACAAGATGATGAAGAAGATGTTCCACCCCGACCCAAACAAAAGCCCTGATGAGTTCGAGCAAGAGTCTCAAGAGATCATCCCGTCGAACAAATCTTTGATGATATTCAAACCGGGAGAATCACTCGCTCTAAAAGTCGTTTGGCTAATTTTTGTGAACACTATTCATTCATCTCTAGCATTGAACCTATGAAGGTTGAAGAAGCGCTTGATGATCCGGACTGGGTGAACGCTATGCATGAAGAGCTACACAATTTCGAGAGGAACCAAGTGTGGACGTTGATTGAAAAGCCCGATGAGAAGCACAATGTCATTGGTACCAAATGGGTGTTTCGGAATAAGCAAGATGAAGATGGACAAGTTGTACGCAACAAGGCCCGTCTCGTCGCTCAAGGCTACACTCAAGTCGAAGGTATGGACTATGGTGAGACATATGCCCCCGTTGCTAGACTTGAGTCCATACGCATCTTACTTGCTTATGCCAATCATCATGATATCACATTATATCAAATGGACATTAAAAGTGCTTTTCTAAATTGTGAAATTGAGGAGGAATTTTATGTTAAACAACCTCCTGGCTTTGTTAATCCTAAGAAACCCAACCATGTTTACAAACTTCACAAAGCTCTTTATGGTCTTAAACAAGCTCCTAGAGCGTGGTATAAATGCTTGACTAAATTCCTTATTGAAAAAGGCTTTGAGATTGAAAAAATTGATTCTACTCTTTTTACTAAAAGGGTTAATGGTGAATTATTTGTGTGCCAAATTTATGTGGATGATATCATATTTGGTTCGACTAACCCTCATTTTAGTGAAAAGTTTGGAAGGCTAATGTCGGAGAAGTTTGAGATGTCTATGATGAGTGAACTCGAGTTTTTTCTTGGTTTGCAAATCAAGCAAACTAAGGTGGGTACCTTTGTTTCCCAAACAAAGTATACCAAGGACCTATTCAAGAAGTTCAACATGCAAGAAAGCAAAGGTATGAATACACCCATGCCTACTAGTGGACATCTTGACTTGACTAAGGATGGCAAACCGGTTGACCAAAAGGTTTACCGCTCTATGATTGGTTCATTGTTATATCTATGTGCCTCCCGTCCCGATATTATGTTAAGTGTGTGCATGATATCAAGTGGCCCCCAAAGAATGTCATCTTAAGGCTGTGAAAAGGATAGTGAGATACTTAATTCACACAACAAATTTTGGCATTTGGTATCCTAAGAGGTCTTCTTTTGATCTTGTTGGCTACTCCGATTTGGACTATGCCGGAGACAAGGTTGATAAAAAGTCCACTTCGGGTACTTGTCAATTTCTTGGTAGATCTCTTGTGTCTTGGTCCTCCAAGAAACAAAACTCGGTATCCTTATCCATCGCCGAAGCGGAATACATTGCCGCCGGTTCATGTTGTGCTCAATTACTTTGGATGACCCAAACTCTTAAAGATTATGGGATATATGTGAAACATGTTCCATTGCTTTGTGATAATGAAAGTTCTATTAAGATTTCTCACAATCCCGTGCAACATTCTCGAACTAAGCATATTGAAGTTCGTCATCACTTCATTCGAGATCATGTTGCTAAAGGAGACATTGATCTTAAGCATGTTTGTACCGATAAGCAATTGGCGGATATATTCACCAAACCGCTTGATGAGAAAGTTTTTTGCCGGTTGAGAGGTGAATTGAACATCATTGATGCTTCAAACTTGGAGTAGAAACTCCATTTGGATACATGCAAGGCATGAGTTTTGACTAATCCTTGATGTTTCTCTTATGAAGATGATCATATGTCTTGGATCTATATTTGTACTCTTGCATGCCATCTAACCCTTGTAGGTACTTGGATAAGCCAAAGTCTATGAGATCGCAACTCACTCACATCTTGAGCAATCTCTACATCACCAAGTCTCTACAATATGGTGGTTGAAGACAAGGAAGCATGAATCCTTTCAATATATCCTTTGACAACTTCTTTATATCAAATTTCATTTGGTATCAATATCATGTTTGTCATTTTGGATACACAAGTGCTTTTCCTTGCAAGACTAACCCATGAAGGAAGATGAACTCAAACTACAAGTGGTGCTCCCAACTCTTGATGAACTACATCAACCTTGAGCATCCCACACAAGTTCAACTACATGATCAAGATCAACACCACCACCCAAGGTATGATATTCCATCTTAGAGAAGCTTTACCCCAAGACATGGGTTAAAGCAGCTCAACAAGATGAGGATACATCAAAATGCTTGAACAAAAAAATGGTAACCCCATTTTGAGCTTAAACGACGAGTATGACCTATGATCAAGTGTCTTCACTTGACTCCTAAGTCAATATACTCTAACATAGGTGACTTTATCACCGACCAATTCTAGATGAAGCTCTCTTGTATTTTTCTGTGTTTTTGCATTTGTTTCTTGCATACATATTCCCCTTTCAAAAAAAAACTTCATCTAGATTTCTTTTCTTTTCTCTGATTATTTTCTGCATTCCCTGCATCCAATTCATTGCAAATCTTTCAGTTAATTCCTTGCAAATCCTTGTGAGATCTTATTTGCCTAAGTGAGCTGAGATGACAATTGTTTTCTCTCTGTGTTGAAATCAGCCTCACCGATTTGTTCTTCTCGGCCAAACCGAAACAACTCGGTGCCACCGACGCAAACAACTCGGAGTAACCGAATTCAATACTGAGAAAACACTTTCCATTTGCATCCTGCATATTTGTTCCAGCTCTACTCGATGATTCTTGTCCTCCACCAGCATCTTATATTACATGTTGCTTTGTACTGTGACTCAAGGACCAAACCTACTTGACTCATGCTCCAGAAGATCCCTTCTTGGAAATTGATGTCAAAGGGGGAGAGAGAGCACATCAAAGCTTATCACATAAGAGAGAATGCACACCTTAAGCTTCTCTAGATGCTTATTTTCCATAGAGGAGAGAAGTCACATGTCTTCAAGAGGGGAAAGACATGTTAGTATGTGTTATGTTTATTATGATTGTTTTACTCTGATTTTGTTTTTTCTCTGATTTTCTTTTCCCTATCTTCTCCCATTATCTAATATATAAGATTCAGGGGGAGAGAGACCTCATTTCTAAGGGAAGAAAATCTTTGGAATTCATTGCATATCTTTACTCTTTGGGGACATGTCAATATCCAAATAGAGTACTAAGTACTCACTCACTACATGTCATCCCAATCTTGGTACTCTTGTGGTTTCCTGTTCTTGCTCTGCTTAGTAGATATTCCTATGTTATCTAACCTTGTTTACTTAGGTTCATCTCTTCCAAAGCCAGCTCATGACCACAAGGTAAGTATATGCATCACACTCATGTGCATGATGATCTCTTGCTGATGTACATATTGTTTGCAAGAAGGAATCATGAACATTGAGGTACACTTCCTATATTCACACCATTTGCTCTGATGCATATAGCCAAGATACATGTAACTCATTTCCTGCTCTGTCATGCTTATGCATTCACATGGTATTATATTCTATCTTCACATGATTGCATACATGTAGGGGGAGCCGATGCATGTTACATGTCTTTCCAAAGCTTTACTTGTTATTCCTTGTATCTTTATCTAAAGCTTTGATGTATGTTGTCATCAATTCCCAAAAAGGGGGTGATTGAAAGCACAAGTGCTCCCTGGGTGATTTTGGTAATTAATGTCAACATATCTCTTGTTGGACTAATACTTTTATCTAGTATATTTTAGATAAGTTTAACAGTGGAGTGGCAGGACAAGAGGATGTGGAACCCCTTCAAGATGCTAAGGACACATATTGGCTCAAGCTCAAGACTCTACTCTTTTCATTTTAGTGATCCAAGATCACATTGAGTCCATAGGAAAGCCAATACTATTAAAAGGGGATGAGGTGTTGCTTAATGGCTTGCTTGCTCAAGTGCTTAGTGATATGTGCCTAAAGCCCTCAACCACTTTCTCATTTCCAAATATGTCCTAAACCTAAAGTCAAACTCGGCCCCACCGATTTGATCTATCCGGCGCCACCGAGTTCACTTGACATAGCCACTGCCAGAAACCCTAATCAGTTTGGTCTCACCGATGGGATCTCAGTCTCACCGAGATGGGCTTGCAAACTCTCTGTTGCCTACTGCAATTATTTCGGTCTCACCGAAATAGGTAGTCGGCCCCACCGAGTTTGCTTGGCCAACTCTCTGTCTCACCAAGTTTGTGTAATCGGTCAAACCGAGATGAGGTTTTACCCTAACCCTAGCACATCGGTCCCACCGAGTTGATCATATCGGTCCCACCGAAAATCCTAACGTTCACATTTTGAACTAAATCGGTCTGATCGAGTTTCACTATTCGGTCCCATCGAGTTTGGTAAATTGTGTGTAACGGTTAGATTTTGTGTGGAGGCTATATATACCCCTCCACCCTTCCTCCATTCGAGAGGAGAGCCATCAGAACATGCCTACACTTCCAGCATTCATTTTCTGAGAGAGAACCACCTACTCATGTGTTGAGACCAAGATATTCCAATCCAACCACAAGAATCTTGATCTCTAGCCTTCCCCAAGTTGCTTTCCACTCATATCATCTTTCCACCAAATCCAAATCTGTGAGAGAGAGTTGAGTGTTGGGGAGATTATCATTTGAAGCACAAGAGCAAGGAGTTCATCATCAACACACCATCTATTACCTTTTGGAGAGTGGTGTCTCCTAGATTGGTTAGGTGACATTTGGGAGCCTCCGTCAAGATTGTGGAGTTGAACCAAGGAGTCTGTAAGGGCAAGGAGATCGCCTACTTCGTGAAGATCTACCCTAGTGAGGCAAGTCCTTCGTGGGCGATGGCCATGGTGGGATAGACAAGGTTGCTTCTTCGTGGACACTTCGTGGGTGGAGCCCTCCGTGGACACGCGCAACCGTTACCCTTCGTGGGTTGAAGTCTCCATCAACGTGGACGTACGATAGCACCACCTATCGGAACCACGCCAAAAATCTCCGTGTCTCCAATTGCATTTGCACACTCCAATCCCATCCCTTTACATTCTTGCAAGTTGCATGCTTTACTTTCCGCTGCTCATATACTCTTGCCATGCTTGCTTGATATGTATTGTGAATGTTTAAGCTTGTGCTAAAACTCCACCTTAACTTGAAGAACTTGAAAATTGCCACCTTTATTTGTTGAGGGTCTAATCACCCCCCTCTAGACACCTCTTCTCGATCCTTTCAGCGATGCAGAGTCGGAATAGGAGGACAACGACACGGGCGAAGCAGAGCCGGAGGAGGAGGATGACGACACGGGCGGGGCGGAGCTGGCGCCACCGGCTACATGCTTCGCCATGGCGGAGTTGACCCAAGCGAAGGGGGCGACGGAATAGCAGGCCATCCTTGAGTCCATCTAGTCGGAGGCCGAGGTGGAGGCCAACCACCGCTTCCACTGCCAGTGGGAGTGGGGGATCAACGAGATGTTCGCCAAGCTAGAGGAGGAGCAGGAGGAGCTGGAGTTGCAGCATGTGGCCGCCTACCCATCTCTGACGACGAGTACTGTGGTCTAGCTTAGGTTATGTACTTAGTACTAGTTACTACCATTGCATGGTATGTGTGGATTTGAGATATCTAGTACTACTCCTCAACGTAAACTGCTTTTAAGATGAATGAATGAAAGCTTGGCGAGCGCCTTTTGTTTGTTAAAAAAACATAATTCTAATACTCCCTCCTTTCTTGTTTAAAGGGCTCATCTGAAAAAATAGATTTCCATTATACTCAGACTTAAAGGGCTTTGAGTCTCACACCACATTTATTTCATAGAGATACGAGAAAGGAAATTTTAGTGGTCATGCATGCATCTTTTTGTGCTAGCTGTACTATATTAGTGTTGACCGCTCGTTTCCCGCGGACGTGCCTGGTCGGTGGAAGAGTAAGGAGAAGGGAAGCGGGATGTGGAGTACGCCAGTTGTAGCACGAGCTCCAAGGAACGTTCATCCCAAACAATGCATAGTATTGTATAGGTAGCACATACACCAACGGAGTATTAAATGGCCTTTAGGTTGCGTGTGGATGACATGGCTAGAACATGCAGGCTGTAGTTCGACAGCCTACCGCTCCGCCTCACACGGTCACGCAAGATTTGCATGCACGCATGTCACGCACGTAGTTGTCGAAGTCGTGCTCGAAAAAGGGCGACGAGGTCTGCTAGTCCGCGTTGGTCCATGCGTCCGGAAAACAAACTAATCCCAGTCGCTGTAAATGCCATGCGTGCTTTAATTCTGGGCTAGTGGATGGACGCGAACGTGTTGTACAACGAACTGCCCGCCAGCTCCCTAATCTCAAATATAAACTACACTAGTGCGCGACCGCAGAACATCCTTTCCGAATGGACGAAGCCCTGCAGTTACCATCTCCTCTCGTGTAAACCAGCTCCCCAAGGGATGAGGCAGTTCATGGCCATTGCCATGGATTCACAAGGCGGTGGTGCTTCTCCTCCTCGTCGAGGTTGGGAGACCTTGGACAACAATCCTTTGGGAGAAATCGTAAGTCACTCCGACTTCCTCACATCTGCAAGACTCAGCGGTACTTGCACCAAATATTTTAAGAGGGTGCGTAAATATGCGTGGGAGAAGGCCATGCTAGTTGGTCTGCCATGCGTCCTCGAGGACGAGGATGTTTCCTGAGGGGTCTCTCCAGCGTGGCGTGGCCGTAGTTGCAAGTTGACGCCCCTTGAGATGCCGACGTTGATGGGCACTCGGATTTTCCCCGATGAGCAGGCAAGTGATGAGTTTGATCACATAGTAAATGCATTCTAAAGACTACTTCCCTGTCCATTTCATAATTCCCCCGCTGCCCACTGTTTCACAGGTTAGGCTTGGTGCCAATGGAGATTGGCTTGCATATGTACGGGAGGGTACCAACACCAATTTGCACAACATCTACAACGGTGACACCGTTCCCGTAGAACCTTTGTCCAACATTGGGATCGGCCAAGCAATGGGCCATCGCCTGAATTGCTATGATGGAACCACGGTGAGATTGAAGAAGATAGCAATCCAGGCAGCCCCAATAAGGTCGTGCGCCAACAAACATTACACTCTCATAGCGGTGTTTGACATCGCGATTGCTTTCACGATCCATCCTGCACGTGGCGGTCAAAGGTGGACCATGCTGTCTACGGCTGATTTGTTGCCGTACGAGTACGAAGACACTGTGATCCTTTTTAACCGCATCTTCGCGGTGACAAACCAGGGGACTTGTTTCATATGGGACATATCCTACGGTATACTCCCTCTCTTCTAGCTTATTTGTTTAGTTTTTCCGTTTTATAAGTTTCAAATTGAAATTTAGAGCTCCCCATCACATGTTGAGATTACAATGTGCATTAAATAGTTGCATGCATGTAGTAGTTTTTTATTGGTCATTTATATTGGTCACGCATACATGCATTGCAATTAACGTTTTTACCAATTTTTTTAGGAAACTGAGTGCAATAATTGAGTAGTTTTGCAAACTACCAGTACTACGCCTGAAACGGTACAAAATCAATTCCACCACCATGCCCACGTCTGACCGCCCTGGCCCACCCAAACCTCCTCCCTTGCTGGTGCACACTTCCCGCCTAAAAGGCCAGCGCCGCCCCAGAGCGTTAGGGCCACAATAATGCCCGGCCAGAGCAGAGGCGACCTCTCACTAGCGCCGGCTTTGAAGCAGCGCAACGGCTGAGAGAGCGCCGCTTCTCGGTGCACGCGACTGCTCCGCATTGAAATGACACCACGACCGGCCATTCATCCAAGCGCCACTCACATTAATGACATGCAGTTGCCAAGGAACCTACTCTGGCGTCACCCGTCCGTCCACCTGCCGCCGCTCATCGCCGGTTTTTATGAAAACTGTAATGTATTTCGTCTGGTTTATATGAAAAGTTTTTGAAATGTAATGATTTTCGTCCGGTTTCTATGAATTCTGCCTTTTTTGCATGATTATCCAGGGCAAAGTCACCCCCTATCAAAATCAGGTCGCCGATCATGGATGTGCATGGGGCATTTCGTCTAACTTGGATCCTTGTAGCTGATGACACCCAGTTGGGACGTACTATCTTAGCAGTCATTACCCATGGTACCATTGAAGGGCAACAAGGTTCCACGATCTATCATGATCGGACCCTGATCATGTACCCAGGTAATCCATTCTCTTCGATCTAAGAGTAGTAGAGCTAGGAGCTATCGTATATCTTATTGCCATGTCATCTTATAACATTTCAGTACATGTCTCTTTATACTCCAGGGGCAGGAGTAGTTCTTTCCTTTTTATTTTATTGACTGGGATAGTCATCTACGCAATTTTATAATGCCAGTTGTAATAAACTATATAGGACTTACCAATTTCAATTACGTGTAGTACTAGCTAGGTAGCCATAATCCCATCAAACAAAACTACTCCAACTTTAATTAATGTACATGGCCCACGTAACACTCTCAAATTGCTTGTCGTTGCTCGTGCCACAGCTGGTCTATACATTGCTTCCCTTCCCTCATAGAAATAAGCAATATAAAGTATTTTATTTTAATTCGTATCCTCTGCTTACGTCACCTTATTATACTGCATGGACCATAACCATGCACGTCACCATGTATCCAGGTTTGATATGCCAGGTGTACCAGATGGACGGCGGCATGTTCGACCCCTGCGATGCTACCTAGGTGCGGATGAACACACTTGGAGAGTACTCGGTTTTCATTGGGGACAGCTACCCCATAGTGAAAACGATGCCACCTTCCGTGCACGACGCCGACGACCTGCCGTTCATGAAGAATGGGTGCATTTTCATTGTGCACCGACGGATTCATATCTTGAATGCCCCTATCCCTGATCTATGCCGCTTCAGTTTGGATGAGTCTCCATCGTGGGGAGCCGCACTAAGAAGCTGCGATGATATGGACTCTCGTTGCCCACCGTTATGGATTGTGCCATCTATGAAGAACATGTGGGACTGGAACTACGAGACGGACATGTACCCAAGGATGTACGAACCTGAGTAATGTAGCGCAGTAAGTGAAGTAGCCGGGCACAAATAGTATGAACCTGCGTGGCATATAGGCATTTATCTTAGTACCACTAAATGTTGTACGTGCAATGCACGGTGATATTATGATATACTCCTACATGCCTAAGTACTCTACTATATTAATTTGCAGGCACATATTAGGTTGGATATTTGTTTACGTGTATGGTCTGAGACCTTCCAACTAGACGCGTTTGTCTCTCCAGGTCGCACTTTGTGTCGTTATATACTAGTACTACGTGTGGTCTCCGACCTAGAAGTGGAAGAAGTGGAGATGCTCTACCACGCTGTTCATGTCCCACTCCTTTCGCTGACGTGTGGGACATCCAGCATGTTCTGTGTTTCGCACTCCTCCGTCGTAAGAGTTGAAACACTAGCTTTCATCAAAAAGAAAAAATAAATATAAATCAACAGTGATACTACTACAGAACATGGTTTCCTTGCTCCTCCTTGATATCGGAAAGAATACTTTCGTTTGCCGACATGTGGGACGTCGACCATCCTGGTCCACTTGCCATGCATCAAAATTAGAGTGCATCACGCAGAACTCCAGGGAGAGTCACCCCGGTCGTCGCACCGCAGTAATAATGACTAATGAGCCATCAAGTCACAGGCCCAACCTTTACCACTATAAGTTGCTCGGCGAAGGAACCATCATGATTTCGTTGAATTCCGCTTCTTGAAGAAAACTATTGTACCAGAATACTACTAGCCACAATACTGTACACAAGCGGAGTATGAATTGGAGCAAGTTTATTATTGCACATGTCGTAGTTGCAAGTTGGCGCCCTTAGGAATTGGAGCGATGTTTCCTGGGGGGTCTCTCCAGCGCGGCGTGGTCATAGTTGCGAGTTGACGCCCCTTGAGATGTCGATGTTGAGGGGCACTCGGGTGGTTGCGGGTTGGATCAATTTTTTTTACCGGGCGGACGTTGTCGAGTGGATTTAGGGCCGGGGTCCGGCTCTAAAACTTCAATGAACACAAGTTAAGCAATGCTCAAAGGCCTAAAAGTATGACGCATATCGACATTGTACGTTAATAATAGATACCAACTTAAATTCCTATATACTGGTAATTTTCTCTTAAAACTATAGTAGTAACTAGTATATGCTCGTAATTAATTAAACAAATGTACGGGCGACACAGACACACACACTAACTACTAGTACTAGTACTTCTCACATGCTGGCTAGACGTAATCATTCTCTTTATCGTTCTTGTCGGCGGCACCCCACCGTGTTTGGATATCTGCCCGTCTCTCCTCAGCGTCGCGGTAGCTACCGCCGCGATCCTGGCAAGTGGAGGAATCAAGGCATGCTGGCCGGACGACATCGTTCTCCTTCCCAGCCTTGCCGGCAACACCCCACAGTGCTTGGATCTCCGCCGAACTCTCCTCAGCAGCGCGTGCGTCCTCTTCTTTCTTGCGGCGACGGGTGTCGAAATCGGGGCTCCGCGGACCCAAAAAGTTTCGAACTCTGGGGCATGTACGAAGATCTAGCCTAGCTGCAGCCTCAAGCTCATCACTCCATGGCTTGGCCTCGTCGAGCGTGCAAGCGGGGAAAGGAAGGACATAGCAGTTTACCCAGGTTTGGGCCACCTTGCGATGTAAGACCCTAATCCTGCTTTGTGGTGGATTCCCTCGCGAGGAGGTTGAGGATGAACTAGTAGAGTGGGTGAGGGACCTCGCGAGGGCTCAGTGGGCGAGGATGGTTCTGCCTAGAGAAGACCAGAATCGAATCGATCTCTGTCTACGGTGGAGACTAGCCTATATTTATAGTGGCCTTGGTCCTCTTCCCTCATAGCTTAGGCGGGAATGGATTCCACAATGGCCAATTTGAAAGGGGACAAGAGGTACATCTTATACAGACGAAAGGAGGTCTTCACCTGCGAAGCTTCTAGCCATGACGCGGTGGTGGGCTCGGTGATGACATCTGTCCTGTCGAGCTCGTGGTCTTGGTGTTGTTGCACCGGAATGGAAACCTTTGGGGGATCCCTGAGGAACCTGCACTGGTCCTTGCCTGCTGAACACCAAAGAGGAAACTGTCCTCCTCTGTGCCCGTTGGCGCCCGCCTGGCCCTGGTCGTCATGGCTCACATCACTGCGAGCCTTGTGAGGCGGGATACTTGCATAGAAATCTTCGCTCCTCGGTAGGCAGGCTCGAGGAGCTGCCCCTCGGGAGGTCTTGGTGTTGTCTGACTCGCGAGGCCAGGGGGCCCTCGCGAGGGCCTTGCTCATAGAGTCTTGTAGCTGGGTCGTACCGAGCCATCGATGGGGCCATGCGCTGGGCCGTAGGTAGGCAAGTCTAGGTACCCCCGATCCCAGAACGCCGACAGTAGCCCCTGGGCCCAAGGCTTGCTCGTCCTGGCTTCGAAGCGAAGGCAAGAAGCGAAGGACGAAGCGACACGGGCCCCAATCGCCTGCGGGCCAGGCTTGACGCATGGTGCGCGACGGGACGTGGATGCCTCCACGTCCCCACGTCGCCTCGGCAACCGCCCCGACTGACGAAAGTATGGACGTGCATGCCATGAGGATATCATTCCATGAAGGTGGAGGGGCGCCGGTTGGCCCATGATCGCATATAAGAGGGCGAGGGGGCAGAGTCCCATCCCATCTCTGTCTTCTTGCCCTTTCTCCTCCAATCTCCGCTGTAGCCGCCATCTCGCCGAAACAACCATGGCGCCAGTGAGGAGGTTCACCACCCAAGAGAAGCGCAAAGCCCCCCAAGAAGGGCCGGAGTCGCTGCCGCTCAAGAGGGGGGGCGACCGCCCCCCGTAAGTCCACGGCTATGCCCGCATCGTCATCTCGGGGCGTAGGCGCCCTCCGCTGGCGATTCGCGCAGGCTCCAGCAGCCGTGGGAAGAACCCCTCCCACGGAAGCGGCCGTGGAGGCCGCGGAGGGAGGCACGCGGTGGCCGCTAGACCACCTCGCCTGTGAGCTCACTCGGCCGACATGGCCCGAGAGTTCGTGGTGTGGATGGAGAGCCCACTACGTACCTGGATCCAGCTTCCACGCTCCTTCGCAAAAGAGCTGCCGGTCGAGGGGCCCATCGGGATGTGGCTGCAGCCCGACGACTGCTGCAACCAGTCTTCGTGGGCGGAGGTCGAGGTTACCCCCACGGGTTATGTGTTCCTGACCCGCGGCTTGGAGGGGAGGAACACCCTCCACTTCAAGTTCAACAGGGCGATGACGCTCTTCGTCAACATCTTCAGGGAAGACGGCGGACGCCTAGGGTGCTACCCAGAGGGCGACAGCAGCGGTGGCGATCACCCCTCCAACGATGATGGCCAGCAGGGCGGGGACGTCCTCGGCGGTGAACTTGCCCTTGGCGACGGCCGCGACACCTCCAGCAGCGGCGGCGGCTCCTCGGAGGGGAGCTCGAGCGACGACGACTACGACGAGCCATCGCGTTGCCACGCCCAGGTCAAGGAGGAGGAGGACACCAACTAGGCGCCGCGACGCTGGGGTCGGCACCTCCTGAGCCGCGGCCCTCGGGAGGCCATTTCTTTTGCTTTTTATTTCCAGCACCAGAAATCATGGAAAGCCCCTCAGGGGCGTGTAATGAACTGCGGCGCTCGCACCTTTATATTAGTGTTTCTTGCTTATGTTCTTCAATTATGTTGGCGTTAATCAAAAAGTTCCTGCCTCGAGCGATTAGGATGACTTAGCTCAGTGCGCTCGTGGCCCTTGGCGGGTTCCTGCATCGTGGGGGCGCGCTTTGAGCTTCTGACCCAATGTGTGCTCCCTATTCTGGCGGTGATGCTGTTGGATTGTTGGGGTAGCCGAAGAAGCTCGTTGGGGGGACTTCCTCCTCATGAGTCAGGCGGCTCCGGAGGCTCGAGAGGCTCGCGAGGCCCGAGGGCTCGCGAGGGTATTGGGCCTCCTGAGGCGCCTTGGCCAGGGGTCAGGCCCTGTGCCTAGAGCCCCCGAGCGAGGGTCAGTCGTCGCTGGTACGTCGGGTCGTGGCGACACATGCCTATTGGCTCGCTGAAGAGCGTCGCGCGAGGACTTAAGCGCCAAAGCCTTGGCGAGGTGTGCGCACGGGCGGACCCGCGGCCGTTGGGGCTAGCCCAAGCGTAAACACCGTGCCCAGCACCCACTCGCGGGGCGCAAGGGAGGGACCAATAGGCAGCCTCCAATTCACTTAAAAGATAAGATTCAAGAAGGGAAACATCGCAAGGAGAAAAATCCCGACACTTTTTTCGAACAAAGATGCAAAAACTTCAAACTTCATTCCGAGAAATTGCAAATTCGATTACAAGAGAGGATGAAAAACGGCTGCGTCCGGTGCCTATACTAGTCTTCCCACCAGCGCGGAGCATGGGGACTGCACTTGGGCGTGGGCATAGTCGTTGTTCGACCGTTTCCGCCAGCACGGAGCATGGGGTTTCCACTGCGGTGTGGGTGGGAGCTCCCACGAGGCCGTGACACGGCGCACCGGGAGACTCCGAGGCGTGTACAGCCCACTCATTATTACGTGAGAGTGTCACGGGTAGAACTTGCGAAGGTGCTGGATGTTCCAGGCATTCTGGATGGGGACCCCGTCCTCCATCTCCAGGCGCGCGGCGCCAGGCCTGGAGACGCGGGCAACCCTGAACGGCCTTCCCACATGGGCGAGAGCTTGTGGAGGCCCTCCCTGGAGAGGACCCGTCTCAGGATGAGGTCTCCAACTTCGAGAGTCCGGGGGCGGATGCCGCAGCAGTGGTAGCACCGCAGGGCCTGCTGGTACCTTGCGGCTCGGAAGCAGGCTTGGCGGCGCGCCTCCTCTTTGAGCACAAGATCAGTCCCCCGCGAGACGTCCTGACGTGCCTCGTCAAATGCTAGGACTCGCGGGGAACGATGCTTGATCTCCAGCGGGAGGACCGCCTCGGCCCCGTACACGAGGAAGAACAGGGTTTTGCCGGTGGGCTTAGTCGCGGTGGTGCGGACAGCTCGACCAACCAACCCCTACCACAGGCGTCAAGCTTCTTCTTGAAGCTTCTGGTCTTGAGGCCCCTCAGGACCCCCGCGTTGGCCCGCTCGGCCTGGCCGTTGCTCCATGGGTGCACCACCGAAGCGTAGCCTATCTACGTTCCAAGGTTAGCACAATATGACCTGAAGAGATTGCTTGTGAACTGAGAGCCATTGTCGGCGATGATGCGGTTGGGGACACCGAATCGGCTCATGAGGGCCCTGATGAACTTGACAGCTGACCCTGCGGGGATGGTGCGCACAGGCTCCACCTCCGCCCACTTAGTGAACTTGTCGATGGAGACATAGAGGTAGCGGTAACCGCCGGCCACCCGAGGGAATGGGCCTAGAATGTCCAGCCCCCAGACCGCGAAAGGCCATGAGAGCGGGATGGTTTAAAGCCCTTGCACCGGCTGGTGAATCTGCTTGGCATGGAACTAGCAGGCCTCGCAGGATCGGACCAGCTCAGTGGCGTCGTGGAGCGCCGTAGGCCAATAGAACCCACTGCGGAATGCCTTTCCCATGAGGGTGCATGACGAAGAATGGTGCCCACAGCCTCCACCATGGATTTCGGCCAATAGGTCGCGCCCTTGCTCCTCCGATATGCACCGCAGTGAGACATCGTTGGGGCGCCTGCGGTACAGCTCGCCGTCCTGCAAGCAATAAGCAGTGGTCTGCCGAGCCACGCGTTTTGCATCTTTCCTCCTTCTCCGGCAGGGCGCCACGGAGCAAGTACGCCTTGAACTCCTCGGTCGAGTCACCCGCCTGAGGTTCCAATGCCAGGAGCAGGTGGGCTCCTGAGGTCGGGCCGCATGCTGGGGTGCCCGAGGGTGGCGCAAGCGGTGGCCCCTCCCGAAGCAGCATCGGGCCTGTGGCCGGGGGCGCGGCCGACGGCTTGAAGAGCCTTTCCTCTAAGACGCCCGGCTTCTGAGGCTCGCAGCGGGATGCCCTCTTGGCGATGTCATCTGTTTCCCTGTTCGCGCCACGTCGAACATGCTGCAATTCCAAGCCCAAGAAACGCTTTTCCATTTTACGTACCTTTTCCAGGTATGCCTCCATGTGCTCGTCTTTCGGTTTGTACTCCTTGTTGGAGAAGTTGACGAGGAGCTGGGAGTCGCCCTTGATGGTGAGGCGCCTGACCCCTAGGGCGGCCGCGGCCTTGAGCCTGGCGATCAAGCCCTCGTACTCCACGATGTTGTTGGAGACCTTCTCACCATGCTGGAAACAGAGCTGTACAGCGTAGAAGAGCTTGTCCTTGGTCGGGGAAATGAGCACGACTCCAGCCCCCGTGCCCTACCGTGCGAAGGCGCCATCGAAGTGCATGACCCAGCGGTCGGGCGCTTCATCGCCGAGCTCCTCGCGCAGGAGCATCCTTCCATTCTGCCATGAAGTCGGCAAGGGCCGCCCCCTTGATAACCTAAGTCGTACTGAACTCTAGCTGGAAAGCTTGGAGCTCGATGTTCAACTCAGCGACTCTACCGGCAGCCTTGGGGCTGTGTAGTATTTTCTCCAGTGGGTAAGCGGATATAACCTTGATGGGGTGGCCCTGGAAATAGTGGCGTAGCTTCGTGGAAGCAACTAGGAGCACGAGGAGGAGCTTCTGCTGCATAGGGTAGCGTGCGCGCGCCTCCCACAGCATGGTGCTGACGAAGTACACCGGATGCTCGACGAGGCGCGAGGCATTGACATCATCCTGCCTCGCATGCAACCCGAGGGGATCGGGCGCCTCGTCAGACGATGGAGGGGCGGGGGGCCCTAGAGCGCCGTCCTATGGCGGCGGAGGCCGCAGGGCCTTATGCAGGCCGCCAGGCCCCACACTGGTGCTGGCACGCTCTTCCCAGACCACCACAAGCGCCGCGCTGGCTGAGTGCGGGGTCGCGGCCAAGTAGAGCACCAAAGGCTCGCGAGGACAGGGCACCACCATGATGGGGGGCTCGTGAGGTACCTCTTGAGGTCCTCGAAGGCCGCCTCTACCTTCGAGGTCCACTCAAAGGGGCCCGTTCTTTTCATCCGCTTGAAAAAGGGGAGGGCGCACTCGCCAAGCTTGGAGATGAAGCGCCTTAAGGAAGTCACACACCCAGTCAGCTTTTGCATTTCCTTGAGGGTCTGAGGCGGTTGCATCTTTTCAATTGCCTTGACCTTCTCAGGGTTGGCCTCGATCCCTCGATGCGAGACGAGGAAACATAGCAGCTTGCCGGACGGGACCCCAAAAATGCACTTCTCCGGGTTAAGCCTCAGGTTCACCTTGAGCAGGTTGGCGAACGTTTCCTCCAGATCTTCGACCAGGGTCTTTGCCTTGCGTGACTTGACTACGATATGGTCAACGTATGCCTCTACATTCCTCCCCAGCTGCGGTCCCAACGAGATGTGCATCAGCCGCTGGAAGGTGGCACCGGCGCTCCTTAGCCCGAAGGGCATGTAGGTGTAACAGTACAGGCCACACGGGGAAATGAAGGCCATCTTCTCGATGTCCTCGGCCACCATCTTGATCTGGTGATAGCCCGAAAAAGCATCCAGAAAGCACAACAGATCACACTCCATGCTAGAGTCCATGATCTGGTCAATGCGTGGAAGCGGGAAGGGTTCCTGAGGGCAAGCCTTGTTGAGGCTTGTAAAGTCAACGCACAAGTGCTCCTTTTCGCCCTTCTTGGGAACAACAACCGGGTTGGCCAGCCACTCTGGGTACCACACTTCCTGAATGACCCCAGCTTCTTGCAGCTTGCGCACCTCCTGAATGATGAATGCTTGCTTCTCCTGTGCTTGGCGTCGCGCTTTCTGCTTCACCGGGCGCGTGCCGGGGCATACTGCCAGGTGGTGCTCGATTATTTCCCTCAGGACGCCCACCAGATCGGATACCTCCCATGCAAACACATCTTTGTTTGCCCGGAGGAAATCGACCAGCGCCTCCTCCTGCTCCGAAGGAAGGCCGGCGCCAATGGTGAAGGTGGGGCCCGAGCCATTGCCATCGACAGGCACCTTCTTTGTCTCGGCGTGATTCTGGGAGAACAACTGCTTCTTCTTTGCAGGCGCAGCTGTCGGTGTCAAAACTGGCAGACCTCGGGGTAGGGGGTCCCGAGCTGTGGATCTAGGATCGATGGTAACAGAGACGATGAACACGGTGTTTTACCTAGGTTCGGGCCCTCTCTATGGAGGTAAAACCCTACGTCCTGCTCTTGTTTATATTGATGAAGTATCAAGGTACAGAGTTGATCTACCTCGAGATCATATGTTGTGGTCTAAACCCAAGGGGTATGATGAGTAATGTCATAATCTATCTATCAACGATCCTGGCCTCGGCTTATATAATGTACCGGAGGCCTAGGATAACAAGAGTCCTAGTCAGCTACGTTGGTGGAGAGGAGTCCTTGTCTTGATCACCAAGTCTTGTGGAATCTTCCTCGTATATGTCATCGGCTGTCCGAACTGGCCCATTAGTGAACCGCCACGGGGGTCCTCGGCCCAACCCACTGGTCGGGAGACGACATGGTGAGTACCCCCTAGTCCAGGACATCGTCAGTAGCCCCCTGAACCGGTCTTCAAGTTGGGGACGCTCCTCGATTCTTCCGAACTGTTCTTCATCTTCGGTCGTCGGTCTTGAAAACTGGTTCAACAAATCTTCCCATCTCCGATCTTGAGGATCGCCGAGGTGTATCCGAAGAGTTCATACATCGGGTATCCGAGGAGTCTTTTTAAGTTATCGGCCTTTATCAATGCCTTGTAAGTTTTTTACGCCACACCTGGGGTTTGAAGTGTTTCCCGTGCGACGGCGCCCTCTTGCGTCCGAGCTCTAAGGTCGAACTAAATCCTAGGCGTCTCTTCATAACCGAGCTCCAACACTATTCGGCATTCAAGGTATCCTCTTGCGTCCGAGCTCCAACGCCGAACTGAATCCGAGGTATCATAGATTACCTTGGCCTCTGAAAATTTGAATGAGTTCATCCGAGCTTAAATGCCGAAGTAGTATTCTATGGAACGAGCCATTCGAATCCAAGCTTTATGCCGGACTGCTTCCGAGCTCCAACGCTGGACTGCATCCGAGTTCTAACGATGGTCAGCATCCGAGGTGTCATAACTACCTCGGTCTTCAAAAGATTGAATGAATTCAGCCGAGCTTAATGCCGGAAATGCCCTCTATGGAGCCAGCCACTGGCGCCCGAGCTTTATGCCGGACTGCTTCCAAGGTGGTGCGCCACCCTGACTGCGGGCTGATTTTTTGTGAATATTTTCAATTGGTGCAATTTATTCTCTGCCGAGATATATAGCCAGTAGCCCTCAAGGTGTGTGTCGGTCTAAAACCCGAGATGCACCTGAAGGATGGCATAAAACCGGTGATCCCAGTAGCCCTTGAGACTCAGGTCGATTCACAAAATCGGCCTGAGGATCAACTCCTAGCTCTGTAGCATAGTTAGGAATAGAAATATGGTGTGCATATTCCTCGAGACTCAGGTTGGGTGTGGCCGACCAACCTGAGGATCATAATCTCCTCGGGAACTATTTCGCACTTTGTAAACTGTTTGCATTGAATCGTCGATGCAGTAGCCCCCGAGCCAATGGTCGGGTGGCAACACCAGATCAGGGGATCGATGTGCCCCTTTAACATTTGCAAATGAGAAGCGTGAAGCCCAGTAGCCCCCGAGCCTTAATATGGGCACGGGTGGCCGAATTAAGGATCAATGTCCGGAGTATATCACAATTTATGTGCAATGATTCTATGTATCCAAGTACTTTACATCACTAATGCTAGGATCCGCATTGTACAAAACTTTGTTGACCGACCATCGGCTTCAACCTCTTCGGCCAGCAGCCGAAGAGTGTTCGTCCTACTTTATAAAGCCTTTATAAGAGCAAAGATTTACGACAAACAAGGCAATCCGGCCATACGGTTTTATAAACAAAGGTACGCAGAGAGATATGTTATAACACATCTTCTGGGAAAAATAGTTCCGTTACAGGTTCCTTTTCCCAGGTTGTCATGTTGATCATGATCATGAAACCTCAACTCCGATCAATGTGGGAGGAAAATATTGAGGATTTAGTTGGGAGAAAGTTCCCGAACTCTGTGGTCCATAATGAACCAAAATTTTCACTTCCGTCGTTGCCGACCAATTATATCCTTTAAGATCGCTAGCTTTCGGCTTCACCCAGTCTGAGGTACTAACTCGGATGACCCGGTAGTAACAATCACAGAGGTGCTCCCTTTACCGCCTAGCCGAACAATCGGGAACGTAGGGGTAAGCACAGGAGCCAGGCAACCCAGCTTGGCAAAAATCTTAAGTCAAATTGATGCATATTTATGGCTTTATAACGATGATTACGGAAGGCAGCCCTCGTATACTAAATACAAAGGCCGACGATATGATTATTTTGACTCCGTTGCGACCGTTTATCAGTTGAAAGTGGCCCATCGTAGGCTTCTACCCCATTGTAGATACTACGCAGGGTGTTTCCGCAGTAACCAGACAACCCTTAGCCGACGTCTCGGTGCCCGAAGGCGGTTGTGTTAGCGGAAACAAGGCAATCAGATATGTGGGCTTTATAACTTTCACTTAGTCATAGGAGCTTTAAACTAGGGAAGCTAGCTACGAGCCCCCGGTTTGTGTTCGGCACCGACCGAAGTCTAGCCATTAACACTTCGGCCAATATTATGAAAGGCCCATCGTTTAACACGGGGTAATCGGTATCGATCTATAGTGTGACACCGTCATCGGATCGCTGACCAGTTTACGCCTATTGTGACAGTCAGTTTTTGGCTTTCTCCACTGAGGTGCTTAACCATTCGAGCTGGAAGCACAATCGCAGTGGTTCTCCCTTTGCACACCTAGCCGAACAACGCGGAACATAGGAGGCAAGCACAGGAGCCGGGCAACCCAACTATTGACCGAAGACACAATTCGAAACCAGTGCATATATAGCAATATCCGAGAATGTTTTTGCCGAATCTCTAAAGGTGTCCGGCGTTGTACTGCGAGACTTATGCTGGAAACACACAAATAGGTTAAAAGTGCCATAGGCTTGAAAAACCAAAAAAACTTCAGTAAAAACTTTACGTCCGAACTAAATCAAGTTTTTGGTGCCAATCCGAACATTGGTCTTAAAATTAGTTTGTGCTTCCATCGTGTTTTAACTTAACACATCCGATCTCAAGACTTCAAGCGGGTCAGCCTTCGGCTTCAACCTCCTATCCCGAAGGCGGAGTGCTTCTCAGGCTAGTTTAGCGAACTAAACTCGAGCGGCTTTGGAGGGAAGCCAGGCTATCCGGCTATTGACCACACACTCGAGTCGAGAAAGGAGTAGTAGAAGAAGACTTTGCAACGACTGAGAAGAAAACACATTTATTATAAAATGGCTCATATAAATTTTAAGAGCCCCAGTTAACATGGGTAGAGTTTCAAACAACGTATGCGAGCACGGTCAAACCGAACACAAATTAAAAGTTTAAAAACTTTGAGCATGAAAGTGACTTAGCTGGTTAATGTGTTCGGCATTGATGACGCGGGCCGAGCTTGCAGCGGGTCGAAGTCCCAGCCCCCAAGCCGATTTCGAGGTGCCCGAGCGAAGATCTCGGCTTGATGAAGTGGCGACGCCGTACGGTCGATGCGGTGAGGCGAAGCCCCCAAGTCCAGCCGAGGTGAGAAAAACCCTCATGACCAAGGTGACGAAGAGCTCGGCAGAAAAAAGAAGTGTTTAACAATCAATGTTTGAATGAACAACTTTTTTGTTTAACACAAATATAATGTTTTTTGATCCGAACAAGAAATAAAATAAGATAAAAAAATTTAAAGAAAAAACTGAGCATGGAGGCGACTTAGCTGGTTGATGTGCTCGGTATTGTTGACGAGGTCCGAGCTCGTGGCGGGACAAAGACGTAGTCCGCAGCCTAGCCAAGGTTCCAGCCCCCAAGCCCAAGGTAACCGAGCGAGGAGTTCGGCTTGATGAGGTGGTGATGCCGCACGGTCGATGTGGTGAGGCGAAGCCCCCGGTCCAGCTAACGTGACGAAGCTTGTCGGCTGGTGACGCCGAAGTCACCGGAGTAGGTTGATGAAGAGATGGCGAAGACCCCGGTCTAGCCGAGGTGATGGGGCAGGTCGGTAGTATGACGTTTGCAGCCCCATGCCAGCCGAGGTGTCGAAGCAGGTCGGCGTGGTGGACATCGGCTTGGTCAGCCGGATTGTTATTTGGGATTTCTTCGGAATCGTCCTCCGGTACTATGGTGCGAGGGGCGAGTCCGGCCAGGGTTGACTCCTGATGTTCGGACGCCGAAGTCATGTCCAGGATTGAGGCTGGATACGGGATAAGAGAGGCGAGTCCGGCCGGAATTGACTTCCGATCTTCGGACGCAGAGGTCACATCCAGGCTTGAAGAAGCAATAGTGCGGCGATGCCGGTGTGCCCGTTCCGTATAATTCGTGGGGCGACAATGTTGGTGATGATTTACCCATCATGATGCCAAACTCTTGTTTGGCTTGCCGAGATAATGATCCGATGAGGTTGAGTTCGGCTCAATGAAGCGACGACCCGTCTGGCGCAGGTCGGCAGCCGTGCAGCAACGTTGTCAGGCTGGTTTGACACCGGCGCAACGGTGAAGGTTACCTCCGAAAAGGAGCAAAATTTGTGAGCATGTGTTCGGAAACAAAACACAATACCCTAGAAAGAGATTTCTCCAAAAAGGTTGTCCAATATCCCGTTCATGAAGAACTATGAACTCGGGTCAGATTCGTATTCGCGCAGAAAACAGATCAGAAAATCGATGCGCTCATCGGAGGTTTCCCGGAGTTTGAACGGTCGGATCGAGCTGAAATTTTGAGAGGTGGTAGATACAGGAATTCTGCAGCCGATCAACGGTTGGATCTTCCAAAGGGCGTCCGAGCTAGATTCTGGACTCTACGCCCTAAATTCGTCCAGATTCCCGTCCAGATTCGACAGGGGTCCGGTATATCGTAGATCGCCGGAGATTCCTCCATCGGAATACGACAAAATTTTACAGGGTTGTTATATACACAATTCCACACTATGCCACCAAAGCAATCGTCAAAGAGACACTCGAGGAAGTGGCGACAGCAAATACGAATCCGTTGTATAGAAAAATAGCACGGTCGCTCGAGGACAATGTTGAAGTTGAGCCTCCGAGCTATATGGATGATTCCTCCACGATCTTGAGAGAGATCGGAGTTGATGTTGATGAAGGCCCTCATCCGATCATGATGAACTGAGGTGGAGCGCAGTCCTCGGTCGAACCAAGGTGACCAGTCGAGCCGGCGACGAATATGCCGACGTTGCAGTTGATCTGCAAGTGAGCCATTGATCCATTGCCGATCACACCGCGGAACTCTCAATGAAAGCACCATTGTCGGTGTCAAAACCGGCAGATCTCGGGGTAGGGGGTCCTGAGCTGTGGATCTAGGATCGATGGTAACAGGAGACGGTGGACACAATGTTTACCCAGGTTCGGGCCCTTTCTATGGAGGTAAAACCCTACGTCCTGCTCTTGTTTATATTGATGAAGTATCAAGGTACAGAGTTGATCTACCTCGAGATCATATGTTGTGGTCTAAACCCAAGGGGTATGATGAGTAATGTCATAATCTATCTATCAACGAGCCTGACCTTGACTTATATAATGTACCGGAGGCCTAGGATAACAAGAGTCCTAGTCGGCTACGTTGGTCGAGAGGAGTCCTTGTCTTGATCACCAAGTCTTGTGGAATCTTCATCGTATATGTCATCGGCTGTCCGAACTGGCCCATTAGTGAACCACCACGGGGGTCCTCGGCCCAACCCACTGGTCGGGAGACGACATGGTGAGTACCCCCTAGTCCAGGACACCGTCAGCAGCCTCGGGGGCCTCCGGGGCGCCCTCAGCGTCCAGGCATGAAGCCACCACCGCCGCGTAGGCGAGCTTGAGGACCCGCACCACATCCTTTCTGTCGCCAGCCACGGTGATGACTCCGCTGCTGCCCGGTGTCTTGACGATGTTGAAGCCTGGATGGGTTACTGCCATGAATTTGGCGAGGGAAGGGTATCCCAAGATGGCGTTGTACGGGAGGCTAATGCGGGCCACATCAAAGTCGATGAGCTTGGTGCGGTAGTTGTCGCACTTGCCAAAGGTGACGGGGAGGCGCACCTGCCCCAGGGGGGTGGTGGAGCCCTTCGTCACCCCTGAGAACGACCTGGTTGGCAGGAGCTGGTCATACGACACTTGAAGCATCTTGTCGGATTCTGGGCTCCGCAGACCCAAGAAGGTTCGAACTCTGGGGCGTGTGTGAAGATCTCAACCTCTCCGGTCTCTAGCTCATCGCCCTACAGCCTAGCCTCGCCAAATTCGTGCGAGCGGGGAAGAAGATGAACACGGCAGTTTACCCAGGTTCGGGCCACCTTGCGGTGTAAAACCCTACTCCTACTTTGTGGTGGATTGGCCTCACGAGGGGTCGAAGGTGAACAAGTACAGTGGATGAATAGCCTCGCAAGGGCTCTGGTGGTGTGGGTTCAACTCCCCCTTCCGATGGTGGTGGCTAGCCTATATTTAAAGTGGCCTCGGTCCTCTTCCCTAGAAACTTAGGCGAGAAGGGATCCCACAGTGGCCAATTCGAAAGGGGACAAGTAGTACATCTTATCTTGATGAAAGGTGTTCTTCGCCTGCAAAGCTTCTAGTCGTGACGCAGTGGTGGGCTCGGCAATGACATCCGTCCCACCGAGCTCGTGGTCTTGATCTCGTTGCACCGGAATGGAAAGCTTTGGAGGGCTCCTTGGGAACCCACGCCTGTCCTTGCTCCCTTAGCACCGAAAGGGAAACTACCTCCTCTGCGCCCGTTGGCGCCCGCCTGGCCTTGGTCGTCATGGCTCATGTCATCACAGCCTTGGGAGGCTGGTTACCTGCATAGAAATCTCCGCTCCTCGGGAGGCAGCTTGGGGAGGCCGCTCCACTGGAGGTCTTTGTGTCATCCGCCTCGCAAGTCCAGGGGGCCCTCGCGAGGGTCTTGTCTTGGAGTCCTGGCTACTAGGTTGTACCAGGACATCGAGGGGGCCACGCCGTGGGCCACAGGCAGGCAAGTCTGGGTACCCCTGATCCCAGAACGCCGACAGTAGCCCCCGGGCCCAAGGAGCGCTCGGGCTGGCTTTGAGGCGAAGCCAAGGGGCAAGGGCGAAGCGCCGCGGGCCCCAATCGCCTGCAGGCCAGGCTCGACGCATGGCGCCCAACGAGACGCGGACGACTCTGATTCCCCACGCCGCCTCGGCAACTGCCCTGACTTGACAATTGCCTAGTGCATGCAGCAGGCCATCATCGCTCAGAATGTGGAGGGGCGCCGGTTGGCCTTCGACTTCCGATAAGAGGGCGAGGGAGGCGGAGCCCCCAGCCCATCTTCATCTTCTCGCTTGCCGTCCCCTCTTCTCCTATCTCCGCCGCGCCATCACCTTGCCAAAGCGACCATGGTGCCAACGAGGAGGTTCTCGGCCGAAGAGAAGGGCAAGGCCCCAAAGGAGGGGCTGGGCTCACTGCCGCCCAAGAGGGGACGGGGCCGTCCCCACAAGTGCGCGGCCGCACCAACGGTGCCATCGCAGGGACGCGGGCGGCCACCTCAGCCAGCCCGCGTCAGCTCCAGCAACCGGGGGAGAGGCCTTTCTCGCGGAGGCGGTTGCGGGGGCCCCAGTAGCCATGGCGAAGGGGGAAGGCGTGCCGCGACTGCCTGGCCACCACGCCCGCGTGCCCGCTCGGGTGACTCGGGACGCGAGTTCGTAGTACGAGTGGAGGGCCCTCTAGGCACCTGGCTTCTACTTCCAAGCTCCTTCGCGGAGGAGCTGCCGGCAGCGGGGCCCATTGGCCTACGGCTGCAGCCGGACGGCTGCTGCAATGGGTCTTCGTGGGTGGAGGTCGAGGTCTCCTTCGTCGGGTACGTGTTTCTGACCCACAGGTGGCAGTCGTTTACCCGCGCCCGCGGTCTGGATGGGAGGCACACCCTCCATTTTAAGTATGATGGGGCGGCAACGCTCTTTGTCAGGGTCTTTGGGGAGGACGGCAGCCGCCTGGGGTGCTGCCCAGAGGGTGACGACGATGGCAGCGACCACCCCTCCGACGACGACGGTCAGCGCAGCGGCGGCGCGCTCCGCGGTGAACTTGCCCTTGGCGATGGCCGCTGCTCCTCCAGCAGTGGCGCTTCCTCCGGGGAAAGCTCGAGTGATGACGACTACGATGAGTCGCCTCGTCGCCGTGCAAGGACCAAAGAGGACGGCATGCCGCCACGCCGCCGCGTCCCCGCTCCGGAGGACGCTGAGCCACCTCGCCATCAGGCCCCCATCAAGCAGGAGGAGCACTCCGACTAAGCGCGGGTGGCAGTGAAGCCGGGCCTCAGGAGCAGCGGTCCTTTAGAGGCCACCTCTTCAGGTTTTCCTTCTTTTGCTTCCTGCATCACAACTTATGAAAAAGCCCCCTGGGGGCGTGTAACAAACCACGGCGCTTGTGCCTTTATGTCAGTATTTCCCATTTTTGTTCTAATACTCATGTTGCTATTAATTGGAAGTTCTTGCTTGGCGTGATTAGAATTACTTAGCTTGGCGCGCTCGTGGCTCCTGGTGAGTTGCTGCTGCATCGCGATCCGCGTTCCTCCGGAGCCTCGGTCCTAGGTATGGCCCTAGGGTCCTGAGAAGGCTCCCTCCTTCTGGATTAGGTGGCTCTGGGTCCTCAAGGGGCTTTGCGCCCGCAGCCCCCGAGCAGGGGCGATCGCCACTGGTATGCCGGGTCGCGATGCCCAACAAGGCGAGGAGATGAGCTGGAGGATAAGTGCCCCTATGGCCGAGGATTGAAATCGGTGCGTGCCCGCTAGCTTGCTTGAGAGTGCCGCACGACGATTCGGACACCAAGGCTTTGGTGAGGTGTGCGCGTGAGCAGCCTAAGCTAGCTCTGGCGTACCGTGCCCAGCCCCCGCTCGCGGGGCGCGATGGAGTGGGCTACGGGCAACCACTACATTGCTTAAGAATGAAATTCAAGAGAGGAAACACTGCAGGGAGCAACGAAACGAAAAAGAAGAATTCCCTCCCTTTTTGAATAAAGACGCGAAAACCTCAAATTTCATTCCAAGAAACAGCAAATTGGTTACAAAGGCAAGCAAAAGAACAGCCGCGTCCGGCGCCTACACTAGTCTTCTAGTCTTGCCGCCAGCACGAAGCATGGGGCTTCCACTAGGCGTGGGCATAGTCGCTGAAAGACCGTGTCGTCCGCCAGCGCGGAGCATGGGGCTTCCACTTGGGCGTGGGTGGGAGCCCCCGTGGGGTCGAGGAGTGAAGCACCGGGAGACTCCGGGGCATGTACAGCCCCACTCATTATTACATGAGAGTGTCACGGGTAGAACTTGAGGAGGTGCTGGATGTTCGAGGCATTCTAGATGGGGACCCCGTCCTGCGTCTTCAAGCGCACGACGCCTGGCCTGGAGATGCGGGCGATCCTGAACAGGCCCTCCCACATGGGCGAGAGCTTGTGAAGGACCTCCCTGGAGAGGACCCGCCTCAGGATGAGGTCACCCACCTCGAGGGTCTAGGAGCGGACGCTACAGCAATGGTATCGGCGCAGCGCCTGCTGGTACCTAACGGCACGAAGCGAGGCTTGGCGGCGGGCTTCCTCCCCGAGCACGAAGTCCATTCCTCGCGAGGCATCTTGACGCGCCTCATCGAATGCCAAGACCCGCGGGGAGCGATGCCTGACCTCGTGTGGGAGGACCGCCTCAGCCCCGTAGACAAGGAAGAACGCGGTCTCTCCGGTGGGCTTAGTAACGGTGGTGCGGATGGACCACAACACGGACTGAAGCTCACCGAGCCAACCCCTGCCGCAGGCCTCGAGCTTTTTCTTGAAGCTCCTCATCTTGATGCCCCTCAGGACCTCCGCGTTGGCGCACTCAGCCTGGCCGTTGCTCCGCGGGTGCGCCACCGAAGCGTAGCATATCTGCGTTCCAAGGTTAGCACAATATGCCCTGAAGAGGTTGCTGGTGAATTGGGAGCCATTGTCAGTAATGATACGGTTCGGGACCCCGAAACGGCTCACGAGGCCCTTGATGAACTTGACGGTGGAGCCAGCGGGGATGGTGCGCACAGGCTCCACATCCGCCCACTTGGTGAACTTGTCGATGGCGACGTAGAGGTAACGGTATCCACCGGCTGCCCGAGGGAACAGGCCCAAGATATCCAGCCCCCAGACCGCGAAGGGCCATGAGAGTGGGATGGTCTAGAAGCCTTGCGCGGGCTGATGGATCTGCTTGGCGTGGAACTGGTAGGCCTCACAGGATCGCACCAGCTCGGTGGCGTCGTTGAACGCCGTGGGCCAGTAGAACCCGCTGCGGAACACCTTGCCAATGAGGGTCCACGATGAAGAGTGGTGTCTGCAATCTCCACCATGGATGTCGGCCAACAGCTCGTGCCCTTGCTCCCTAGATACGCATCATAGTGAGACGTCATTTTGGGCGCCTTCGGTACAGCTCGCCGTCCTGCAAGCAATAAGCGGTGGCCTGACGAACCATGCGTTCCGCATCTTCTTCCTTCTCCGGCAGGGCGCCGCAGAGTAGGTATGTGATACGTCTCCAACGTATCTATAATTTTTTATTGTTCCATGCTGTTATATTATCTGTTTTGGAAGTTTTATATGCATTAATATGGTATTTTATATTATTTTTGGGACTAACTTATTAACCTAGAGCCCAGTGCCAGTTTCTGTTTTTCCTTGTTTTTGAGTTTTACAGAAAAGGAATACCAAACTAGTCCAAACGGAATAAAACTTTTGTGATGATTTTTCTTTGACCGGAAGAAACACGTAGGACTTGGAGAGGAAGGCAGAAGAGTCCCGAGGGCTCCACAAGCCCTCAGGGTGTGCCCCCTGGCTTGTGGGCCCCACAAGAGTCCTCCAACCCTAATCTTTGGCCTATAAATTCAGAAATATTCCCAAACCACCAGACGTGTCCACCAAAATACTTTTCCGCCGCGGCAACCTTCTGTACCCGTGAGATCCCATCTTGGGGCCTTTTTCGGCATCCTGCCGGAGGGGGATTCAATCACGGAGGGCTTCTACATCAACTATATTGCCCTTCCGATGAAGCATGAGTAGTTTACCACAGACCTACGGGTCCATAGCTAGTAGCTAGATGGCTTCTTGGAGATCTATCCGATGTAATATTCTTTTGCGGTGTGTTTGTCAAGATCCGATGAATTGTGGATTTATGATCAGTTTATCTATGAATATTATTTGAATCTTCTCTAAATTCTTATATGCATGATTTGATATCTTTGTATTTCTCTTCGAATTATCGGTTTGGTTTGGCCAACTAGATTGGTTCTTCTTGCAATGGGAGAGGTGCTTAGTTTTGGGTTCAATCTTTTGGTGTCCTCACCCAGTGACAAAGTAGGGGTAGCGAGGCACGTATTGTATTGTTGCCATCAAGGGTAAAAAGATGGGGTTTTCATCATATTGCTTGAGTTTATCCCTCTACATCATGTCATCTTACTTAAGGCATTACTCCGTTCTTTTGAACATAATACTCTAGATGCATGCTGGATAGCGGTCGATGTGTGGAGTAATAGTAGTAGATGCAGAATCATTTCGGTCTACTTGACACAGACATGATGCCTATATTCATAATCATTGCCTTGGATATCGTCATAACTTTGCGCTTTTCTATCAATTGCTCGACAGTAATTTTTTCACCCACCATATTATTTGCCTTCAAGAGAGAAGCCTCTAGTGAAACTTATGGCCCCCGGGTCTATTTTCCATCATATATTTTCAGATCTATAAACCAAAAAACCCAAAAATACCTTGCTGCAATTTATTTACTTTTATTTTGTTTTATGTTTTAGTAAGCTTTTATATCTATCTCTTTCAGATCTCACCTTTGCAAGTGACGGTGAAGGGATTGACAACCCCTTTATCGCGTTGGGTGCAAGTGTTTGATTGTTTGTGCAGGTGCATAGATTGGAGACTTGCGTGTATCTCCTGTTGGATTGATACCTTGGTTCTTAACTAAGGGAAATACTTATCTCTACTTTGCTGCATCACCCTTTCCTCTTCAAGGAAAAAACCAACGCAAGCTCAAGAAGTAGCAGGAAGAATTTCTGGCGCCGTTGCCGGGGAGATCTACATCAAGCCTACCAAGTACCCACCATAAACTCTCATCTCTTGCATTATATTATTTGCCATTTTCCACTCGTTTTCCTCTCCCCCACTTCTAAAATGATTTCAGAAAAAACACAAAAAGATTTGCCTTTTTTGCCATTCTTCCGTTCGTCTTTTCGTTTGCTCGTGTGTTAGATTGATTGCTTTGTCACGATGTCTCAAGAAAACACCAAGTTGTGTGACTTTTCCAATACTAATAATAATGATTTTATTAGTACTCCGATTGCTCCCGCCACTAGTGCGGGATCTTATGAAATTAATGCCGCTTTGCTGAATCTTGTTATGAAAGATCAATTTTCTGGCCTTCCTAGTGAAGATGCCGCATCCCATCTAAATACTTTCGTTGAGTTGTGTGATATGCAAAAGAAGAAAGATGTGGATAATGATATTGTTAAATTGAAGCTATTTCCATTCTCACTACGAGATCGTGCTAAAACTTGGTTTTCATCTTTGCCTAAAAATAGTATTGATTCATGGAATAAGTGTAAAGATGCTTTTATTTCCAAGTATTTTCCTCCCGCTAAGATAATCTCCCTTAGGAACAATATAATGAACTTTAAGCAACTTGATCATGAACATGTTGCACAATCTTGGGAGAGGATGAAATTGATGATAAGAAATTGCCCTACTCATGGTTTAAGTTTATGGATGATCATACAAAAGTTTTATGCCGGATTGAATTTTGCATCTAGAAATCTTTTAGATTCGGCCGCGGGAGGTACTTTTATGGAAATCACATTAGAAGAAGCTACTAAACTCCTAGATAATATTATGGCTAATTACTCTCAATGGCATACCGAAAGATCTTCCACTAGTAAAAAAGAGCATGCGATTGAAGAAATTAATACTTTGAGTGGAAAGATGGATGAACTTATGAAATTGTTTGCTAGTAAGAGTGCTCTTATTGATCCTAATGATATGCCTTTGTCTACTTTGATTGAGAACAATAATGAATCTATGGATGTGAATTTTGTTGGTAGGAACAATTTTGGTAATAACGCGTATAGAGGTAATTTCAACCCTAGGCCGTTTCCTAGTAATTTCTCTAATAATTATGGTAATTCCTACAACAATTCTTATGGAAATTATAATAAGATGCCCTCTGATCTTGACAACAATATTAAAGAATTTATTAATTCGCAAAAAGTTTTCAATGCTATGGTTGAAGAAAAATTGCTCAAGATTGATGATTTGGCTAGGAACATTGATAGAATTTCTCTTCAGATTGATTCTTTGAAAATTAGATCTATGCCACCCAAGCATGATATTAATGAATCTCTTAAAGCTATTAAAATTTCTATTGATGAGTGCAAAGAAAGAACCGCTAAGATGCGTGCTAAGCGAGATTGGTTTGTTAAAGCGCGTTCTTCGATTTCTTGTGAAAATAATGATGAAGATCTTAAAGTGATTGGTGTGACTCCTATTGAATCTTTGTTTTCTAATATAAATATTGATAAATATGGGACTGGAGATGAGTCAACTTTAGCTAGAAGGCGTCCCAATGATTCGGAGTTTATAGATCTTAATGCAAAAATTGATAAATATGGGATTGGAGAGGTCAAAACTTTAAGTAGCAATGAACCCACTCTTTTGGACTTCAAGGATTTTAATTATGATAATTGTTATTTGATATATTGTATTTCCTTTTTGCAATCCATGTTGAATTCTCCTCATGCTTATAATCAAAATAAAGCTTTTACTAAACATATCGTTGATGCTATGATGAAATCTTTTGAAGAAAAACTTGAGTTGGAAGTTTCTATCCCTAGAAAGCTTTATGATGAGTGGGAACCTACTATTAAGATTAAAATTAAAGATTATGAGTGCCATGCTTTGTGTGATTTGGGTGCTAGCGTTTCCACGATTTCAAAAACTTTATGTGATATGCTAGGTTTTCGTGTATTTGATGATTGTTCTTTAAATTTGCATCTCACGGATTCCACTATTAAGAAACCTATGGGAAGAATTAATGATGTTCTTATTGTTTCAAATAGGAATTATGTGCCCGTAGATTTCATTGTGCTTGATATAGATTGCAATCCTACATGTCCTATTATTCTTGGTAGACCTTTCCTTAGAACGATTGGCGCAATTATTGATATGAAAGAAGGAAACATTAGATTTCAATTTCCGTTAAGGAAGGGCATGGAACACTTTCCAAGAAAGAAAATTAAGTTGCCATATGAATCTATTATGAGAGCTACTTATGGATTTCATACCAAAGATGACAATACCTAGATCTATGTTTTATGCCTAGCTAGGGGCGTTAAACAATAGATCTTGTTGGGAGGCAACCCAATTTTATTTTTATGTTTTTGGTTCTGTTTTTCAATAAATACACATTATTACCTCTGTATTAATTGTGTTTTGGTGTTTTAATTAGTGTTTGAGCCAAGTAAGACCTTTGGGATGGCTTACGGTGATAGTTGATTTGATCTTGCTGAAAAATAAAAACTTTTGCGTCCAGTAACAGAATTGATTAAATTCACTGGAGCGTGTAAAAACCCTGAAGTTTTTACAAAAAATTTATATGCAAATTTCTTCTGTTGTCCTAATTGTTTAGAAGTTTTGGAGTGACATAAGTATGAGAACAATTCAGATCTTCGCAGACTGATGTGTTTTTGATAGATTCTGTTTTCTATGTGTTGTTTGCTTATTTTGATGAATCTATGGGTAGTATCGGGGGGTATGAACCATGGAGAAGTTGGAGTACAGTAGATATTACACCAATATAAATAAAGAATGAGTTCACAACAGTACAAAAAGTGGTGATTTATTTTCTTATACTAACAGACCTCATGAGTTTTCTGTTGAGTTTTGTGTTGTGAAGTTTTCAAGTTTTGGGTAAAGATTTGATGGACTATGGAATAAGGAGTGGCAAGAGCCTAAGCTTGGGGATGCCCAAGGCACCCCAAGGTAATATTCAAGGACAACCAAGCATCTAAGCTTGGGGATGCCCCGGATGGCATCCCCTCTTTCGTCTTCGTCTATCGGTAAATTTACTTGAGGCTATATTTTTATTCACCAGATTATATGTGTTATGCTTGGAGCGTCTTGTATGATATGAGTCTTTGATTTTTAGTTTTCCACAATCATCCTTGCTGTACACACCTTTTGAGAGGGACACGCATGAATCGTGAATTTATTAGAATACTCTATGTGCTTCACTTATATCTTTTAAGCTAGGCAATTTTGCTCTAGTGCTTCACTTATATCTTTTTAGAGCATGGCGGTGGCTTTATTTTATAGAAATTGTTGAACTCTCGTGCATCACTTATATTATTTTGAGAGTCTCTCTAAACAGCATGGTAATTTTCTTAGGTTATGAATTTAGTCCTAATATGATGGGCATCCAAGAGGGATATAATAAAAACTTTCATATAAAGAACATTCAATACTATGAGAAGTTTGATTCCTTATGATTGTTTTGAGATATAAAGATGGTGATATTATAGTCATGCTAGTGAGTAATTGTGGATTGGTAGAAATACTTGTGTTAAATTTTGTGATTCCCGTAGCATGCACGTATGGTGAACCGTTATGTGATGAAGTCGGAGCATGATTTATTTATTGATTGTCTTTCTTATGAGTGGCGGTCGGGGACGAGCGATGGTCTTTTCCTACCAATCTATCCCCCTAGGAGCATGTGTGTAGTACTTTGTTTTGATAGCTAATAGACTTTTGCAATAAGTATGTGAGTTCTTTATGACTAATGTTGAGTCCATGGATTATACGCACTCTCACCCTTCCACCATTGCTAGCCTCTCTAGTACCACGCAACTTTCGCCGGTGCTCTACACCCACCATATACCCTTCCTCAAAACAGCCACCATACCTACCTATTATGGCATTTCCATAGCCATTCCAAGATATATTGCCATGCAACTTCCACCGTTCCGTTTATTATGACACGCACATCGCGGTACACCGCCGGAGGCATTCATACAGAGTCATATTTTTGGTCTAGAATCGAGTTGTAATTCTTGAGTTGTAAGTAAATAAAAGTGTGATGATCATCATTATTAGAGCATTGTCCCATGTGAGGAAAGGATGATGGAAGCTATGATTCCCTCCCAAGTTGGGATGAGTCTCTAGTATTACAAAAAAATAAAAGAGGCTAAAAGAAGCCAAAACAAAAAAAATGAAAGAAAATAGAGAAGGGGCAATGCTACTATCCTTTTACCACACTTGTGCTTCAAAGTAGCAGCATGATCTTCATGATAGAGAGTCTCCTATGTTGTCACTTTCATATACTAGTGGGAATTTTTCATTATAGAACTTGGCTTGTATATTCCAATGACGGGCTTCCTCAAATTGCCCTAGGTCTTCGTGAGCAAGCGATTTGATTGCACACCCACTTAGTTTCTTTTTGAGCTTTCATAAACTTATAGCTCTAGAGCATCCATTGCATGGCGAATCCCTACTCACTCACATTGATATCTATTGATGGGCATCTCCATAGCCCGTTGATACGCCTAGTTTATGTGAGACTATCTCCTTCTTTTTGTCTTCTCCACCACCACCATATTCTATTCCACCTATAGTGCTATATCCATGGCTCACGCTCATGTATTGCGTGAAAGTTGAAAAGGTTTGAGAACATCAAAAGTATGAAACAATTACTTGGCTTGTCATCGGGGTTGTGCATGATTTAATACTTTGTGTGATGAAGATGGAGCATAACCAGACTATATGATTTTGTAGGGATAACTTTCTTTGGCCATGTTATTTTGAGAAGACATGATTGCTTTATTAGTATGCTTGAAGTATTATTGTTTTTATGTCAATATTAAACTTTTTTTTGAATCTTATGGATCTGAATATTCATGCCACAATAAAGAAAATTACATGGATAAATATGTTAGGTAGCATTCCACATCAAAAATTCTGTTTTTATCATTTACCTACTCGCGGACGAGCAGGAATTAAGCTTGGGGATGCTTGATACGTCTCCAACGTATCTATAATTTTTTATTGTTCCATACTGTTATATTATCTGTTTTGGATGTTTTATATGCATTAATATGCTATTTTATATTATTTTTGGGACTAACTTATTAACCTAGAGCCCAGTGCCAGTTTTTGTTTTTTCCTTGTTTTTGAGTTTTACAGAAAAGGAAAACCAAACGGAGTCCAAACGGAATAAAACTTTTGCGATGATTTTTCTTGCACTAGAAGACACACGTAGGACTTGAAGAGGAAGGCAGAAGAGTCCCGAGGGCTCCACAAGCCCTTAGGGCACGCCCTAGGAGGGGCACGCCCCCTGGCTTGTGGGCCCCACGGGAGTCCTCCAACCCTAATCTTTGGCCTACAAATTCAGAAATATTCCCAAACCACTAGAAGCATCCACCAAAATACTTTTCCGCCGCTGCAACCTTCTGTACCCGTGAGATCCCATCTTGGGGCCTTTTCCGGCATCCTGCCGGAGGGGGATTCGATCATGGAGGGCTTCTACATCAACTCTATTGCCCTTCCGATGAAGCATGAGTAGTTTACCACAGACCTACGGGTCCATAGCTAGTAGCTAGATGGCTTCTTCTCTCTCTTTGATCCTCAATACCATGTTCTCCTCGTTGTTCTTGGAGATCTATCCGATGTAATATTCTTTTGCGGTGTGTTTGTCAAGATCCGATGAATTGTGGATTTATGATCAGTTTATCTATGAATATTATTTGAATCTTCTCTGAATTCTTATATGCATGATTTGATATCTTTGTATTTCTCTTCGAATTATCGGTTTGGTTTGGCCAACTAGATTGGTTCTTCTTGCAATGGGAGAGGTGCTTAGTTTTGGGTTCAATCTTGTGGTGTCCTCACCCAGTGACAAAGTAGGGGTAGCAAGGCACGTATTGTATTGTTGCCATCAAGGGTAAAAAGATGGGGTTTTCATCATATTTCTTGAGTTTATCCCTCTACATCATGTCATCTTACTTAAGGCGTTACTCTGTTCTTTTGAACTTAATACTCTAGATGCATGCTGGATAGCGGTCGATGTGTGGAGTAATAGTAGTAGATGCAGAATTGTTTCGGTCTACTTGACATGGACGTGATGCCTATATTCATAATCATTGCCTTGGATATCGTCATAACTTTGCGCTTTTCAATCAATTGCTCGACAGTAATTTGTTCACCCACCATATTATTTGCCTTCAAGAGAGAAGCCTCTAGTGAAACTTATGGCCCCCGGGTCTATTCCATCATATATTTTCAGATCTATAATCCAAAAAACACAAAATACCTTGCTGCAATTTTTACTTTTATTTTGTTTTATGTTTTAGTAAGATTTTATATCTATCTCTTTCAGATCTCATCTTTGCAAGTGACCGTGAAGGGATTGACAGCCCCTTTATCGTGTTGGGTGCAAGTGTTTGATTGCTTGTGCAGGTGCATAGATTGGAGACTTGCGTGTATCTCTACTGGATTGATACCTTGGTTCTTAAATGAGGGAAATACTTATCTCTACTTTGCTGATCGCCCTTTCCTCTTCAAGGGAAAAACCAATGCAAGCTCAAGAAGTAGCAGTACGCCTTGAATTCCTCGGCCCAGCCCTCTTGAGGCTCCAGTGCCAGGAGCAGGCGGGCTCCTGAGGTTGAACCACAGGCCGGGGCTCCCGAGGATGGGGCCCGAGGCGGCTCCTCCCGAAGCAGCGCTGGGCCAGTGGCGGGGGGAGCCGCTGATGGCTTGAAAAGCCTTTCCCCGAAGATGCCGGGCTTCTGGAGCTTGCGGCGAGATGCCCTCTTGGCGATGTCGTCTGCCTCCTTGTTCGTGCCGCGAGAGACGTGCTGCAATTCCAAGCCCAAGAAGCGTTTTTCAATTTTGTGTACCTCTTTCGGATATGCCTCCATGCGCTCGTCTTTAGGCTTGTATTCCTTGTTGGAGAAGCTGACGAGAAGCTGGGAGTCGCCCTTGATGGTGAGATGCTTGACCCCCAGGGTGGCTGCGGCCCTGAGGCCGACGATCAGGCCCTCGTATTCTGCGATGTTTTTGGAGACCTTCTCGCCATGCTGGAAGCAGAGTTGCATGGCGTAGTACAACTTGTCCTAGGTCAATGAGATGAGCACGGCTCCAGCCCCGCGCCACGCCGCACGAAAGCGCTGTCAAAGTACATGACCCAGCTGTCGGGCGCCTCGTCACCAGGTGCGAGGGATTGGGCCTCGTCCACCCCCCAGTCGGGAGCATCCGTCCATTCCGCCACGAAGTCAGCGAGGGCCGCGCCCTAGATGACCCTAGTGGTGCTGAATTCTAGCTGGAAGTCCTGCAGCTCGATTTTCCATTCTACAACCCTCCCCACAGCTTTGGGGCTGCGGAGCACCCTCTCCAGGGGGTACGTGGAGACGACCTTGATGGGGCTGCCTTGGAAATAGTGACGTAGCTTCCTGGAGGCGACGAGGAGTGCGAGTAGGAGCTTCTGTGGCATGGGGTAGCGGGCGCGCGCGTCACGCAGTATCATGCTGATGAAGTACACCAGGTGCTCGATGAGGGGCGAAGCGTCAATGATGCCCTGTTTCGCTTGAGCTGAGGGTGCCTCGGGAGCCACGCTTTCCAGTGGCGCAGTGGAAACTTCAGGAGCGCCATCCTGAGGTAGCGACGGCGCGCCCTTGCGTGGAATGCCACACCGCGCACCAGCGCTAGCGTGCTCCTCCCTGACCGCCACGAGCGCTGCACTGGCCGAGTGGGGTGTGGCGGCTAAGTAGAGTACCAGAGGCTCAAGAGGACGAGGCACCACCATCACGGGTGGGCTCGTGAGGTACCTCTTGAGGTCTTTGAAAGCCGCATCCGCCTCCGGAGTCCACTCGAAGGAGCCCTTGTTCTTCATCAGCTTGAAGAAAGGGAGGGCGCGCTCGCCGAGCTTGGAGATGAAGCGCCCCAGCGAGGTGACGCACCCCGCGAGCTTTTGCATTTCCTTGAGGGTCTGAGGCGGACTCATCCTCTCTATCGCTTTGACCTTCTCAGGGTTAGCCTCGATCCCTCTGTGCGATACTAGGAAGCCTAGTAGCTTGCCAGACGGGACCCCAAACATGCACTTCTCCGGGTTGAGCCTCAGGTTTACCCTGCACAAATTGGCGAAGGTCTCCTCCAGTTCTTCGATCAGGGTCCTTGCCTTCCACGACTTGACCACGATGTTGTCAACATACGCCTCCGCATTTCTCCCTAGCTACGACCCGAGCACGATGCGCATCAACCGTTGGAAGGTCGCCCCGGCGTTCCGCAGCCCGAAGGGCATGCAGGTGTAGCAATACACACCGCACGGGGGGATGAAGGCTGTTTTCTCGACGTCCTCCACTGCCATCTTGATTTGGTGATACCCTGAGAAGGCATCCAAAAAGCACAGCAGATCGCACTCGGCGGTGGAGTCCATGATCTGGTCGATGCGCAGGAGCGGGAAAGGGTCCTGAGGGCAGGCCTTGTTGAGGCTCGTGAAGTCGACGCACATGCGCTCCTTCCCCCCTTTCTTAGGGACGATCACGGGGTTCGCTAACCAATCCGGGAGCCGCACCTCCCGAATGACACCGGCCTCTTTCAACTTGCAAACCTCCTAGGCGATGGATGCTTGCTTCTCTTGTGCTTGACATTGTGCCTTTTGCTTCACTGGGCGTGCACCGGGGCACACCATCAAGTGGTGCTCAATCACCTCCCTTGGGACACCAACCAGGTCGGATGCCTCCCATGCAAATACATCTTTGTTGACCCTCAGGAAGTCAACCAATGCCTCTTCTTGGTCTGGGGGTAGGCCGGCACCTATGGTGAAGGTGGGGCCGACACCCCCGCTATCGACAGGCACCTACTTCGTCTCGGCCCGGTCCTGAGAGAACAGTTGCTTTTTCTTCGCGGGTGCAGCCTCCGGGGCCCCCGAGGTGTCCTTGGCACCAAGGCACGTGGACGTCGCAGCTTTGTAGGTGAGCCTGAGGGTCCATACCTCATCCTCCGCATCCCCGACCACCGTGATGACGCCGCTGCTGCCCGGCATCTTGATGACGTTGTAACCCGGATGGGTCACTGCCATGAACTTGCCAAAGGCCGGGTAGCCCAAGATGGCATTGTACGGAAGGCTGATGCAGGCCACGTCGAAATCGATGAGCTCGGTGTGGTAGTTGTCTCGTGTGCCGAAGGTAACGGGGAGGCATATCTGCCCTAGGGGGGTGGTAGAGCCCTTGACCACCCCCGAGAAGGGCTTGGTGGGCGCGAGCTGGTCGTAAGGCACATGAAGCAGGTCGAAAGCCTCCACAGAGAGGACGTTGAGGGCGGCGTCGCCGTCGATGAGGGTCTTGGTGACCACGATGTTGCTCATGGTGGGCGTGCACAGCATGGGGAGCGCCCCGGTGCCGATCGTGGTTTCAGGGTGATCCCTAGAGTCGAAGGTCATGTCGGTCTCAGGTGCCTCGTGGCCTCGAGAGGCCTCGTGCCCCGGCCAAGCAGCTCTCGCCTGACGGAAGAGCTTCTTGATGTGGTGGCCTGAGGTAGGCGCCTGCGACCAGCCGATGATGGACGCGACTGCGTGGGGCGCCGGCGCCGCAAAGCGTGTGATGAATCGCCCGCGGAGATCCTCCCAGGAAGACATCGAGGCCTCTAGGAGGCCGCGCGGCCAGGAGCGCGGCATCTCCGTGAGGGCCATAGGTAGCCAATTTGTCATGGCCTTGTCCTCGCCACCCGCCGCCTGGATGGCCTGCACGTACAGCCGGAGGAACTCCTCGAGGTCCGCCGCGCCGTCATACCGCGGGGGCAGCGCTGGCCGAAACCTCTTCGGCCACCTCACCCGTCGCAGGCTGGGAGTGAAGGCCGGATGGCTTGCGACGCCCCCGCGGGCACCCAACGGCCAAGTCGATGGGATGGCGCCCACCATGGGAACCACGAGGCGAGGGTGGAGCACGGTTGGAGAGGAGGTGGAGCTTCGACATGCCCCTACCCAGTGCGCCAAATGTCGGATTCAGGGCTCCGCAGACCCAAGAAGGTTCGAACTCTGGGGCGTGTGTGAAGATCTCAACCTCTTCGGTCTCGAGCTCGTCACCCTAAAGCCTAGCCTCGGCAGATTCGTGCGAGCGGGGAAGAAGATGAACACGGCAGTTTACCCAGGTTCGAGCCACCTTGCGGTGTAAAACCCTACTCCTGCTTTGTGGTGGATTGGCCTCACGAGGGGCCGAGGGTGAACAAGTACAGTGGATGAACAGCCTCGCGAGGGCTCTGGTGGTGTGGGTTCAAATCCCCCCTTCCCATGGTGGTGGCTAGCCTATATTTATAGTGGCCTCGATCCTCTTCCCTGGAAACTTAGGCGGGAAGGGATCCCACAGTGGCCAATTCGAAAGGGGACAAGTAGTACATCTTATCCTGACGAAAGGTGGTCTTCGCCTGCAAAGCTTCTGGTCGTGATGCAGCGGTGGGCTCGGCGATGTCATCCATCCTGGCAAGCTCGTGGTCTTGGTCTCGTTGCACTGGAATGGAAAGCTTTGGAGGGCTCCTTGGGAACCCATGCCTATCCTTGCTCCCTTAGCACCGAAAGGGAAACTGCCTCCTCTGCGCCCGTTGGCGCCCACCTGGCCTTGGTCGTCATGGCTCATGTCATCGCAGCCTCGGGAGGCTGGGATACCTGCATAGAAATCTCCGCTCCTCAGGAGGCAGCTTGGGGAGGCCGCTCCTCTGGAGGTCTTGGTGTCGTCCGCCTCACGAGGCCAGGGGGCCCTCATGAGGGTCTTGTCTTGGAGTCCTGGCTGCTGGGCCGTACCAGGCCGTCGAGGGGGCCACACCGTGGGCCACAGGCAGGCAAGTCTTGGTACCCCTGATCCCAGAACGCCGACACATCTTAAAGGCCTCCATAGAGAGTACGTTGAGGCAGGCGCCACCGTCGATGAGGGTCTTGGTGACCACAACGTTACTGATGACGGGCGTGCACAGCATGGGGAGCGCACCGACGACGGCCGCAGATTCAGGGCGGTCCCTGGAGTCAAAGGTGATGGTGACCTCGCACCGTGTGTGTCCTCATGGGGTTCCGGGCCGAAGCGCAGCGGCGCTCGCCTGTCGGAAGACCCGCTTGACGTGGCGACCAGATGCGGGCGCCTGTGACCCGCTAAGGATGCAAGCGACCGTGGGGGGCCCCGGAGCCGTGAAGCGCGCGATGAACTGACTACAGAGCTCTTCCCAGGAGGATACCGAGGCCTCTGGGAGGCCGAGGAGCCAAGAGCGCGGGACCTCTGCGAGGGCCAGAGGGAGCCAGTTCACCATGGCCTTGTCGTTGCCTCCCGCCACCCGAATACTCTGAGCATACGGCTGGAGAAATTCCTCAGGGTTGGCTCTGCCATCGTAGCGCGGGGGCAGCATTGGCCTGAACCTGACCGACCACCGGACTCGGCGCAGGCCAGGAGTGAAGGCCAGGCAACTAGCAGGGCTCGCTGAGACAGCGGTCCGAGCGGCAAGGCGAACGGCGTCGCTCATGGAAGCGATGAGGCGAGAAGGAGCGGAGCGGAAGAGAGCACTTCGACATGCCCCCTACCTTGAGCACCAAATGTCGGAATCGGGGCTCCGCGGACCCAACAAGGTTCAAACTCTGGGGCGTGTACGAAGATCTAGCCTAGCCGCAGCCTCAAGCTCATCACTCCATGGCTTGGCCTCATCGAGTTCATGCGAGTGGGGAAAGGAAGGACACAACAGTTTACCCAGGTTCGGGCCACCTTGCGGTGTAAGACCCCACTCCTGCTTTGTGGTGGATTCGCCTGGCGAGGAGGTTGAGGATGAACTAGTACAGTGGGTGAGCGACCTCGTGGGGGCTCAGTGGGTGAGGATGGTTCTGCCTAGAGAAGACTAGAATCGGATCGATCTCTCTCAACGGTGGAGACTAGCCTATATTTATAGTGGCCTTGGTCCTCTTCCCTCATAGCTTAGGCGGGAAGGGATTCCACAATGGCCAATTTGAAAGGGGACAAGAGGTACATCTTATCCTGACGAAAGGTGGTCTTCGCCTGCAAAGCTTCTGGCCATGACGCGGTGGTGGGCTCGGTGATGACGTCCGTCCTGCCGAGCTCGTGGTCTTGGTCTTGTTGCACCAAAATTGAAACCTTTGGGGGATCCCTCAGGAACCCGCGCTGGTCCTTGCCTCCTAAGCACCAAAGAAGAAACTCTCCTCCTCTGCGCCTGCTGGCGCCCGCCTAGCCCTGGTCGTCATGGCTCACGTCACTGCGAGCCTTGTGAGGCCGGATACCTGCATAGAAATCTCCGCTCCTCGGGAGGCAGGCTCGAGGAGCTGCCCCTCGGGAGGTCTTGGTGTCTTTCGCCTCGTGAGGCCGGGGGGCCCTCGCGAGGGCCTTGCTCACAGAGTCCTCTAGCTGGGTCATACCAAGCCATTGACGGGGCCATGCACTGGGCCGTAGGCAAGCAAGTCTGGGTACCCCTGATCCCAGAACGCCGACAGTGGGACTCTCGTTTCTTGAGTGCTTTCTGCCTTTTCCGCTCCCTCTGTGCGGCTTTGGCCGCCTCTTGCTCTACCGCCCATTCGGCCTTGGCAGCTTCAAAGTCCGCCCATGTAGGTGTGAGGTCGCGAGCGACAATGAACTCGACACGGCGGGATGCCATCACTTCCTTACCATTTTGTGTGCGGTCATGGGCGCCGAGGAACTCGGCACGGCGGGATGCCACCGCTTCCTTACCGATTAGTGTGTGGCGCGGTGGCATGAACGACGCTTGGACAGAGCTCTCGGGCGGAGTGGCCGGACAACCGTATAGTGCATTGGTTTGTCAAGAGCTCAAGGACAGATGATGAAGGGAATTTGGAATCCCCTTCAATCCTGGTCATTTATTATCGCACACGGTTAATTTCCGTAGCATCTGGAAACTGTGTGCACTGACCCTATTGTGGGTTGCTTTCTAATTGGCCCCCACCACAGCCACACGGATCGCGCACGTGCACCATGATCTAACGACATTCCACGTCCCTATCATCACACCCATGTAGTTGTAGCTGGGATTTGATGTTTCTGCGCTACTACCTCCATCCTGGTTTATTGGTCCCTTCATATTTTGTGTTAAATTTTGACTTTAGATTTATCTAAAAAAATCTTGATGCATGTAACTACAAATAATATCACTAGAAACTATGTTTAAATACGAATCCAATGATATAATGTTTAAATACGAATCCAATGATATAATTTTTGGTGACATGCATTATTATTTTCTTAGTTCAATCTATGGTCAAAGTTTGGCACAAAATACTAAGGGGACCAATAAATCAGGATGATGGTAGTAAATTTCTACAAAATGCACATAATGGCCTAAATATGGTTAATGAACCCAGAAAAGTGCCGAATTTGAACATGGTGCTTTGTAGGGTGTATGTCGATCATAGAAAAAAGGTCAACTGCCACATTTGCAGGGAACAATTATCCCTCGATCAAAATTAGATCCACCGTGTTTCGCACTCCTCCCTCGTAAGAGTGTAGACGCTTGCTTAAATAAAAATGGAACAAGTGGAGATGCTCTACCACTCTGTTCACGTCCTCGTCAATCCGCAGGAGGCGTGGTGAGCAACTTCAAGTCATCACCTTGTTTCAAAATATCTTCAAGTCATCAAGTCAAGAAACAAAAATCTTCAAGTCATCAAGTCAAGTTAACAAAATCTTCAAGTCATCGGACTAAGGAACCATCATGACTTCGTTGAATCCGCTTCTTCAAGAAAACTTACCGCACCAGCAATACTGCTACCACACGTGAAGACTGGACGGCACTGTAGCACGACATATCACTCAAACCCACTAGGCCAACTAGCCCGCCTAACGCGCGAGAAAGCACCGCGCTCGTAATTTTGTTCTGGATTCGATCGATTGCACGAACAAGCGAAAGAAAAGAGTAGAAAATGTTAAACTTTGCAAGTTCAAAAGGAAAAGGCGGCACACTTAAAGCATGCCTGTCGTGTTCGCGTCGCACCCCCGACAGTCAGTCTGGCACGCCGCTCACCAAAGGGGACACGTGTTGTCTTGCATTTTCACTGACATGTGGGACTGCAATTGAATAAACCGACAATAGCCGAAATCTAATCGCCCGCCGAGCGTCGGCTGAGAAGAGAGATAGGGATGGAGAAGAGATCGGAATCCAAGAATATGGATGGATGCAGGAGGTTTTTTGCGGGTTGCCGTTGGAGATGCCCTAATGTGAATGTATCTGTGAACCAGCTCTTTAAGTTTGATGTGAATGTTGAACTTGGAATGCATCGCGTCTGTGCATTATTTTATAATTGGGGACTATTATCTGATTGATTACTAAGCCAAGTAGTACTACTATGAACTACTCCCTCGGTCCGTGAAAAATTGTACATCTAGCATCAGAAATTTTCCAACAAAGAGTGTACATCCACACTTCCAATGCACTTAGCCTTTAATCTAATCGGTATTGATTGACTAATGCAGCAACTTGTGCTCTAGCTATCACTAAAAAAAGACACATCCGTGACATTATGGGCCAAACAATTTTTTTCTGTCATGCTTATGACACTTCTATCAAGATAATTGTGACAAAAACATGTATCATCATAGATGTGGTGGGCTCCTACTTCTATGACAAAAATCATGACAAAAATTGGGCTTTTTGTCCTGAGCAGGCCGGAGATGCACCTGCATGACATTCTTTGGGCCGTCCATGAAGGAAAAAATCATGGTAGAAGCGAGGGCGAGGAAAATATCGGGGAGTTCCCGGTTACGGTGGGTGGTCGATCGATCGATGCTGCTGCTTACTGAAGCCGATGGAGCCCCCATGCGAGACGTAGCCAGCCGGTGTTGGGTTGCCTCTCGATGAACAGTGACCGTTGCTACCGTGCGCGCGGTATGTAGACTGAGTCGAGACGTGGTGAGTCGAGCCGGTTGGTTGTGGGGGTTGGATGAACAGGACCCCGTGGTAGTAGGCGGTTGCCGTTGGATGAACAGGACCCGAAGAAGGCCTCCACACCCCAGCCGGTTGGGGGTGGATGAACAGTACCCCCATGGAGGCTGGATGAACAGTAGCCGATGGGGGCTGGATGAACAGTAGCCCGTGGATGCATGAGGAAGTCGCTGTGGATGAACAGTAGCCGGTGGAGGCTGGAGCAAGGCAGTAGACGGTGGATGAACAGTAGCCCATGGAGTCCCGTTTTATGGTACGCCACACCCCTCTCAATGAATAGGACCCCGTTTCGACCGTAGGCGCTCCAACAGAAGTTTGTTTCCTCCGTTTTGCGGTACGCCACACCCCCCGATGAACATGACCCCGTTTAGACCGTAGGCGGTCGAACAGAAGGGCGTTTCCTCTGTTCTGCGGTACGCCAGGCCCCGTTTCGGTTGTTCCGTCCAAGCCAGTTGGCTCCCGATGAACACGACGCATTCCGTTTCCTCCCGATGAAATGGACGTGGTTTCTCCGCTCCGACCCAGCAGGTTGGCTGCCGGTGAATAGGACGTCGTTGCTGCCGTCCATTGCCTCTCCATATACACGAGCCCTAGCCGTACATATGCGCAAGTACGCGTTCGAGACCCCCGACCGTATGTACGTACATGACCATATTTTTTGCCTTGTGGCTATACGTACATATACATGGTTTAGACGGGACTGCCTAAACTGCTACGTCGGGGGCTTTACTACGACACGTGCCGCTGCTTGCTCGACCACGGTTCATCGTTGCAGAGAGACCGACCGACCAGTATGTACATACACGTTCGCGACCAGACAGACAACGCTACGTATGCTTCGACCGGGTGGGTCCCAGCTGTCAGGGAGGATAAGGAGGCACTTCCTTGCGTGTGAAGATATAGCTACTGGGTCCATCTGTCAGTGTCACCATGTACAGTCGTTTTCCGATGGCTGTCATTCGTTGACCACATTGACCACACCGCGCCGAGAGCACCAAGGCGGTGGATGATGGCGAGGCCTAGGAAGGGAACGACGTAGAGCCGGGGAAGACCGAAGACGTGACAGTGGATGCCCACGCGGTGGGGAGTACGTGTGTTGACTGCTTCGGCTGCGGTGTGAGGCTGCCGTCGCCAGAGAATAACAAGAGGTGTGGGTCAGTAGAGGGATGGCATGACCAGTGGTGACAGCACAGCTGGCCACAGGAGGCAGGAGCAGGCGGTCTCGTCGGCGCTAGTTTCTGTGGCTGGAGCAATAAGATCAGAGATTGAAGAAGCAGCACGGCCATTGGATGTTAATCCAACGGTCGCTGCTGCTAGAATCATTTGTTGACTAGGTTAACAAAGCCCTGCGTACGTGTCAACTAGTAGGCCCACAAGTCAGCCTCCGAATCAGGTGGGTCCGAGCTAGCAAGAGGGGAATCATTTTTCTTGCGCGTAATAAGGAGGCACTTCCTTTCGTGCGACGATGTAGCCCGTGGGTCCCAGCTATCATGAGAGGGAACTTTTTTTTGGTGTAATAAGAAGGAACATCCTTGCGTGCGAAGATTGCAGTTGGTGGGTCCAACCTGTCAGGGGAAGGAATCGTTTATTCCCGCATAATAAGGAGGCACTAGCTTGCATGCAAAGATGTAGCTGGTGGTTCCCAGCTGTCAGACTCTCGACGTACTCCATGTTGGCTCTCGTTGTTGACCACGCATCGTCGAGCGGATCACGACGGTGGACGACGGCGAGGCCTAAGATGGGAACGATTTAGAGTCGTGGAACAAGGGGCACTAGAGTCCCTTGCGGAGGGGAGTACGAGGGACTAGTTCGGCTGCGGGGTGAGGCTGCCGTCGCCGGAGAATAACAAAAGGTGTGGGTGAGTACAGGTATGACCTGGACACCGTTGGGAGTAGGGTAGGGTGGGGAGGCCTGCGCGGTAGCACAGCCGGCCACGGGAGGCAGATGCTGGCGCTCCAGCCAATGATGGTTTTGGCGGCTGGAGCAAGAGCAACTAGATCAGAGATTGAAGAAGCAGGATCGCTGTTGGATGTCAATCCAACGAATACATATGTCAGAATAATTTGTTGACTTTTGTTTTAGACCATTAAATCGTTTTGTTCACTAAATGGACAACACCTTGCGCAGGCTTCGTCCTAGTGGGCCAACAAAGTCAGCTTCAAAAGCTGTGGCGGAAGGCAGCCCATTTATTTAGGTTTTACATCCCATTTCATTTTGTTGGCCAATACATCTATTTCCTGGGCTTTGACTCAAAAAATAAAGTATTTCCTGGGCTGGGTAAAAATAATAATAGCCAATTTACTATTTATGATAATTTACTGCGCATTTGATTATTTATTCGAATACACCTATTTACTGGGCTGGGTGAAAAAATAATATTGCGTACGTGCAGCCCATTTATTATTTCTGATAATTTACAACCCATTTGATTTTAGTAGAAATGGACCCATTTTCTGGAATGGGTGAAAAAATAATGATGGTCTGGACTGAGCATTTCGTATAAAAATTAATATTGAGATAGGAATGTTATTAAAAAAAACTTAAGTTGGGCTTGGTAATCTTATTATATAAAAAATGAAGTGAGTTGTGCATTTTATTAAAAGAAACATAGGCTAGGCTGTGCTTATTTTAGGATGTTGTGTACAATTGTCGGCCCAGTTGCATTGCTGATGTTCAACGAAAAAGGCCTGGGTAGTAGTACAGTACAACTTTACATAGCTACTCAGCCCACTTTCAACGACGCCTGAAAAGGCCCAAACAAGGCTTGTGTACAACTTTTTGAAGTCACTGAGCTCAATTTATAACTTAAGAAAAAAGTTAGAGTACAGTGGAACCTAATTAAAAGTTGTCACGAGCAAAGAAATAATTCGACGGGTCCCACTTGTGTGTATGTGTGTGTGAGTGAGTGAGTGAGTGAGTGAGAGAGAGAGAGCCATCGGTCGATGCTCGTGAATACATCTTTCAGCCATATGCATTGCTGATGCCCAGTAAAAACTTATATAGTTGATACAATCATATACAACATCATAGCACATTGAGCTTGCATACAAAAATTTCACGCAGGCATCACAACCAGCGTGGAAGAAGTGGAATGCTATGGGTAGGGCTATGTTGAAACCAACAAACTCGTACATAACCGTTCATCGTCTTTATCAATGACGGGGCAATATCTTAAATGCTATGCAAAGAAAATAGACAGACAACCCAATAAGTTCTGCTAGCACATTAAGTTGACATACACCCCTTTCTAAAAAAAGTTCAGGTACAAAAATATAACAGGTCATAATCAAATGTACTGGCACATCAGTGCTTCAAAATGATAGCTCGGATTTAACTAGTATCTGAGAAGATTCAGTTGTTACCTCAAATTAGAGCACATCCAGGCAGCCAGCCCTGCCTCTTCTCCCAAAGAGGCAGTGGCCTCTGCCGCGCAATGGAGTAGGCCCTGTGCCATCCATCGTTCCGAGCAACACGGGGAAACTCTGACGTTGACTCCTGTAATGGACGTCGTCAACGGACCCTGGCACCAGCGGCAGGACTTCGAATGATGGATTGACCACTTCTTCGACATGCACGAACACTCGATATAGGTACATCCCTAACATGGTCCGTGGCGGCCTTGGTGGCGATGAATAGTACAACCCTGGTTCCTACACCGGTATCTCAACACCAATCACCTTTGGTATGGTGGACGGCTTCTTCATCCATGCCATAACCGTCAGAGCCCAGATGTTTGGAGGAACAAACATACTTACGAGATCACCTCCTAGGTCGTCGAGGCATGCTGTGGAAGGTAAGATTTGTTAAAAACTCAAGCACAGAGGGCACCGAGCCCCATCCTGGGTGCCACCGATCAAAGCTCACCAGTGCGCCATCGTGGAACAAACGCCGGGAAGATTCGAACACACGACTGCAGTCTAAAGTTGTCCGGAACCTGACGAAGAAATCAGCCAATGGCGGACACACTTCGACGAGCAAGTTGCTTATTTGGATGCCGTGCGCAATGCCAAGAGCTTTGACAAGGTCGTCCGGCGAGACGGGAGGCCGATCGCCATTGATTGTTACCATTAGCACTTTGCCGGCAAACTGGTCTTCAAGCGCCGCCATGCCACTGTTGAGCGACAGCACGCAGCACCCGCAGGCAGGACGGACCTCAGGATCTCCGGCTCGGAGATCCACGTTGACCGGCGACATGATAGTGCGCTTGAGTACAAGGAGTACAGGAGGGGGATTTGGGGTAACTGGACACTAGAGTATGAATCAAGATTCCAGAGGTGGGGAGGGGTGGGAGATTGGGGATGCAAAGGTAGCATGAATTTCGAACACGTGCCAATACGCTCTCAGCGCGCAAGCACACGAAAACACCGGTGGAGTCCTTTTTCTTTCTTTTTTTTGAGCACCCGTCCTGAGAGTCATAATTGACCTGTTTGGCATTGCGTTACTACTCGGCCCATATTCAATGACACCTCACATTGGCCCAAACAAGCGTACATCATCGAAAAGACACTGACTCAAATTATAACTTGAAAAAAGGATATATATACAATGAACACTGGAGAATGATGATGCCCTCATTTAGCCCACCAGCAGTTTGAGACAATAAACAATTAGAAACAACGATATATACAACATTCAAACACTGACTAGTGACTACTACTAACATAAACAGCAAGACATGATAGTTCATAAGAAGTCTTGCTACACCACCAAAACGTAACCATCTGCAGCGCTCAGACTCTCGTGATCCAGACGAGAATGACATTCTAAAGAGAGGCAACTATTACATAGTAAGAGTGACATAGACGAGGATGACCAAATGACAAGGAGTCTGCATAACTAAAGAGAGAACTACCCATCCAGAATAAGCAGCAGAGACAAAAAGTCATTCGAAGAGGGATGATCCAACACCATCATAATTTGCAGCCCCGCTTCAGCCACCAGTGATTCGGAGACCCCAGGACTCCACACTTTCGATGCAACAGCCCAATTACCTATCAACCTGAAGGCTTGAACCACATCACTCCCTGTCGGAGTTGAGACATCCAAGGATCAAAGTTAATCCAGATGCCTTTGTCATTCTCACCTTCTTTTGGCTGCAGGCTGTATCATTGACAATCAGAGGAATTTGCTCCCGAAGTCCTAGGGCTCTCCGAGTAGACACAGTTTTCCCTAGCAAATAGAGCCTCTCTGCCATCAAGGTCCTTGCCAACGGTGATCTCCTAGTTAATTGGATAATTGAGTCCGAGAAACAAAGAGTGCGAACCAAGGCTGTTTACCCGCCTCCAACTCAAAAATCCTGAAGGCCCCAACAAGCTGGTCTCCTGCTCATAGACGTAACAACCACTCTCCGGATACTCATGTATTTCATGGTGCTTGTACACAGTGGGGTTTTTGCAATATAAATTTGTCGGCTCATGTGTGCGAATGATCATCAGTCTTTTGTCATCATCTGATCAAGCGAGGAACCAGTTGTGCTTCCCTGTTTTTGGCAAAGGTGGTGTGTTTACAAAGGGCAGTAACTGTAGGGACACTGCATCATATCAAAAAGGACATACATTGTTAATGTAAGATCAGCATTATTCAGAGTATGAGTAGGATAATGCAAGAAACAGCATTGATCTATCCCTGTTGGAACTGAGAGGAAAGTACAGGGAAATGTATACTAGGTTCGAAATATACAAGTGCCATGCATGGTTATACTCATGTTATCTTGCAGTCGATTCTTCACAGGAAACTACCATGCCATGCATGTTATGTAATCATGTTCTGTCCTCACAAATAAATTCTTCAAGGAAACTAACACACCATGCATTGTTATATATTCATGTTCTGTGGGCAAAATTCTTGTGAGGTGATTATTCTATCCATTGATTGCTGAAGGGGGAATATAGGTATGTACACATGGTAAGCATTACATGATTTCACTACTTCCAAATATAGAGTTCTCCATATGCACATTTACTTCCCTAATGTATGGTTAGATGAAACCAACAGTGTGGTGCATGTTTCTACATCATGAAAATGAGGAAACTAACATGGCTATTGATACACACTCATATTTAGTAGTATATAGATTACTATAAAGTTAGGATAATATCCATATCTTCCTAACCGTTTGATTATTCAAGGGTACAAATTGGCTGTAATGACATGGTCACAATCGCATGAATTAACTCATTCCAAATATAGCTGATTTACGATGTCTCTAATACATTGCCGTAGTTCTACTCAAATTCGGCTCAAACAGGGATATGCCAATCATCACAAAATTTCAAACAGTGTCATGGCGTTATCATTAAAATCAGACGAAAGCCACTTACACGCGCCGTCCCAGCAATACATGGTGCCATCTACTTTTTTGATCGCGTAGATGATGCCATTGTGTTCAATAGCATCACAGAAGTGTGTATCATCTTTGACGATCCACTGCGAGGTGAGTTGTCTCCAACTAAAGAAGGCACCGGTGGCAAGATAGGCGAGTCTGCGGTCGAACAAGGCAATTAGCTTAAAGTCTGCGTAATCCGCACATCGTGTGGGCACTTGGTAAATTACAATCTTCTGCAAAACAATGTCCATCCAACTGACGTGGTAATCTAGATGACTTGGACTGCGATGGTAAAACCCTACATAATCCAACGGAGGAAGGATAATCTCATGGGAGGTGTGGAAGTTCACGAGCACCAACCTTTTCCGGTCTTCTCTGACGGCGGCCATCCAGTGGGAGTTCATGCCGACCCGGTACATACCTGCCAAGAAGTTTCGGGCGATGGTGATCAGATCGAAGTCGAGGGGCATGATGTACGGCGACCCAGTACATACATGCAAAGAAGTTTTGGCTAATGGAGGTCGGAATGAAGTAGAGGGGCATCATGTATGCCTCTGTATCATGGTGAGCGCATCTCGCAAGAGCAGATAGCAGCAAGCAGGGTGTCTTGAAAAGCTCAGGCCTCGCTTTGATGATGGCGTCATGCATGTCCCTCGAGCATGCATCCAGCCACATGGTGCTCAACATATCCATACGCGAACAACAGAGGTCGAGGATGTCACTGGGGAGATCGCTCCAGTCGTGGCTCATATGGATGCTGCGTGGTTAGCCTTCGGTCATCGTGGAGTTTGGAAGGTGGGGTTTTTTGGGGCTTGATTTACGGGGGAGAAGGCTCTCGGTGCTGGAGCGGCTAGCGAGGGAATAGTGGTACTGGGGGAGGCGAGCGGGGCGAGGGTACATGGGGGCCCAGTGAGATGATGGAGAGTGACCTCAGGATCTCCGGCGAGATGGAGATTGAGTGGTGCTAGGGGAGAGGGAAACGAGGCGAGGCATGCTATACAGTGGCGGTGACAGTGACTGCACAGTGCACAAGGTGAGGATGACTTTGGTAACCCGAACACGCCGCCTGGACGAGTGTCACCTCAGGCGCAGGGTCTTGTCACTTCACTGTGAGGATCGGATGAATAATATTTTGACCATCAAGTGTAGTACAGTTGTACTACTACTAGTAGTAACATACGGAATAGTACTGTATAGCGGAAAGAGGTCTCCCGTGCTTGCATGCCTCTAGGTTCACTTCATCCTAAAGGTAGCATCCAAATTGCGAGCAGAACCAAATTCTCGTGCATGTGGAAGCGCAAAGGAGGGCTTTTTCTTTTTTTAGGATAACCGCATATTCCTTAACCAGAAAAGGTTGTGTCTCACAGGCACGCGCCAATATCCATCCGAACCAGCCATGACACATTTTTTTGTGCAAAGAGATGGATATGTTTGTATATCTGTTCGTCCACCCAAGTGGGTTTTGCGTAGGTCCCACCTGTCAGGAGGGGTGTAGAAATAAAAAGGAATCATAAAATGTTTCGCCACGGTGACTCGAAAGAGTGAGCTCAACTACCAGTGGCACATGTAGTGATAGAAGGATGGGCACGTACACAGACACGTACCACTCCTTAGTATGCTACTCGCATAGCCTTTTTGTTTTGTAGGTTGGTCTACTTAGCCGTCTAATCAACTGTCTGCATGCCACTTCTCCCATTTAGTTCTCCATCGGGAACCGATTTTCCTCGGCTTCTTCACCTCTCCTTCATTTGCATTCAAACCCCACTGGATTCACATTGTTTTAAACTCTTCAGATACTCCTGGAGTAATTCTGAAGCCCCTTTAAATAATGATCTTCTTCAGTTAGACTAGCCATCTTAATCCTAATTCTCCAAACCATAGCCCTCCGGTCCAGCGGTTCCAAATGGCGAAAGAGATCCCTATGCAGGTTTTTAGTGTCAAACATGTCCTCGTCGAAGGCTCGTTGAGCATAGTTGCCACTGTAACCGACTACCCAAGGGTTGTTCAGGAGTGGATCAACAATGTATCTAACTCCCTCGAAAAGGTGGAGATGAAGGTCATCGGTCTCGACGTAGAGTACACAGAGCGTCCCACTGGGATGATTCAACACGCCGCGTCTTTCAGCTGTGCCTCGAAGATGAAGTTTTGGTGTATCACATCATACACACGCCCTCCATACCAGGTGAGCTCCATGATTTCATGTCTCGGGAGGACATATACTTCTGTGGGGCAGCCATCGAAGGGGACAAACAGAAGCTCGCGCCGTACAACCTTGACTTGAAAAACATTGCTGACCTACAAACCAGAATTCCTGTAGACGATTGTGATAAAGAAACACCATCCCTATTCGACGTAGCAGATTCTGTGATTGGAACAAATCTTGAGAAGGGTGATGTGACGCTGGGATTAAGGTCGTCTGGATGGGAGAATTATCCCTTGACATGAGCGGATAAAATATGCTGCCCTCGATGCCCGTGTGAGTTTCGAGATAGTTGCAAGGTTGAAAGAGCTTGTTGCGAAGCCGTCTCCCATAGAAAATGAGAAGAAGAAGAAGAAGAAGAAGAAGAAGAAGAAGAAAGAAAGAAAGAAGAAGAAGAAGAAGAAGAAGAAGAAGAAGAAGAAGAAGAAGAAGAAGAAGAAGAAGAAGAAGAAGAAGAAGCTGCACCATCAGCAGGGCATTATAGATGGATGAACTATTTCCTCGCTTGTAAAAAAATTCCTCTCTGTGTACATTGATATAGATGAACTATTTCACTGGTGTGCATGTCTTTGGAACAAGTGTAGTAGCGTAGGTCTGCTTGACTATAATTAGCTATTTATCCGCCTAGTTTTCTCTACTACTCCTTGCAGTGATCGGTATGCAATGCATGTGTAAGTAGACTTGACATCTTGTCCATGGAAGTTGAACTACGGCGACCATCACGTTTCTACCAGTGCCACACGCGATTCCCATGATGCCGCTCCAACCCACGTCACCACGTCCCCCAACGTGCGCCTCACCCCTCTTAGCCCCACCGCTCCTCTGCCTTTGTGTGCATGACATGTGGGCCAGCTGAACTGCGGCGACCATCAATTTTCTTCCACAGCCACACGCGATTCCCATGATGCCGCTCGAACCCATGACACCACACGTCCCCCGACCTACGCCTCACCCCTCTTGGTCCCACTACCCCTCTGCCTTTGTGAGAATGACATTTGGGCCTGCCATCTGTAGGGTCCACATGTCATTGACTCAAAGACAGGTGCACTAAGCCACTGAAGCTCGGTCCCGTGGGCCCCGAGAGGGAAATGTAACTCCTGCGCCAGGCCTTCTGGTGCTCCTGCAGTACGAACTCGTGCCAAACTGGAAATTTGTTTCTTACTGCTGCCAATATGCCGGACCGTGCGTTGCAATGGATCCAAAGTAGTGGAATAATACATGTTCACAAACTTGAAATATAAACATTCTAGTTTTGATATACATATATCAGTAAAAATAAATTATGCTTCACTCAAGACATATTCCTCGAGCTGTTTTGATGAGGTGAGGGGCGGGTGTGGCTGGTTTCAAGATAATAATATGTTTTTAAAACATTGGAGCAGATTTTTTTTCTAACATTTTGTAGCATGGCATGGCATCTGGTGCACCTAATAGTCTGAAAAAAAGTTGAGTGCACTCTAAAGATATTTACATGCTCCCATTTAGTGGAGTGCACTCCAAACACATTATCTATTTATTTTTCTCTAGCCTTTCCTAGCCATGCAACCATGCCACATAAGCTAGTCATGCATGCAATCCATAAATTGCAATATAGTTGCGTTACTCTCCAGCATACAATGCCGCCACATCATCTATTTATGCCTGATAGTCATAGGTTGTTTTTTGCATTAGTCTTGATCCTTCACAGTTTGGGAGAGGTATGATTAATCCAAATATTAATGTTCCATAAAACTAAACTCCAAAGGTCCGCCGGAGCCAAGGCAGAGGACGTATGATGGGGGCGGTGGAGGCGTCTTCGTAAGAGGAGGAGAGCTGAAAGGATAATCTTGCACGTCCGCTGCCACCTGCATATCGGCGCGAGACTCCTCGAGCGCCCACTAGAGCTCGCACTCCTCCGGGGAGTGGCGGAGTCACGAGATTTTTCCTAAACCATGATGGACACCATGCAGTACTCCTCGTAGCCGAGGGCGCGGTGCTCGCGTCCCGACTCCTGTCGTACTGTCTGGAGCACGCGCTCAACCACATCGTGAGCCGTAAGATGCCATGCTCGCAGCCGTGTTGTTGGAGCACACGCTCGTGCGCCTGAGCGACGAGGATGCGATGTTCGCGGCCGTGCTGCTGGAGCACGCGCTCGTCCACATCGAGAGCAGCGACGATGCGATGTTCGCGGACGTGCTCTCATCCATGTCGAGAGCGGCGGTGATGTGATGCTCGCGGGCATGCTGCTGGAGAATGCACTCGTCCACATTGGGAGCGGCAAGGATGCGATGTTCGCGGGCGTGTAGCCAAAGCACGCACTCATCCATGTCAAGAGTGGCAATGATGCGATGTTCGCGGGCGTGCTCACATCCACGTCGAGAGCGACGATGATGCGATGCTTGCGGGCATGCTGCTGGAGAACGTGCTCATCCACATTTTGAGCGGTGAGGACGCGATGGACCTCCTCGTGACCGACCAGGGCATGCTCCTGGAGCACATCTACCCCTCATGGCCGATGAGGGTGAGCCGCTAGATCACACTGTCCTCCGCGTGGCCAGTCAGCGCATGCTACTCGTGGTCGTCGAGGGCGTGCTCCACCTTGGTGATGTCGGAGACTCCGTCCTCTTCCCAGGCCGCGGCATCATCCACTTCCCAGGCCATGGCGCCGTCCACTTCGGCAACGGCTGCGTGCTCCGGTGGGTGTTGTGTCCCTATGGGAGCTTCGAGCTACAGTACCAATGGGGGGTGACCTTTTCGTGGTTTCACATGGTCTGAGGAGAAAAATAGAATCTCAAGTAGCACAATATGTTGGAACGTGTCGGAGGAAGGCTGGCAGGAGCAGTACAACAAACATCACATGTGCACCATATTTTGAGAAGGGTTTAATGTAATTTGTTTGAAATGGGTCTATGTGGATGTACGAGTAGTACATCCATATCACTGACATTCATGCACGTAACAAACATTTGTATGCATGATTTCACCCTATTTTCATATTCTGTTTGGGAGTGGATTTGATTTTTGTAATCGGAGCTCATTTTTGTAGTTGGTTTCAATTTAGACTATGCATGTATTACTGCGAGAGATAGATATAGAGACAATATTTGTGTGACAAAGAGGGTTGCGGGGGAAGCGATACCTAACGAGAGAGGGGCATATGCGTGTTTGAAAGACTGTGTGTGTCGTAGAGAGAGGAGTGTCTGAAAGGGAGAGAGAGGGTGTGTGCGTGTGCGTGTGTGTGTTAGAGAGAGAGAGATAGGTGCGTGTAACGTCGGGATCGACAAGGTTACGAGGTTGGGGATATGGGAGAGAGATAGTGTGTGTGCGATGAAGGGACCCACAGACAGTGTCTATTTGCGTGTGAGAGAGCTGGATAGACCTCGACAACACGGCTGGCTAGGGGGTGGAAGGTTATGTGTGGTAGAAAGACATAGTAAAGAGAGAGATGAATGCTTTTTTGTTTCAAGGAGACCTAACTACATAGACGGGGGTAGCAAGAAAAAGAGAATGGTGGTGTGCCTTTTTTTCATGCGATGGGAGAGAGACCAAGAGACACGCATCGTGTGGAGAGGTGTGTGTGTGTTTCGAGAGAGGGAGGGAGGCGTGGACCTGGATAATGAGATGGGTGCTCATGTGTATGTTAGAGGGAAGGAATTGTCTAGGTGGTAGTCTTATGATGGCGACCCAATCTTTCAATGAGAGTCGGGATAAGTATCGATTTGGTGGATTTTAACGTTGACGCTCCAGCTATACCATACTCGGTGATACAAATCGACAATCATTACTAAACCAATCTTTGATGGTTGATGATCTTGTCATATGCACAAAATCAACCTGAATAACAAGATGGAATTCCTCCAAGCAACCGAAGAACCGGCTAGAACTAAGATAATGCAATCTTAATTGCCAATATGAATTAATTAATGATAATGGTGGGGTTGCTGGTATAGGATCTGAACAAGGCTGTAGTCCTACACAGCCCGCAAATGCAAATTATAGCGAAGCAAAACAATGTGTACACAACAACGCGAGTTCTAACCGAGAAAAAAAAGTAGTAGTCTTATCTATATATATAGACTATATTACTATATTTTTTATCTGTATAGTTATATCTATATCTATTCCACTCCCTCCGTTTGTAATTTACTCCATGCATATAGCTTTGATTGAAGCCAAATTTTATAAAGCTTGATAAAATTTGGTGAAAACAATATGAACATTTACACTAACAAATTTACATGATGTGGAAATAAAAGCAATGATGAATGAAATGCTATATATTTGTTGGTGTATATGTTAATACTTTTTCCTACAAACTTGTTGAAAGTATACAAAGTTTGACTTTAGAGAAACCCAAACCGCTGTATTATGCATTATATATTCTATATTCATTATTTTTCTGCAGTCAATGCGTGTATTTGCACGTACACGATATAAACTGTTGATTGATGTTGTCGGAGTTTTGGGACCGAGGGTACCCAGACTCGTCTGCCTACGGCCGAGCGTGTGGCCCCACCAACGGCTCGGCGTGGCCCAGCAGCAGGACTTCACGAGCAAGACCCTCGCGAGGGCCCCCGCCTCGTGAGGCGAATGACCTCAAGGCCTCTCGAGGAGTAGCCTCCCGAGGCTGCCTCCCGAGGAGCGGACATCTCTAGGCAGGCACCCCACCTCGCGAGGTGCGCGGTGATGCGAGCCATGATGACCAGAGCCAGAGGGGCGCCAGCGGGCGTAGTCCAAGACAGTTTCCTCTTTGGTACTAAGGAAGCAAGGACGTACGCGGGTTCCCAAGGAATCCCCCAAAGGTTTCCGTTCCAGTGCAACAAGACCAAGACCACGGGCTCGGCAGGACGGAGGTCATCACCGAGCCCACCACTGCGTCACGACCAGAGGCTTTGTAGGCGAAGACCACCTTTAGTCAGGATAGGATGTACTCCTGTCCCCCTTTGAAATTGGCACTGTGGTATCCCTTCCCGCCTAAGCCATGAGGGAAAAGGGCCAAGGCCACTATAAAGATAGACCAGCCTCCACCGTAGAGAAGAGGAGATCCATCAACCCTTGAGCTCTCCCGAGGTAGCTCACGCTTGTACTGGTTCATACTCATCCTCCTCGCGAGGCAATCTACCACAAAGCAGGAGTAGGGTTTTACACCGCAAGGTGGCCCGAACCTGGGTAAACCATCGTGTCCACTTCTTCTTCCCGCTCGCTCGAACTCAACGGAGCCAGGCCGTGAGGCGGTGAGCAGCAAGTCGTAGCTAGGCAAAATCTATCATTCACGCCCCAGAGTTCGAACCTTGTTTGGGTCCGCGGAGCCCCGATTCTGACATTTGGCGCACCAGGTAGGGGCGTGTCGAAGTTAATCCTTCCGCTTCGCTCCATCCTTGCTTCGCCACTCCCATGGCCGATGCTCGTTGAGTTCGCCTTGAGCGCCAGGCCGCCCATGTCGCCCAGATGACACCGGTGGGCCGCGGCGACCCTCACCGCTCCGCTTCCCCGCAGCCAACGCCGCCACCGACCCTGCCGCCCACGAGCAGTATGACTTTTCGTTGCTGCCCTCCATGCAGCGTGATGGCCGCACCGCCACGCCTTCCCTCACTCCCGCCACGGCCTCGTCCTCCAACGCTCGTCGCGGGCTGACGAATGCATAGGCTGCACTACTCATGGCGCGCGAGCTGCTGTGCTACCGCCCCACCAACGAAGGCTACGATGCCTGGCTGGGCCGCATCACCGAGCTCGTCAAGGCCGCTGGCGAGGCCCCAGCGCCCTCCCACTCGCTCCGTCCCCCACCGTCTCGTGTGAGCGACGTGGCTCATGGCGCGCCTCCACCTCCTCCTCTACGCAGTGCTGACATCGAGCTAAGGCACAACGCGCATCCACGCGACCCACCGTGTGGAGCGTCGGTGCCGGCACGGGACGAGGCCAACTGCCAGGTTGTGCAGCAGCCGCAGTACGACGCGCGTGCGCTGCTGGCGCCGCCGCTCCAGCACCAAGACCGGGCTGCTTAGGAGGCTGCCGCGCATGGGCATCAAGACCGTGCCCCTCTAGCGCGGGCCACGCCCGTGAGCGCGGCGGGATGCTGCGCCTTCACTGGTGAGTTGCGTCGTATTGTCTGGTCGGTCAAGTTCAAGCCAGATCTGCCCCCGCGCTACTACGACATCCCCGACGCTATGGAGTTCCTCCAACTCAATGTGCTGAGCATTGAGGCGGCGAATGGCGATGACAAGGTCATGGCAAACTAGTTCCCCATGGCCCTCAAGGACGATGCGCGCTCCTGGCTCATGCACCTCCCGGAGGGGTCGATATCCTCATGGGATGAGCTCCGCGAGCGGTTCATCACCAACTTCCAAGGGACCCGTGACCGCGCCCTCACCATCAACGACCTGCAACGTGTGAAGCAGCATCCGGGTGAGACCCTCCGCAAGTACATTCAACGCTTCACCCAAGTTTGCCTCAAGATCCCGAAGGCTTCGGACGAGGCCATCATCTCCGCGTTCAAAGAAGAGTCACAAACATCAGGATGAGTGAGGAGCTCGCCATCAACAATGACCTGTGCTCAGCATTGAAGTTGTTCAATCTGGCCAACAAGTGCGCCAAGGCCGAGGAAGGCCGCATGTCCCTCCTCAAGCACCCGAACATCGATCCCAAAGACAAGAAGGCCAAGGCCTAGGAAGCAAAGCGCAAGGGCCCCACTGTGCTGGTAGCGGAGCCTGAGCTGAAGCGCGGCCGTGATCTCGACGAGCCCTCCAAGGATGCCCGCCCATTCTGCGTCTTCCACAACGTGCACACCCACAATATCGATGACTGCCAGGAGCTCAGGGTGCTCTGGGACAAGCGCCTTGGCCGCCGCCCCGAGCGCAGCGACCGTGGCTTCGATCGTGGAGGAGGCCGCGGCGGAGGCCGCGGTTGAGGCCGCTGGGACAACCGCAACACCTGTCAGGGCTGGCGTGATCAGCCTCGCGAGGGTGGCTGGCGTGACCAGCTCCATGACGGTGCCTGGCGCGATCAACCTCGTGAGGCCTGTCCTCATGGCAGCGCTGGCCTTCCACCTTTGCCGCCGCCGCCCAGGAGAAACGACGACAACCAGCAAGATGAAGGGGCTGGGGGCTACCAGGAGCCTCACGCAATTTCCTGCATCCTTGGCGGAGCTCAGGCACCCGCCTCGAACCGCATCTTCAAGCAGTTCTCTCCTGAGGTGAATGCGGCCCTCCCGAGGCTTGAAGCTGCACGTCCCCTCAAGTGGTCATAGTACGCCATCACCTTCGACTCGAAGGAACACCTCAGGTGTTCAACTACTGCTGGCGCGCTCCCCATGATGTGCACACCCACCATGAGCAACGTCTCAGTCACCAAGACGCTCATCGATGGCGGCGCTGGCCTCAATGTCATTTCCGTGGAGACCTTCAAGAGGCTTCAAGTGCCTTACAACCAAGTCATGCCCACCAATCCATTCTCTAGAGTGACCGACGGCTCCACCACACCCCTTTGGCAGGTGCGCCTTCCTGTCACCTTCGGCAAGCACAACAACTACCACACTGAGCTCATCAACTTCGACGTGGCCCACATCGGCCTCCCGTACAACGCCATCCTGGGATACCCTGCCCTCGCCAAGTTCATGGCGGCTACCCACCATGGCTACAACGTCCTCAAGATGTCGGGATGCAGTGATGTCATCACTGTCGCCTGTGATGAGAAGGATGCGGTCCGCTCCCTTGAGCACGCCTACCGGGCCACAACGGCTGAGAACTCACATGGCGAAGGTGACGCTACGCCCCCTGAGGCTACCCCCATGAACAAGAAGCAGCTCCTCCCCAAGAGCCGTCCGGAGGCCAAGAAGCCCGCCGGCGACGCCTCGGGCTCTGTGCCTGCTACCGAGGCGCCTCTCCCTCCCGCATAGGAAGGCGTGCCCGGCACCTCCATCAAGACGGGCTCGGGGGCTCCATCTGGAGAGCCTCTTGCCTGGTGCGACGAGGGAGGTGCTCAGGCACCACTTGGAGGCGTGTTTTGACGCGCGCCCCCACAAGCAAGGAATGAGGCGCGAGGTGCCAGGAGCATGAGAATTCATCACCAAGGCGATCGAGGAACTTCAGGAAGCGCAAGCCATGCGCGGCGAGCACCACCCTACGCGCCCCACCAGTGCAGCTGCCGCCCCTGACGCGGGCGACGGGCTGCGCGTCTGTGTCGACATCCTGGGCCTCAACAGGGCCGCTTCTCAGGACCTCGTTTGGCCGTCTCGCGTCGGCCGGAGCGGAGGCTTCCCCTGCAACTACGTCTGCATGCCATTCGGCCTGCTGACCTGCTGAGGGCAAAGATCACCGGAAGGGCGAAGGGGCATGAGGAGACCACTGCCTTGTTGAAGAGGACGGGCATCATCGTCAAGAAACTTATGGACGAGAATGCCATGCTCTGCATCGAGCGTGAAAGGCTGGTGGAGGAATCCGTGGATGCTGCCAAGCAGCGTATTGAGGACATGAAAGAGATCATCACCGCTCGCCGCGAGAACTAGTCTCCATGACGTGCAGGAACGCATCAAGAAAGTAGAGATCAGCGAGCCAGATCGTTGTCTGCGTCTTCCTTCTTCTTTTGCCCTTGTGTATTTCGGTCTTAGTAGCATGTGGCATTTTTTAATTATCTTCCTAAATATGTAAGACAATTATTATCACTGTCATCGTCCTTATATATTCATATCAGTCTTGCTATAAGTTGCAGTCGATGCTATATATGTCCGTCAGATCTTACATCAAGATCCATGCAAAATTTTCTTTTTAGATTTTCTTTTTTCTCTCTTAAATCTCAGTCGAGTGAGACATAGCCACGCCATAAAACAGGGGCTCGGGCGCCATAAATGGAGCTGTTGGGAGAGAGGTGGGTGGTGGATGGAGGTCAAAAGGCTCTCCTCCCGATAAGCACGCGTAGGGGTCTGATCGCTCGCCTCTTGTACTCAAATAGCTACCCTGCACGGTGCCTCCTAGCCAATAAAAAAAGGGGACGCGTGGCGGCACGTAAATGGTAAGTAGAACGCCCACGGTTCAAATAATACTTGTGTTTCCGATTGTAACGTGACAGCACTTGTTCCAAAATGACTTTGTTGGTTGTTAATGTGTGCGCCTTCGCAAATCGGGCAAAAAAATACGACAACATGTTGGTCCCATGTCATGACACCATGCCAAGTTTCATGATTGTCAGGCGAGTTTTGGATTTACAGGAATTTAATAACCAAGTTTCTCAATGTTTCCAGCCTAGCCATGACGCCCAGATATTTGAATTCCATTCCCATTTCTTGCATGGGACCTAGAAATTCACCGAAGTACACATAAATGATTTTTCAACCAACTTTGGCGCACTGGAGCATGTGCTTGTAGTTCAAATTTGAATTATGGCATTAAATGCCTGGAAACTCAATTAATGTATAAAAAGGCCAAACGAACCCGGAATAATTCCAAAATTTAGCACGAAACACCTATTGGTCTATGTTGCCTCTGTAAAAAAATCAAGGCGGGAAAAGGCAGCATATGTCGTTTCGCACACGGAGGTGACACGTTCCCTCTCAGAACCACGAGCCTTCTTGAGAGAAGCTCTGGTTTGCAAGAAGCTTATACCAAAGCTTGTCCCAATTCGGCCAAAAAGTTTACCACAGCATGCTGGTGCCATGTCATGACACCATGCCAAGTTTCATGATTTTCATGCGTGTTTTGGATTTACAGGAATCTAAAAACCAAGTTTCTCAATGTTTCCGCCCGAGCCATGACGCCCAAATGTTTGAATTTCATTCCCATTTCTTTCATGGGACCTAGAAATTCACCCAAGGACACACATGTGATTTTTCAACCAACTTTGGTGCACTGGAGCATGTGTTTGTAGTTTAAATTCGAATTATGCACATTAAATGCCCAGAAACTCAATTAATGTATAAAAAAGGCCAAATGAACCCGGAATAATTCCAAATTATAACACGGCACTCATATAATTCTATGTTGCCTCTGTAAAAAAAATCAAGGGGGGGAGGCAGCGTATATCGTTTCAGACACAAAGGTGACACGTTCCCTCTCGGAACCACGAGCCTTCTTGAGAGAAGCTCCGGTTTGCAAGAAACTTATACCAAAACTTGTCCCAATTCAACCAATTTTTTTACCATAGCATGTTGGTGCCATGACATGACACTATGCCAAGTTTCATGATTTTCAGGCGAGTTCTGGATTTACAGGAATTTAAAAACCAAGTTTCTCAATGTTCCCGGCCGAGCCACGACGCCCAGATGTTTGAATTTCATTCCCATTTCTTGCATGGGACCTAGAAATTCACCCAAGGACACACATGTGATTTTTCAACCAACTTTGGTGCATTGGAGCATGTGCTTGTAGTTCGAATTTGAATTATGCACATTAAATGCCCAGAAACTCAATTAATGTATAAAAAGGCCAAACGAACCCGGAATAATTCCAAATTTTAACACGACACTCATATAGTTCTATGTTGGCTCTGTAAAAAATCAAGTGGGGGGAGGGTAGCATATATCATTTCGCACACAAAGGTGACACGTTCCCTCTCGGAACCACGAGCCTTCGTGAGAGAAGCTCCGGTTTGCAAGAAGCTTATACCAAAATTTGTCCCAATTCGGCCAATTTTTTTACCACAGCATGTTGGTGCCATGACATGACACCATGCCAAGTTTCATGATTTTCAGGCGAGTTTTGGTTTTACAGGAATTTAAAAAGCAAGTTTCTCAATGTTTCCGGCCGAGCCACGACGCCCAGATGTTGGAATTTCATTCCCATTTCTTGCATGGGACCTATAAATTCACCCAAAGACACACATGTGATTTTTCAACAAACTTTGGTGCGCTGGAGCATGTGCTTGTAGTTCAAATTTGAATTATGCACATTAAATGCCTAGAAACTCAATTAATGCATAAAAAAGGCCAAACAAACCCGGAATAGTTCCAAATTTTAACACGACACTCATATAGTTGCATGTTCACTGCAGATAAATGTTCTAGCAATTAAACACCATCCTTTCCCTCCGTAACATCATTTTGTCTTTCAAAATAGAATGAAAAAAATTAGGTATACCACAAATAGTTTACTAGCAAGAATCGTGTGGGATGCGATATAAAATATCTTGGCGCACCATCTTGTCTGGCTTACGCAGGAAGCTTTGTCGTCTACAGTCCATCGCCCGCGCTTGAACCTCACTTGCGCGTGAGTTTCTCGTGGCACCGAGCAAAAATTTTCTGCCACCACAGAAATATCTATCTCCCCGCCCCCACCAAAAGCCACATTTCCACTGTTCCTCCTTGCTTTCCAAGTTCAAACCTTCACTGCTGCTTACTGGCAGCGCCGCCTCCTCGCCAGCGACCCTTCTTCTTGAAGCGAAGCCTCCTCGCCGGCGACCCTTCTTCTTGCTGCGCGGCCTCATTGATGTGTTCAGGTAATCCACACCCCACCATCCTCCTCCTTCCCCTTCCCACATGCCCCGACCAACGACACGACACCTTCCGCCCAAATCACTGTCCCGTCCTCTAATTAAGCGCCGCCCACAGCCATTTTGCTTGTAGTATAGCATGGAGCTCAGTAGCATCTGGCAACGGAGAAGCAAATCGCAGCCGCACGCGCGGATGAGGTCGCGATGGCTGCCATGCATGCCGACCGCCAGATCTTGGAGGAGCACCTCGTCTTCAAGGCCACCGTCGACACCGCCACGCGGTTTTCTACTTTAAAATACAGTTCATGTTGTTTTCTCTGGCCACCACCAGTGCCTTCTAGTGATTTGCCCTCTGTAATGTTAATGCAATCTGATATTCTGAAATGTAATGTTGAGTTAACAGTTTGGTCCAACAATTGCTATATTTAATAGTAGTTCTCAAGCATTCTTGGTTTCGTTAACTGTCTTATCTTCTAGTGTTCTATTCTACAATGTCGTGCTCAGTTAACCTTTTTGGTTCATTTGTTCTGCTATCCAGTTAACTATTTGGTTCAATTCTGCAATTTGATTTTCATTTGTTGTGGGTACAATTTTGTATTGTTATGCATGTGAGAAATAAATCGAATTTGGTTGTACTCAATACACTAGAAACATATATAATTGCTCTATTTCCAAGTTGTTTAGCATGCTTGGTTAGGTTAACTGGCTTTTCCATGCGTCTCGAGTTAATCTGTTGGATCTACAATTTGTTTTTTTTGTTAACATATTCTACTAATAGTATGGCAACTCTCAGTTAACCTGATCAAGATCTTCCTTATATGTGTTGCAGGGAAACAATGGGAGGCATTGTAGTTTACCATCAAGGTTTGCTCATGCATGGTCCTTTCGCTAATAGCACATTATTGTGTAGTTGCAGGAATCATTCTAATATTTAGGTTTCTTACAATTTGGTCTTGCACATGTAGGTCCTGCTATCAGAGGCTTAGACCCACTGTTCGACCCATTTTGCATATGGGGAAATGAGATGTCCATGAATATCAGTCAAGTCAAGAAACTCAGAAAGATTGTTAGGATAAAGAAACTTGCGACGAATAATACAAGATCTTTGTTTGCACAATGAAGAAGACATCAGTCAACTATAGGATGGTACTAACTCTTTTACCTTGTTTTTCCCCCTTGTGCCATTTCAAAATTTATAACAGCGATTTATGCATATCTTTGTTTTTAGTACTTTCTAAAGCAGTTCACCGATGATTACCTCTCAAACCACCTGCATGGTCAAGAGGCGAGGAAGGTATTCATTCAACACCCACGGTATAATATTGAAGTCTTCCTCAAGAGGACGAAGGTTGGGCGGGCAATTATGCATAGCCACTGGCCTAAAGTTGGAAGGACATTCAACATCACTTAAGGCTCAGTATTCGCCTTCTGCTTCTGCAGTTTCCCAGATGAGATTCATCTGTCTATTTACCATGTATGATGCTACTTTCCAAAGGTTTTCGATGTTGCATGTGAAACTTGGTGCTGTTGTGTAATGGCGTAGCTAGCTATATCCCTATATGGTGTAACTGAGCGCTGAAGCTATCTTATGTAATTTGATTATGAAATCCTGGTTGCCGTTATACAGATATGAAATATATGGTGTGTTTTATAAGAAATTTCAATTTGATTACTACATGGATTATCAATAATAGACCAATTACCCTGCTTATTGGGGTTTTATATTGCAGACGGTTTCTCTGACAACACCGTGGGCGATGAACTCAAACAACCCACACGGTTTCTAGAAAGTAGGCGTGTTGGATCAATTAACAATCACACACGGCTTCCGCCAGAGAACTGTTTTTGTTAGGCCACCTTGCACAAACGTTTCCACATAAAAACTTGTGTGTGATATACATACGAACGGAAATGTTTTTCTGGGATTCACTGTGTGGGATGTACATACGAACGGAAATGATTGTGCATGTATAATTGTCTCCGATGCCTCGCCCGATCACACATGAGCTCATTTTGCCCCGCGTGTGTGACCGGAGGGCCTATCCCCAACGGTTTCTGGGTCATGTGGGAAGGACCCCCCCTATCACACACACTGACTAGGCGACGGTTTATAACTCCTTCACAGAAAGGGGGGAAAACCATTTGTATAGGACATATTTGCACCAGTGAATCATCGCATTTTATGATACGAAGCCGCCGCCACCTCCTGTTCTTCATCGGGAGGGCTGATCCAGAGTCCGTTCTGGCTCCGGAGAGGGGGATTCGACCTCGTCGTCATCATCAACCATCCTCCATCGCCAATTTCATGATGCTCACCGCCGGGAGTGAGTAATTCCTTCGTAGGCTTGCTGGACAGTGATGGGTTGGATGAGATTTATCATGTAATCAAATTAGTTTTGTTAGGGCTTGATCCCTAGTATCCACTATGTTGTGAGATTGATGTTGTTAAGACTTTGCTAAGCTTAATGCTTGTCACTAGGGCCCGAGTGCCATGATTTCAGATCTGAACCCTTTATGTTTTCACGAATATATTTGTGTTCTTGATCCTATCTTGCAAGTTATACGCACCTATTATGTGTTAAGAGCCGCATACCCCAAAGTGACAATATTTGGGATTCTTTCCGGCGATTACCGTAGTTTGAGGAGTTCATGTATTCACTATGTGCTAATGCTTTGTTCTGGTTCTCTATTAAAAGGAGGACTTAATATCCCTTAGTTTCCTTATGGACCTCGCTGCCACGGGAGAGTAGGACAAAAGATGTCATGCAAGTTCTTATTATAAGCACGTATGACTATATAGGGAATACATGCCTACATTACATTGATGAGTTGGAGCTATTTCTGTGTCGCCCTAGGTTATGACTGTTACATGATGAATGTTATCCAACATAATTATCCATCACGGATCCAAATCCTACGAGCTTTTCACATATTGATCTTTGATAAGTTACTATTGTTGTTACTGCTGCAGTTACAATCACTATAAAACTACTAATGCTACAGTTTTTTTTTTTGACTGAGAACAATAGGAAAGGCTCCTACTGTGAATATATATTAATAATATAGGGTTACACTACACAAAAAGTAATTTCATGGTGGAGAGAGTTGTAGTGGAAGCCTGTCCACTTTGGGGCAGGCGAGGAAGTCTAACAGGAGCAAAGGCTACTGTAAAGAGTTTACAAAAGTGAGCACAAAAGGCTTATGTGCCTCTTTAACTCTGTGCTAGAGTAGTTGAAAGTCTTTTTTGAACTTGTCAAGCCAAGACCGCAGGGAGGGGTCAATTGACCTAAAGTGTTTATTATTTCTTTCCTTCCATAAGCTCCAAGCCGCCATCGTGAATTTTTCCATGAACATTGGCGAGGGGTGAACATTTTTCTGGTCTTCGATAGCTTGTAGACGTCCAGGAAAAGGGTCCCAATTTATGCCCAAAACTGTCCAGCATTGTTGGCTGAAAGAGCATGTGAAAATCATATGCTCCACCGTCTCTTCAATGTTTAGCCCACAGAGGAGGCAGCTATGATCATCGCCTATGTTGTAATGTCGCCTTTTGAGCATATTCCGGGTGTTGAGCCTATCATTGAAGAGCAACCAGCCAAGAACCTTCAACTTCATCGTGCATTTGGATTTCCAGATCCACATAAAAATTTGGTGTGCTTGGACCTCCTGCTACTTCTTGAGCTTGCGTTGGTTTTTCCCTTGAAGAGGAAAGGGTGATGCAGCAAAGTAGAGATAAGTGTTTCCCTCAGTTAGAGAAACAAGGTATCAATCCAGTAGGAGGTACAAGCAAGACCCCAATCTTTGCACCTGCACAAACAATCAAACACTTGCACCCAACACGATAAAGGGGTTGTCAATCCCTTCACGGTCAATTGCAAAGGTGAGATTCGATAGAGATAGGAATATAAGATTGCCAAAACGTAAAACAAAATAACAGTAAATAAATTGCAGCAAGGTATTTTTGGTATTTTTTATGTATAGATCTAAAAATATATGATGGAAAATAGACCCGGGTTTCACTAGAGGCTTCTCTCTTGAAGGCAAATAATACAATGGGTGAACAAATTAATGTCGAGCAATTGATAGAAAAGCGCAAAGTTATGATGATATCCAAGGCAATGATTATGCATATAGGCATCACGTCCGTGTCAAGTAGACCGAAATGATTCTGCATCTACTACTATTACTCCACACATCGACCGCTATCCAGCATGCATCTAGAGTATTAAGTTCATAAAGAATGGAGTAACGCCTTAAGTAAGATGACATGATGTAGAGGGATAAACTCAAGCAATATGATGGAAACCCCATCTTTTTATCCTTGATGGCAACAATACAATACGTGCCTCGCTACCCCTACTATGTCACTGGATGAGGACACCGCAAGATTGAACCCAAAACTAAGCACCTCTCCCATTGCAAGAAATACCAATCTAGTTGGCCAAACCAAACCGATAATTCGAAGAGAAATACAAAGATATCAAATCATGCATATAAGAATTCAGAGAAGATTCAAATAATATTCATAGATAATCTGATCATAAATCCATAATTCATTGGATCTCGACAAACAAACCACAAAAGAATATTACATCGGATAGATCTCCAAGAACATCGAGGAGAACATGGTATTGAGAATCAAAGCGAGAGAAGAAGCCATCTAGCTACTAGCTATGGACCCGTAGGACTGAGGTAAACTAATCATGCTTCATCGGAGAGGCAATAGGTTTGATGTAGATGCCCTCCATGATTGAATCCCCCTCTGGCAGATCGCCGAAAAAGGCCCAAGATGGGATCTCACGGGAACAGAAGGTTGCGGCGGTGGAAAAGTATTTTCGTGGCTCTCTCCTAGGGTTTTGGAATATATATGAATATATAGGACGAAGAAGTAGGTCGGTGGACTCCCGAGGGGGCCACAAGCCAGGGGGGCGCCCCCCCTAGGGCGCGCCCCTACGGCTTGTCGTCGCCTCGTCGGTCTTCTGACTTCGACTCCAAGTCTCATAGGTGTCTTCTGGTCCAAGAAAAATCATCGTAAAGTTTTATTTCGTTTGGTCTCCATTTGATATTCCTTTTCTGCGAAACTCAAAAACAAGGAAAAAACAAAAACTGGCACTGGGCTCTAGGTTAATAAATTAGTCCCAAAAATAATGTAAAATAGCATATTAATGCATATAAAACATCCAAAACAGATAATATAATAGCATGGAATAATAAAAAATTATAGATACGTTGGAGACGTATCACCTCCCGAAAGAAAAAACGATAATAGTCGGTGGATTTGAAGATAGTTTTGCCCCAGATGTAATGCCACACATCCGAGGTAGCCGTCATAGGTTGGAAGGATGTGGCGATCGTCTGCATGTGTCATATCACTGCATGGGCTTGTGGGGACAGGGGGAGATGAAAGGCCTCCCCAAGTGACTCGATCCCCAAGAAATCTTTGACTGAGACATCCTCGTTGGAGGTATATGAGAAGGCACGCGGGTGTGAATCTTGGAGGATCTCATCTGACCAAAAGACTTTCCAAAAAAGTGTCTTGGTGCCACATGCGACATTGACACGCGAGACTCCTCTGAAATTAGGTGAGAGTTTGAGCACGTCGCGCCACCAGAATGATCCAACAGGATCAGTGGCATGCAGGATTTTCTGGCTATAGTACGTGTCCCAAGTGAGTTGCACCCAAGGAATGTCCATCTTGTTGTAAAATTTGTGAAGGAATTTCATAAGGAGAGCTTCATTTTGAACCCTGAGATTGATGACTCTGAGCCCTCCCTTATTTTTTGGTTTGTATACCATCTCCCGTGCAACCAAGGAGTTGCATTTGTCCCCTTGGTCAGTCTTCTTGATCTAGAGACATCTTCTTCTGATTTTGTCCAGCATCTCAATCAACTTTGGTGGAAACTTGAGTGTACACATGGCGTATATAAGTAGGGAGGTGACCGTGGAGTTGAGTAAGGTCAGTTTCCCGGCATAGGACATGAGGAAAAGCATTGAGGATAGATTCCATTCGGCAAATGTCGTGGTTTTGTCACGGCAAGATGTCCAAGTGTGAGGACTTAGTCGTGAGGCTAACGCATCTAACTGGTAGTTTGAGAGGGGTTGAGCAGAATGAGAGACGTGAGATTTTACCCAGGTTCGGCCCCTCACGGTGGAGGTAAAATCCTACATCCTGCTTTATTGATATTGATAATGATGACGATCTCGGTTACAAGGGCGAGGTTTCGCTACCTCTATCTCGAGAGCATCTACTTTGATCTTGTCTAAGACTTGTCTGTCTAAGACCTGTTTATTGAAACGTTTAGAAAAACTTCACCCTCTTGGGGTGACCTGCCCCTCCTTATATAAGTTAAAAGGGCGGCTTACATGTAGAGTCCAAGTCGGATTAAGACATAACCTATTCCGACTTCCCATCGCGGGCTTCTTGTCACGGGCTTCTCACCGTGGGCTTCTTAACGCCTGGGCTACTAATCTCCAGGCGACTCATTTTCATGGCTAAGTACTTGCCGGGTTACAATTTGTCTGCCGGGTCATAATCTGTCTGCCGGGTCATAACTATCTGCCGGGTCACAATCTGTCGGCTTACAGTCTGCCGGCTTACAATGTACCGGGTCACAATCTGCCGGCTTACGATCTGCCGGGTCTCACCTTCTGGGCTTATCTTCAGGACTCATCTCCAAGACTCATCTCCGGGACTCATCATGGCGGGTTAAGATGGCTGGTTAAGATGACAGGTTAACATGGCTGCTTAAGTCCAGAGAGGACTTAACATGGCTGCTTAAACCCAGAGATGACTTTAACGTTAGGGCGGCTTAAGCCCAAAGATGACTTAACGTCAGGGCAACTTAAGCCCAGAAATGACTTAACATCAGGGCAGCTTATCCTTAAGAGCCGGGTCTTGGTCATGGGGAATATCCCCAACATTAGCCCACAGTTTAGCTTTGAATTTATTCATGCTAAACTCTTGAAATAAGAATACGTAATGGGACCGGCTCACTCAAAAAGACCAGTTGACCATCTCCTGAAAATTCTGAATCTCTGTCATATCAATAAACTGACGCTGGCTCTTTGGAGAAAAATATAACCATTATTATCTTCAACCGTCTTGGCTTGATAAACTTCGTCTGATGTTGTGCCAACTTTCAATACTTCATACTTCGATGAAAAATCCATATGATGTTAAGTTGTGTGAATAGCCCGGAGGAGATAACCTTTGCAAACTTCTTCATCAAAAAATATGAGACCTGGTTCACTCATAACTGAGAATTTGAAGGCATACCTTCCTTATATCCATACTACCTGTAGCCCCCAATTCTTAAGAGGGGAACGTAGTGATAGCTTTAAGACTTCCTTTAATATAAATATTGCAACTCTAAAAAAATCCGGGTTGTTTGTCTGAGTCACCAGTCATAAGTTGAATGTTCCACATATGTAGCCCCCAAGTACCGGGTTGTCTTGCCTGCAGCAACCTGGGACTTGTAACTGTCTTATGCTTTATAAAACTTCAACCAGTGTAGCCCCCAAGGGCCGGGTTATTATGTAATAATGAGCAGGGACTTCCGCAGATCTGATTATATAGACTCGAGTAGCAATGTGTAGCCCCCAAGGGCCGGCTCAGTAAGATAATACTGGGCTGGGACTTAGAAAAAGATAGAAGGCTGGCTCATCTTCCTGAGATAACCGGGTCTGTTGTTAATGTGACGATTTGAAAAGCAACTTGCATTAGCCCCAGAGTGTCGTGGTGCATGCTTGCAGTGACATGGGGTTTGCATACTTGATGTAATCTTGATTTGAATAATGTAGCCCCCAAGTGCCGGGTCGTATGCCTGCAGCGACTCGGGACTATTCCTTCCATTATAGAATAAATCATGTCCACTGTCTGGATCATGTTGCTGAATGCCTTCATCTCAATATTGAACCATGCTCCTTGTTGTAAGCTGGTATTTTTTTGGATGAGGGAATAATAGCCATTACTCTGAAGCGGCTTTGAAAACCTCAATCATCAATATTGGTTATGATAACCATAATGAAAATCCAGCCATGTTGGCTATTTAAGATTTGAATAATATAACCCGGTTTAAAAACATGTGCCTGCAACATAAACCAGTATATCCATGCATGTATGATACATGGTATGATGATGCAATGATGATGCAATGTATGATGAAATGTATGATGATAGAGTATAAAAAATGTCGGCTTTCAAGGCTCGACAAAAAGACAAGCTTTTAAGGCCCGAATCCAGGGCGGGTTACAACCCAGAGACTCATGGTCATAAACAATCATTGAAAAGATTATAATGGCGGCTTATAGCCAAAATTATACTAGCGATTTTAAAGTCAAAAGCCAGGACAGGTGATAACCCAAAGACTCAAATATGAGCAAGATAACCTGGAGCCAGTATGACTCAGGGATTTATAATTTGCATAAAAGCAAAAAATTGAAAGCATAAAAAGTCTGAAAAGACCAAATTAAAGAACATGCAAATTTCAAATATTTGTTAGGCCGGCTTTTGAGACGCGACCGAAAAAAGTTGGCTCACAGACCTCATGTTTTATTTCAAGGCCGCATAGCCGTTTTTACCCTGTAAGCCGGCCTCCCATGACATAAATCCGTTGTTTTAACCTTAACAAGTTCAGGGTCTTAAAAAAGATTGACTATTAAGAGTACGACGGGCCATATAGCGGAGTAGCACTAAACAGACAGGTGGGTTTATCCTAGCTCACTGTAAGCCGGCTCTCTCGTGACACAAAACTGCCGTTTTAACCTTGACGAGTTCAGGGTCTTAAAAAAGATTAACTTGTCAAGAATTCGGCGGGTCACCTGGCGGAGTAGCAAGTTGCAAACATGCAGGTTTAACCCATAATGTGGCATTTCATGCCGGTCAAGAGGGTATGAAAGCTAAACCCGGTGGGTTGGAAGCCCCCAAATGGCCTTATGATCAATTAACAAAGACTCAGATGCACAGAAATGAAATGTTAGAGGCCCCGAATTTCAGGGATGCCGGCTTTGTTAAGTTGATCATAATATGATAAGTCAATAAGGCAGGATACCCATGTTTGAACCGCGCATCATGGCAGCAAGTTCTCTTTGGCAACCTTTAATTTTTCTGAGACGAGGAATTGCGAGAGATGGCTTCCTCTTGAACCGGATGTTGAGCCGGATATTGAAATCTCAAAACTTTGTGAGAGACAGATTTCCCTTGAGCCGGATTTTGAACCGGAATCTTTTCTGATGACCCAGAAGTTTTCTTTTTTGCCGGAACTTTTTGATTGCTCGGCACTTTTTAAGCCAGAAAATTTTTGACAGCCTTTAAACTTTCACCAATGTGGCAGTAGCCGCCGAGACCGGGTTATTTTCCCTCCAATGACCCGGGGTTCTTGAATTTGCTGAAACTGGCAAAATTTGCTGAATCATGTCTGTGTCGCCCCCGAGTCTTATGGACTCGAGGAGTTGGCTTGAGATTCTTCATACTTGACCGTGATATAAACTGGCATATAGTCGAACAGCAGAAACGTTGGAATGTGTTGAAACTGGAGGCAAAGTAGCAGGTTCGATGATCTTCGCAACACTCACTGTATATCCTTGGCGTTAATGACACGATGTGAATTCACAAAAGGTTGAGGTCAACTGCGACGGGTTATAAATGATCCCGTATGAGCTGTGTCAGTAACTCGGCCAATGGTTCATCCCAGCTGGCTGTTGAAGTTAACCAAACTGCAGTGGCGCGCGACTTGTGCGTCTGTCCATTGAGCCATCCGGTGCAGGCGGAGGCTGATAATATATTATGATTTGCTCCGAAGTTGTTGGAATAGACCGGACCGCAGGGCGGCGGCTTGCGCATGTCCATTGGACAGCTTGTATGACCATACATGGCTCTGATATGCTGATGTAGATTGGTCTGCAAGGGCGGCAATTTGATCGCTTCCATTGAGCGGCACAACATGGACAATCGTCAGTGCAAAATAATGCTGTCGTGTACTCCATATCAGTGATATAACGCCATTTCGAACAATTGCCCTGATATATTTGGATGGCAGAATATCTTGGCATGTCGGCCATGAACATGGGGCAATTGTCCTGTGTACAAAAAATATTAAAGGCAGAATAATTGTTCTCGGGAGAATTTTAAAGTGCATTGATAAAAATAAATAGGTAGATAGCACCTTGTATTTTAGTCGGATGAACACAGACGGAACAAATAGTCCATTGTTTTCCGTTGGTGTCCATGCCCGTAGATTTATTCTGGGTGGATGTAATATTTGTACTGAGACCGGACTAGTACCGATAGTAATTTGTCCAAGTGATGCCCTCTGGGTAGTATCAAGTGCCACCTTAGAACCAGTCAAACTAATGGATTTTGCAGTAACTTTTCTTCCAGCCCCGTTGGGCAGTCAACACGCCCGCAGGCCACATTCAGAGACAGCCACTCAGGCGACTCGAAGAGGGGAGCGCGGCTGCGGAAGCAAGCGGGGTCGGCTCGCGGCGATTTGCCCACACCAGTGGGGCGACTCGCGGCGATTCGGCCGCACCAGCCGGGCGACTCGGAGGCTCGAGGCACAGCAGCGGCTGAGGTGGGCAACTCAACGCAGCCACGGTGGCAAGGGCGGCAGGGGCGGCGACTTGGCGATTGGATGAGGCCACGATAGCGGTGGCAACTTGAAGGTGCGTCCGCGACGGTGGCGGGTTGGAGAAGGGCCGCGGCAGCGGCTTGCGGTCGATGCCGCACGAGGCAGGCCGGCGAGGCGGACCCTGGCAACGGCGGGTCGGTGAACCACAGTAGAAACACAGGTGGCTCATTGGTGCGGGTCCGCGACCCAGCTCGGAGACAAAACGATGGCCGGCGGCTCGAAAACGGTTGCGGCAGAGGTGCGACGACTCGAGGAGGCCCCCCAGCGAGGCGGCAGCTTGCGGAGATGTGGAGACCTGCAGGTGTGCGGTCGGCAGAGGCGAGGGTGTTCCGCAATTGAGGCGAGATGAGGTCGCAGAGGTCGCAGCGAACCACGGCGATGGCGACTCCGGGTGAAGCCACACGGTGGTCCAGAGATGTGGCGGGTCAATGAAGTGGGTCATGACGGCGGCTCACTACAGGCAGAACTAGCGTGACGCGGCTGCGGCGATGCGGGCGCGAGGCCGGCGGAAATAGGACACGGCGAGGCGGTAGTTTCTGCCCGCTGCTCGAGAAGAGTCTGTCTTCTGCTTCTAAACTGCAAATCACCATCTGGTGCTTACTAAAGTGAAGCCAACGATCTATATCATCCACATCCCGTAGTAGGCAAAAGGCCATCTTCAATTGTGATTCTACCACACAGCATCGGCTCTTGGTCAAGAGATTTTGAAGCAGATTTTTCAGTAGTGCTTCTTGAACATCAAGTAGCGGACGGGGCTGTTTAGCAACACGCGTTCCAGCCTGCGGCTGTTGAAATCAGAAAGTCTGTACTGTGCTAAGACGAGCCCTCCAAAGCACAAGCGTGGGCCACACAGGTTTCCTGGTCCCAGGGTGCATCTTGCAACTGATCTGAATGTTTCTCCTGCCTTCCTGCTATTTCAGAGCTTCAGATGGGCGAGGCCGGGCGAGGGCAGTTCAAAGCAGCGCGAGATGGGCGATTCAGCCAGCCGAAGCCAGTGACTCAGAGGCGAGGCCGTGCAAGCAGCAGAGGTGTGGTCCGAGTCGTGGCCGACCCGGTTGATCCACGTCCACGTCCCCTTTCAAGTCGCCACACCTCCCTTCTCTTTTCTTTGGGCAATCGGCCACCGCAGCCAGCTAAAGTGGCGAGTAACCAGCGAGCGCGTGGGGGAGGCCCGAGCCGGCGGGAGCTGGCGGGCGGCGAGCCGGTGCAGGGACGTGCGGGAGTAGGACGAGGTGATACGGCGGCTCAAAACGGCGACTTGCAGGCTCAAAGGCGAGGCCGGCTTGAAGACGGTCGACATCGAGGGAGACTCGGAGGCGCGAGGCCAAGGCAGACCGCAACAACGGTTGAGGAGGCCACCGGCAAGGCGGCTCTGCCGCAGAGGCAGGCGGGTCGTGGCACTCGGCGGTGACTCATAGCCGAACTAGGCCGGCTCTGCGGAGAGAGGTCGGGGCGGCTCAACGGCGCGGCCACCCGGTGGCGAGTCAGAGTCAGAGGCCGACGAGGCGGCTTGCGGTAACGACTTGAGGTGACTTCACGGCGGGGTGAGGAGAGGTGAGGGCAGCTTGCGGCGCTTCTCCACTCGGGGGCGGCAGCAGGAGGCCTATGGCGGCTTGAGATTGAGACGAAGTCGGCCTGGCGCGACCATGGAAGAAAGACGTAGGCTAGATGAGCCCCGGCGCTTGAGAAGACCGAGGCGGAGGCGGCTCAGTAGTGGCCGCGGCTTGACAGGGCTCGACGGCCGGCTTGAAGACGGAGGCCCTCCAGCAATAATGGAGTTGACTCGGAAACGGAGGCGAGTCTTGGTCGCGGCGGGTCACCGAGCCATCTCGTCAACCTGCAGCGACGTGACTTAGCGATGGTGGCTTGAAACCGTACGGCCGATGAGCAGAGGAGGCTCCGGTGGCAACTCGGATTGTATCCTTTTTTTTGTTTTTGGAAGGTTTTTTATGCCAACTCCATATGGATGGAAAGAATAAGTTATGGGTCTTCCGACGGAAGGAGTTGGCGAGGTCGTCCCACGATTTTGTTCTGCCGGGTTATCCTCGAGACCTGTTCCACGCGGTTTTTTCTGCCGGGTTGTCCGGCGAGATTACTCTTGATGAGGCCCTTTGCAGCAAACTCGTGACCAGATCCTAGTCAAATCAGATGATGAAGATACTTTCGTGTCGGCTCTTTCTCACCCGGCAATTTCAACTGATAAACAAGTTAATATGAATCCTTCCGTGTGAACTCTTCCTAAACCAGATAGTCGCGAGCTTCTCGATCCTTGAAGTGATCCCTTCAAGAACTCAACACCACCGTGCGCAGGTCTCACAGTGGGCGCCAACTGTCATGGTTTTGTCATGGCAAGATGTCCTAGTGTAAGGACTCAGTCGTGAGGCCAACGCATCTAACTGGTAACTTGAGAGGGGTTGAGTGGAATGAGAGACGCGAGATTTTACCCAGGTTCGGCACCTCACGGTGGAGGTAAAAACCTACATCCTGCTTGATTGATATTGATAATGATGACGATCTCGGTTACAAGGGCGAGGTTTCGCTACCTCTATCTTAAGAGCATCTACTTTGACCTTGTCTAAGACTTGTCTATCTAAGACCTGTCTATTGAGACGTCTAGAAAAACTTAAACCTCTTGGGGTGACCTGCCCCTCCTTATATAAGTTAAAGAGGCGGCTTACATGTAGAGTCCAAGTCGGATTAAGACTTAACCTATTCTGACTTCCCATCGTGGGCTTCTTGTCGCGGGCTTCTCACCGTGGGCTACTTAACGCCTGGGCTCCTTATCTCCAGGCGACTCATTTTCATGCTAAGTACTTGCTGGGTTACAATCTGTCTGACGGGTAATAATCTGTCTACCGGGTTATAACTGTCTGCCGGGTCATAACTGTCTGCCGGGTCACAATCTGCCGGCTTACAATCTGTCGGGTCACAATCTGCCGGGTCCCAATCTGCCGGCTTACAATCTGCCGGGTCTCACCTTCTGGGCTTATTGATACGTCTCCAACGTATTTATAATTTTTGATTGTTCCATGCTATTATATTATCTATTTTGGATGTTTTATATGCATTAATATGCTATTTTATATTATTTTTGGGACTAACCTATTAACCTAGAGCCCAGTGCCAGTTCCTGTTTTTTCCTTGTTTTTGAGTTTCGCATAAAAGGAATACCAAACGGAGTCCAAACGGAATAAAACCTTCGCGATGATTTTTCTTGCACCAGAAGACAACCACGAGACTTGGAGATGAAGTCGGTGGAGCCACGAGGCGGCCACAAGGACGGAGGGCGCCCCCCCCACCCTTGTGGGTCCCTCGTGCGCCTCCTGACCTAATTCTTTCGCCTATATATTTCCAAATATCCCCAAACCACCAGAGGCATCCACGAAAATACTTTTCCACCGCCGCAACCTTCTGTACCCGTGAGATCCCATCTAGGGACCTTTTCCGGCACCATGCCGGAGGGGGATTCGATCACGAAGGGCTTCTACATCAACCCTATTGTCCTTCCGATGAAGCGTGAGTAGTTTACCACAGACATACGGGTCCATAGCTAGTAGCTAGATGCCTTCTTCTCTCTCTTTGATTCTCAATACCATGTTCTCCTCGATGTTCTTGGAGATCTATTCGATGTAATACTTTTTTGCGGTGTGTTTGCCGAGATCCGATGAATTGTGGATTTATGATCAGCTTATCTATGAATATTATTTGAATCTTCTCTGATTTCTTTTATGCATGATTTGATATCTTTGTAATTCTCTTCAAACTATCGGTTTGGTTTGGCCAACTAGATTGGTTTTTCTTGCAATGGGAGAAGTGCTTAGCTTTGGGTTCAATTTTGCGGTGTCCTTTCCCAGTGACAGTAGGGGCAGCAAGGCACGTATTGTATTGTTGCCATCGAGTATAAAAAGATGGGGTTTTCATCATATTGCTTGAGTTAATTCCTCTACATCAAGTCATCTTACTAAATGCATTACTCCGTTCTTTATGAACTTAATACTCTAGATGCATGCTCGATAGCGGTGGATGTGTGGAGTGATAGTAGTAGATGCAGAATCGTTTCGGTCTACTTAACACGGACGTGATGCCTATATTCATGATCATTGCCTTAGATATCGTCATAACTTTGCGCTTTTCTATCAATTGCTCGGCAGTAATTTGTTCACCCACCGTATTATTTTCTATCTTGAGAGAAGCCTCTAGTGAAACCTATGGCCCCCGGGTGTATTTTCCATCATATAAGTTTCCGACCTTCTATTTTCTATCATGTAAGTTTCCGATCTACTATTTTCCAATCTTTTACTTTCTGATCTATAAACCAAAAATATTTACTTTATCGTTTATCTATCTCTATCAGATCTCACCTTTGCAAATAACCGTGAAGGGATTGACAACCCCTTTATTGCGTTGGGTGCAAGTTGTTTGATTGTTTGTGCAGGTATTCGGTGATTTATGAGTTGTCTCCTACTAGATTAATACCTTGGTGCTCAAACAGAGGGAAATACTTATCTCTACTTTGCTGCATCACCCTTTCCTCTTCATGAAAAAAACTAACGCAAGCTCAAGAAGTAGTAGGAAGAATTTCTGGCGCCGTTGCCGGGGAGATCTAGTGCTTCACTTATATCTTTTTAGAGCACGGCAGTGGTTTATTTTATAGAAATTAATGAACTCTCATGCTTCACTTATATTATTTTGAGAGTCTCTAAACAGCATGGTAATTTTCTTTGGTTATAAATTTAGTCCTAATATGATAGGCATCCAAGAGGGATATAATAAAAACTTTCATATAAAGTGCATTGAATACTATGAGAAGTTTGATTCCTTATGATTGTTTTGAGATATGAAGATGGTGATATTAGAGTCATGCTAGTGAGTAGTTGTGAATTTGAAAAATACATGTGTTATGTTTTGTGAGTCCCGTAGCATGCACGTATCGTGAACCGTTATGTGATGAAGTCGGAGCATGATTTATTTATTGATGATCTTCCTTATGAGTGGCGGTCGGGGACGAGCGATGGTCTTTTCCTACCAATCTATCCCCCTAGGAGCATGCGCATAGTACTTTGTTTCGATGACTAATATATTTTTGCAATAAGTATGTGAGTTCTTTATGACTAATGTTGAGTCCATGGATTATACGCACTCTCACCCTTCCACCATTGCTAGCCTCTTTAGTACCGTGCAACTTTCACCGGTACCATACACCCACCATATACCTTCCTCAAAACAGCCACCATACCTACCTATTATGGCATTTTCATAGCCATTCTGAGATATATTGTCATGCAACTTTCCACCGTTCCGTTTATTATGACACGCATCATCATTGTCATATTGCTTTGCATGATCATGTAGTTGACATCGTATTTGTGGCAAAGCCACCATTCATAATTATTTCATACATGTCACTCTTGATTCACTGCACATCCTGGTACACCGCCGGAGGCATTCATATAGAGTCATATTTTGTTCTAGTATTGAGTTGTAATTTTTGAGTTGTAAGTAACTAAAAGTGTGATGATCTTCATTATTAGAACATTGTCCCATGTGAGGAAAGGATGATGGAGACTATGATTCCCCCACAAGTCGGGATGAGACTCCGGACGAAAAAAAAGGAGAAAGAAAAGGCCAAAATAAAAAAAGAGAAGGCCAAAAAAAAGAGAGAAAAAGAGAGAAGGGGCAATGTTACTATCCTTTTACCACACTTGTGCTTCAAAGTAGCACCATGATCTTCATGATAGAGAGTCTCCTATGTTATCACTTTCATATACTAGTGGGAATTTTTCATTATAGAACTTGGCTTGTATATTCCAATGATGGGCTTCCTCAAATTGCCCTAGGTCTTCATGAGCAAGCAAGTTGGATGCACACCCACTTAGTTTTCCTTTTGAGCTTTCATAAACTTATAGCTCTAGTGCATCTGTTGCATGGCAATCCCTACTCACTCACATTGATATCTATTGATGGGCATCTCCATAGCCCATTGATACGCCTAGTTGATGTGAGACTATCTCCCTCTTTTTGTGTTCTCCACAACCACCATATTCTATTCCACCTATAGTGCTATGTCCATGGCTCAGGCTCATGTATTGCGTGAAAATTGAAAAAGTTTGAGAACGTCAAAAGTATGAAACAATTGCTTGGCTTGTCATCGGGGTTGTGCATGATTTATATATTTTGTGTGATAAAGATGGAGCTTAGCCAGACTATATGATTTTGTAGGGATAAGCTTTCTTTGGCCATGTTATTTTGAGAAGACATAATTGCCTTGTTAGTATGCTTGAAATATTATTGTTTTTATGTCAATATTAAACTTTTGTTTTGAATCTTATGGATCTGAACATTCATGCCACAATAAAAAAAATTACATTGATAAATATGTTAGGTAGCATTCCACATCAAAAATTCTGTTTTTATCATTTACCTACTCGAGGACGAGCAGGAATTAAGCTTGGGGATGCTTGATACGTCTCCAACGTATCTATAATTTTTTATTGTTCCATGCTATTATATTATCTGTTTTGGATGTTTTATATGCATTAATATGCTATTTTATATTATTTTTGGGACTAACCTATTAACCTAGAGCCCAGTGCCAGTTCCTGTTTTTTTCCTTGTTTTTGAGTTTCGCAGAAAAGGAATACCAAACGGAATAAAACCTTCGCGATGATTTTTCTTGGACCAGAAGACAACCAGGAGACTTGGAGATGAAGTCGGAGGAGCCACGAGGCGGCCACAAGGACGGAGGGTGTGCCCAGGGGGGTAGGGCGCGCCCCCCACCCTTGTGGGCCCCTCGTGCGCCTCCTGACCTAATTCTTTCGCTTATATATTCCCAAATATCCCCAACCACCAGAGGCATCCACGAAAATACTTTTCCATCGCCGCAACCTTCTGTACCCGTGAGATCCCATCTAGGGACCTTTTTCGGCACCCTGCCGGAGGGGGATTCGATCACGGAGGGCTTCTACATCAACCCTATTGCCCTTCCGATGAAGCGTGAGTAGTTTACCACAGACCTACGGGTCCATAGCTAGTAGCTAGATGGCTTCTTCTCTCTATTTGATTCTCAATACCATGTTCTCCTCGATGTTCTTGGAGATCAATTCGATGTAATACTTTTTTGCGGTGTGTTTGCCGAGATCCGATGAATTGTGGATTTATGATCAGCTTATCTATGAATATTATTTGAATCTTCTTTGAATTCTTTTATGCATGATTTGATATCTTTGTAATTCTCTTCGAACTATCGGTTTGGTTTGGCCAACTAGATTGGTTTTTCTTGCAATGGGAGAAGTGCTTAGCTTTGGGTTCAATCTTGCGGTGTCCTTTCCCGGTGACAGTAGGGGCAGCAAGGCACGTATTGTATTGTTGCCACCGAGGATAAAAAGATGGGGTTTTCATCATATTGCTTGAGTTAATTCCTCTACATCATGTCATCTTACTTAATGCATTACTCCGTTCTTTATGAACTTAATACTCTAGATGCATGCTGGATAGCGGTCGATGTGTGGAGTAATAGTAGTAGATGCAGAATTTCGGTCTACTTGACATGGACGTGATGCCTATATTCATGATCATTGCCTTAGATATCGTCATAACTTTGCGCTTTTCTATAAATTGCTCGGCAGTAATTTGTTCACACACCGTATTATTTTCTATCTTGAGAGAAGCCTCTAGTGAAACCTATGGCCCCCGGGTCTATTTTCCATCATATAAGTTTCCGATCTTCTATTTTCTATCATATAAGTTTCCGATCTACTATTTTGCAATCTTTTACTTTCCGATCTATAAACCAAAAATATTTACTTTATCGTTTATCTATCTCTATCAGGTCTCACTTTTGCAAATAACCGTGAAGGGATTGACAACCCCTTTATCGCGTTGGGTGCAAGTTGTTTGATTGTTTGTGCAGGTATTAGGTGATTTGTGCGTTGTCTCCTACTGGATTGATACCTTGGTTCTCAAACTGAGGGAAATACTTATCTCTACTTTGCTGCATCACCCTTTCCTCTTCAAGAGAAAAACCAACGCAAGCTCAAGAAGTAGCACTTATCTTCAGGACTCATCAACAAGATTCATCTCCGGGACTCATCATGGCGGGTTAAGATGGCTGGTTAAGATGACGGGTTAACATGGCTGCTTAAGTCTAGAGAGGACTTAACTTGGCTGCTTAAACCCAGAGATGACTTCAACGTCAGGGCGGCTTATCCTTAAGAACCGTGTCTTGGTCATGGGGAATATCCCCAACAGCATAGCTGACCAGCGGCATGAAATCTTGGATCATGGGGTGAGATGTGCCCAAGGGGAGGCCATGATAGGTGAATGGCATAGAGCCAATTGAGCATCCAAAGATTGCTGCAAGGTTGGCAGCAAGATCAGTTTCAAGATTGATGTGAATGAGTGTTGATTTATGGAAGTTTATCTTGAGTCCAATGGAGTGGGCATAATCTGTGAGGATATTTTTAATGATCATGGCTTGGTGCGGACAGGCTGGCATGAGCAGGAGCGTGTCATCCGCGTACTGGATGATCAGGTAGTCCATCAGTCCATTGCAAGGGAATGGGAGGTGTATCAAACCTCTCATATAAGCATCATTGATAGCCGATTGTAGTGGGTCAGCGGCAAGGACAAAAATGAGGGGCGAGAGAGGGTCACCCTGACGTACACCCCGACGGCAGTAGAATTGGCGGCCCGGTACACCGTTAAGAAGAATAGAGGATCTCCCTAATGAGAATATTGATTTAATCCAGGACAACCACTAGTCATTAAAGCCCATGTGTTTCATGATGTTGATCATTGGTTCATGCTTGATTGTGTCGAAAGGTTTAGCAAAGTCCAGCTTTAGTAAGACAATCTGCCATTTGGATGCCTGACATTGGTGGATGTATTAGAACGTCCATGCAAGGCAGTCTTGAATTGAACTTCCATGAATGAAGCCATATTGGTTGCGGTTTATTATTTGTAGAATGACTTTTTGGAGACTGTTAGCAAGGAGCTTCGTAATGAGCTTGAGGCAGCAGTTGAGCAAGGTAATCGGACGGTAGTCATTGACAGTGGAGGGGGACACGTTTTTTGGAATAAGAGTGATTAGCCCATCATTGATGCTTTGAAGGTTAAGGTTGCCATCATGAAACTAAGCACATAAGGAATAGAAGTCCTTTTTAATAATTGGCCAACAAGCCTTGAGGAAGATTCCGGTAAAACCATCGGGACCCGGTGCCCGTTCAGCTAGCATTTCCTTGATCACCAGATCGATTTCCTCATTGGTGAATGGTAGAGTAAGGTGATCGAGATTCACAGTGGGACGAATCAAGGTTGATAGATCAGATTTCATCTGTGTGGGTTGGAGGTTCCAAGTCTTTTGGTGTACGCTTGGAATAATAGAGCTTCTTTGCCAGTGTGATCTTCCACAGATAAGCCATCGGGGGTTTGGAGATTCGCAATGTTATTCTTTCTGTATCTCTCCGTGGCAACAACTTGAAAAACTGTGTATTCTCATCGCCAAATTTCACCCAACGGATAGTGCAACGCTTTTTCCAGTATTGCTTCTGATAATCAAGCAACCATATTTGATGAGTTTTGAAGATCTTGCAAAAGTTTCTTTCATGGTTTACAGAGTGGTTTGACTAGGGTGTTTGGGTAGACATGTTTCCAATGGAGAGAAGTAAAAAACCAGTCGAGTTGTTCAAGTAGCGGGTCTTGTTGCATGTTGCTCCAGGTGTATAATCTTCCCTTAATGGGTAATTCAATCAAGTTGTGTTTGTGGATGATGTCATTGAAAGTGGACATGTCATTAAAGTCCCCCCAGGCTTATTACGGTTCTCAGGGCCACGAATATAATTAAAGTCTCCCAGGAGCAGACAATCATCATCCGCATGGATGTCCAAATCATATAACCATTGAGTGAAGATGTCTCGTTCAGTACCCGCACAAGGGCCATAAATATTGAAGAGCGTCCAGGATTGCGCTGAGAGAGTACTTGTGAAATGGATGGCCAAAGCAAAATCCTCAGAGACAAGTACATCACCCGAAAGTATAGAGCTATTCCAGATAGTGAGCAGCCCACCAGAAGCACCCCGCGAAGGAACATATGCAAATTTATCAAATTTCTTAGGACAACAAGTTTTGATAAAAGCAAGATCGATAAAAGGTTTCTTGGTTTCCTGAAGACAAACGATGGCACAACCACTAACAGAGATCGCATTAGATAAGGCTAATAGTTTTTTATCCGAGTTTAAACCACTAACGTTCCAGCACAACATGTTCCAATTACGCAAAAGTGGCATTGAATAAGAGGCAATCACTCCAAGGAAGGAGATCCCTCCTCCGAGCCAGCATGGGCAGCTTCATTGGCTTCTGTTGCAAGCAGTGCAGCATCTGTGAGTTTTGAGGAGGAACAACACATCGGTTGATACCAATATCCTGCATGACATGGAGAGGGGTTGGCGGTGGAGGGGGGTCCAGCACAGCTGAAGAGGAGCTCGGAGCCACAGAAGGGATCACTCTTGGCTTGACTTTGGAAGTGGGTGCACGTACATCAGTGATCTGTGGCACTCTGAAGCCATCATATCGAGTGGATCTGGTGCTGCGGCGTACTTCTGTGGTCACCAGGGGAGCCCAAGTGCTCACTACTACTGCTACTGTTGTCGTTGCTATTGCTACTACCGCTATCAAACTACCATATTACTGTGCTACTGATCACTCTGCTGCAGATATTTAGTTCTCCAGGTGTGGTTTAATTGAAAACTCAACTGCTAATACTTGCAGGTATTCTTTGGCTCCCCTTGTGTCGAATCATTAAATTTGGGTTGAATACTCTACCCTCGAAAACTGTTGCGATCCCCTATACTTGTGGGTTATCACACGCCTACACTACAAAAAAAAACCACTTCCGTGATGATACGTGTTTGGCATAGTAGGTCACGTTTTCTGTCATGCATGTACATACATGATGATTTTATGACAGAATCAAGATAGTCATACATGTGCTGTCGTAGAAGTGGTGTTCCATGACAATACCAAAATTATCATCATGGAAGTGTCCACTTCCATGACAATAAATGGCGCGTCATGGAAGTGTTTTCGTCAAGGGTAACCGACACATGGCATCCAACATAATGGGTCGCAGTTAAGCTATCGGGTTCCGGTTTGGATCTGATAACCCGTTAACAGCCCTGACCAATGGGGATTTTCCATGTGTAAAATTCTCATTCGCTGGAGGATCCACGTGTCAGCTCCTCGTTGTGACAGATCAAACAATCAAACACTTGCACCCAACACGATAAAGGGGTTGTCAATCCCTTCACGGTCAATTGCAAAGGTGAGATCCGATAGAGATAGGTATGTAAGATTGCCAAAACGTAAAACAAAATAAAAGTAAATAAATTGCAGCAAGGTATTTTTGGTATTTTTGATGTATAGATATGAAAATATATGATGGAAAATAGACCCGGTGGGCATAGGTTTCACTAGAGGCTTCTCTCTTGAAGGCAAATAATACGGTGGGTGAACAAATTACTGTCGAGCAATTGATAGAAAAGCGCAAAGTTATGACGATATCCTAGGCAATGATTATGCATATAGGCATCACGTCCATGTCAAGTAGACCGAAACGATTCTGCATCTACTACTATTACTCCACACATCGACCGCTATCCAGCATGCATCTAGAGTATTAAGTTCATAAAGAATGGAGTAACGCCTTAAGTAAGATGACATGATGTAGAGGGATAAACTCAAGCAATATGATGGCAACCCCATCTTTTTATCCTTGATGGCAACAATACAATACGTGCCTCGCTACCCCTACTATGTCACTGGGTGAGGACACCGCAAGATTGAACCCAAAACTAAGCACCTCTCGCATTGCCAGAAATACCAATCTAGTTGGCCAAACCAAACTGATAATTCAAAGAGAAATACAAAGATATTAAATCATGCATATAAGAATTCAGAGAAGATTCAAATAATATTCATAGATAATCTAATCATAAATCCACAATTCATCGGATCTGGACAAACACACCGCAAAAGAATATTACATCAGATAGATCTCCAAGAACATCGAGGAGAACATGGTATTGAGAATCAAAGAGAGAGAAGAAGCCATCTAGCTACTAGCTATGGACCCGTAGGTCTGAGGTAAACTAATCACGCTTCATCGAAGAGGCAATAGGGTTGATGTAGATGCCCTCCGTGATCGAATCCCCCTCCCGCAGATCGCCGGAAAAGGCCCCAAGATGGGATCTCATGGGAACAGAAGGTTGCGGCGGTGTAAAAGTATTTTCGTGGCTCTCTCCTAGGGTTTTGGAAAATATATGAATATATGGGACGAAGAAGTAGGTTGGTGGACTCCCGAGGGTGCCACAAGCCAGGGGGAACCCCCCCCCCTTAGGGCGCGCCCCTACGGCTTGTCGTCGCCTCGTGGGTCTTCTGACTTCGACTCCAAGTCTCGTAGGTGTCTTCTGATCCAAGAAAAATCATCATAAAGTTTTATTTCGTTTGTACTCCGTTTGATATTCCTTTTCTGCGAAACTCAAAAACAAGGAAAAAACAGAAACTGGCACTGGCCTCTAGGTTAATAAGTTAGTCCCAAAAATAATATAAAATAGCATATTAATGCATATAAAACATCCAAAATAGATAATATAATAGCATGGAATAATCAAAAATTATAGATACGTTGGAGACGTATCACCTCCCGAAACAAAAAACGATAATAGTCAGTGGATTTGAAGATAGTTTTGCCCCAGATGTAATGCCACACATCCGAGGTAGCCGTCATAGGTTGGAAGGATGTGGAGATCGTTTGCATGTGTCATATCACTGCATGGGCTTGTGGGGACAGGGGGAGATGAAAGGCCTCCCCAAGTGATGCGATCCCCAAGAAATCTTTGACTGTGACATCCTCGTTGGAGGTATATGAGAAGGCACACGGATGTGAATCTTGGAGGAGCTCATCTGGCCATAAGTCTTTCCAAAAAAGTGTCATGGTGCCACATGCGACATTGACACGCGAGACTCCTCTGAAATTAGGTGAGAGTTTGAGCACGTCGCGCCACCAGAATGATCCAACAGGATCAGTGGCATGCGGGATTTTCTGGCTATAGTACGTGTCCCAAGTGTGTTGCACCCAAGGAATGTCCATCTTGTTGTAAAATTTGTGAAGGAATTTCATAAGGAGAGCTTCATTTTGAACCCTGAGATTGATGACTCTGAGCCCTCCCTTATTTTTTGGTTTGTATACCATCTCCCGTGCAACCAAGGAGTTGCATTTGTCCCCTTGGTCAGTCTTCTTGATCCAGAGACATCTTCTTCTAATTTTGTCCAGCATCTCAATCAACTTTGGTGGAAACTTGAGTGTACACATGGCGTATATAAGTAGGGAGGTGACCGTGGAGTTGAGTAAGGTCAGTTTCCCGGCATAGGACATGAGGAAAAGCGTTGAGGATAGATTTCATTCGGCAGATGTCATGGTTTTGTCATGGCAAGATGTCCTAGTGTGAGGACTTAGTCGTGAGGCTAACGCATCTAATTGGTAGCTTGAGAGGGGTTGAGCGGAATGAGAGATGCGAGATTTTACCCAGGTTCGGCCCCTCACGGTGGAGGTAAAAGCCTACATCCTGCTTTATTAATATTGATAATGATGACGATCTCAGTTACAAGGGCGAGGTTTCGCTACCTCTGTCTCGAGAGCATCTACTTTGATCTTGTCTAAGACCAGTTTATTGAGACGTTTAGAAAAACTTCACCCTCTTGGGGTGACCTGCCCCTCCTTATATAAGCTAAAGGGGCGGCTTACATGTAGAGTCCAAGTCGGATTAAGACTTAACCTATTCCGACTTCCCATCGCGGGCTTCTTGTCACGGGCTTCTCACCGTGGGCTTCTTAACGTCTGGGCTTCTTATCTCCAGGCGACTCATTTTCATGGCTAAGTACTTGCCGGGTTACAATTTGTCTGCTGGGTCATAATCTGTCTGCCAGGTCATAACTGTCTGCCAGGTCACGATTTGTCAGCTTACAATCTGCCGGCTTACAATCTGTCGGGTCACAATCTGCCGGCTTACAATCTGCCGGGTCTCACCTTCTGGGCTTATCTTCAGGACTCATCTCCAAGACTCATCTCCGGGACTCATCATGGCAGGTTAAGATGGCTGGTTAAGATGACGGGTTAACATGGCTGCTTAAGTCCAGAGAGGACTTAACATGGCTGCTTAAACCCAGAGATGACTTTAACGTCAGGGCGGCTTAAGCCCAAAGATGACTTAATGTCAGGGCAACTTAAGCCCAAAAATGACTTAACATTAGGGCAGCTTATCCTTAAGAGCCGGGTCTTGGTCGTGGGGAATATCCCCAACATTAGCACTCAGTTTAGCTTTGAATTTATTCATGCTAAACTCTTGAAATAATAATACATAAAGGGACCGGCTCACTCAAAAAGACCAGTTGACCAGCTCCTGAAAATGCTGAATCTCTGTCATATCAATAAACTGACGATGGCTATTTGGAGAAAAAAGCAACCCTTATTATCTTCAACAGTCTTGGCTTGATAAAGTTCGTCTGATGTTGTGCCAACTTTCAGTACTTCAAACTTCGATGGAAAATCCATATGATGTTAAGTTGTCTGAATAGCCCGGAGGAGATAACCTTTGCAAACTTCTTCATCAAAAAATATGAGACCTGGTTCACTCATAACTGAGAATTTGAAGGCATACCTTGCTTATATCCATACTACCTGTAGCCCCCAAGTCTTAAGAGGGGAACGTAGTGATAGCTTTAAGACTTCCTTTAATATAATTATTGCAACTCTGAAAAAATCCGGGTTGTTTGTCTGAGTCACCAGTCATAAGTTGAATGTTCCACATATGTAGCCCCCAAGTACCGGGTTGTCTTGCCTGCAGCAACCTGGGACCTGTAACTGTCTTATGCTTTATAAAACTTCAACTAGTGTAGCCCCCAAGGGCTGGGTCATTATGTAATAATGAGCAGGGACTTCTGCAGATCTTATTATATAGACTCGAGAAGCAATGTGTAGCCCCCAAGGGCCGGCTCAGTAAGACAGTACTGGGCTGGGACTTAGAAAAAGATAGAAGGCCGGCTCATCTTCCTGAGATAACTGGGTCTGTTGTTAATGTGATGATTTGAAAAGCAACTTGCATTAGCCCCAAAGTGCTGTGGTGCGTGCTTGTAGGGGCTTGCATACTTGATGTAATCTTGATTTGAATAATGTAGCCCCCAAGTGCCGGGTTGTATGCCTGCAGCGACTCGGGACTATTCCTTCCATTATAGAATAAATCATGTCCACTGTCTGGATCATGTTGCTGAATGCCTTGCATCTCAATATTGAACCATGCTCCTTGTTGTAAGCTGGTATTTTTTTGGATGAGGGAATAATAGCCATTACTCTGAAATGGCTTTGAAAACCTCAATCATCAATATTGGTTATGATAACCATAATGAAAATCCAGCCATGTTGGCTATTTAAGATTTGAATAATATAACCCGGTTTAAAAACCGGTGCCTGCAACATAAACCAGTATATCTATGCATGTATGATACATGGTATGATGATGCAATGTATGATGAAATGTATGATGATAGAGTATAAAAAATGTCGGCTTTCAAGGCTTGACAAAAAGACAAGCTTTTAAGGCCCGAATCCAAGGCGGGTTACAACCCAGAGACTCATGGTCATAAACAATCATTGAAAAGATTATAATGGCGGCTTATAGCCAAAATTATACTAGCGATTTTAAAGTCAAAAGCCAGGACAGGTGATAACCCAAAGACTCAAATATGAGCAAGATAACCCGGAGCCAGTATGACCCAGGGATTTATAATTTGCATAAAAGCAAAAAATTGAAAGCACAAAAAGTCTGAAAAGACCAAAATAAAGAACATGCTAATTTCAAATATTTGTTAGGCCGGCTTTTAAGACGCGACCGAAAAAAGTTGGCTCACAGGCCTCATGTTTGCTTTCAAGGCCGCATAGTCGTTTTTACCCTGTAAGCCAGCCTCCCATGACATAAATCTGTCGTTTTGACCCTAACAAGTTCAAGGTCTTAAAAAAGATTGACTATTAACAGTACGACGGGCCATATAGCGGAGTAGCACTAAACAGATAGGTGGGTTTATCCTAGCTCACTGTAAGCCGGCTCTCTCGTGACACAAAACCGCCGTTTTAACCTTGACGAGTTCAGGGTCTTAAAAAAGATTGACTTGTCAAGAGTTCGGCGGGTCACCTGGCGGAATAGCAAGTTGCAAACATGCAGGTTTAACCCATAATGTGGCATTTCATGCCGGTCAAGAGGGTATGAAAGCTAAACCCGGTGGGTTGGAAGCCCCCAAATGACCTTATGATCAATTAACAAAGACTCGGATGCACAGAAATGAAATGTCAGAGGCCCCGAATTTCAGGGATGCTGGCTTTGTTAAGTTGATCATAATATGATAAGTAAATAAGGCACGATACCCATGTTTGAACTGCGCATCATGGCAGCAAGTTCTCTTTGGCAACCTTTAATTTTTCTGAGATGAGGAATTGCGATAGATGGCTTCCTCTTGACCCGGATGTTGAGCCGGATATTGAAATCTCAAAACTTTGTGAGAGACAGATTTCCCTTGAGCCGGATTTTGAACCGGAATCTTTTCTGATAACCCGGAAGTTTTCTTTTTTGCCGGAACTATTTGATTGCTCGGCACTTTTTAAGCCAGAAACTTTTTGACAGCCTTTAAACTTTCACCAATGTGGCAGTAGCCCCCAAGACCGGGTTATTTTCCCTCCAATGATCCGGGGTTCTTGAATTTGCTAAAACTGGCAAAATTTGCTGAATCATGTCTGTGTCGCCCCCGAGTCTTAAGACGACTCGAGGAGTTGGCTTGAGATTCTCCATACTTGACCGTGATATAAACCGGCATATAGTTGAACAGCAGAAATGCTAGAATGTGTTGAAACTGGAGGCAAAGTAGCGAGTTCGATGATCTTCGCAACACTCACTGTATATCCTTGGCGTTAATGACACGATGTGAATTCACAGAAGGTTGAGGTCAACTGCGGCGGGTTATAAATGATCCCGTATGAGCTGTGTCAGTAACTCGGCCAATGGTTCATCCCAGCTGGCTGTTGAAGTTAACCAAACTGCAGTGGCGGCGACTTGTGCGCCTGTCCATTGAGCCATCCGGTGTAGGCGGAGGCTGATAATATATTATGATTTGCTCCGAAGTTGTTGGAATAGACCGGACCGCAGGGCGGCGGCTTGCGCATGTCCATTGGACAGCTTGTATGACCATACATGGCTCTGATATGCTGATGTAGATTGGTCTACAAGGGCGGCAATTTGATCGCTTCCATTGAGCGGCACAACATGGACAATCGTCAGTGCAAAATGATGCTGTCGTGTACTCCATATCAGTGATATAACGCCATTTCGAACAATTGCCCTGATATATTTGGATGACAGAATATATTGGCATGTCGGCCATGAACATGGAGCAATTGTCCTGTGTAGAAAAAATATTAAAGGCAGAATAATTGTTCTCGGAAGAATTTTAAAGTGCATTGATAAAAATAAATAGGGCAGATAGCACGTGGTATTTTAGTCAAATGAACACAGACGGAACAAATAGTCCATTGTTTTCCGCTGGTGTCCATGCCCGTAGATTTATTCCGGGTGGATGTAATATTTGTACTGACACCGGACTAGTACCGATAGTAAGTTGTCCAGGTGATGCCCTCTGGGTAGTATCAAGTGCCACCTTAGAAGCAGTCAAACTAATGGATTTTGCAGTAACTTTTCTTCCAGCCCCGTTGGGCAGTCAACATGCCCGCAGGCCACATTCAGAGATAGCCACTCAGGCGACTCGAAGAGGGGAGCGCGGCTGCGGAAGCAAGCGGGGTCGGCTCGCGGCGATTCGCCCGCACCAGTGGTGCGACTCGCGGCAATTCGGCCACACCAGTCGGGCGACTTGGAGGCTCGAGGCACAGCAGCGGCCGAGGTGGGCAACTCAACGCGGCCACAGTGGCTCAATTGCGTTGCAGGGGCGGCGACTTGGCGATTAGATGAGGCCACGATAGCGGAGGCAATTTGAAGGTGCGTCCGCGACGACGGCGGGTTGGAGAAGGGCCACGGTAGCGGCTTGCAGTCGATGCCGCACGAGGCAGGCCGGCGAGGCGGACCCTGGCTACGGTGGGTCGATGAACCACAGTAGAAGCAGAGGTGGCTCATTGGTGCGGGTCGGCGACCCAGCTCGGAGACAAAACGACGGCCGGCGGCTCGAAAACGGCTGCGGCAGAGGTGCGGCGACTCGAGGAGGCCCCCCAGCGAGGCGGCGGCTTGCGGAGATGTGGAGACCTGCAGGTGTGCGGTCGGCAGAGGCGAGGGTGTTCCGCAACTGAGGCGAGATGAGGTCGCAAAGGTCGCAGCGAACCACGGCGATGGTGACTCCGGGTGAAGCCACACGGCGGTCCAGAGACGTGGCGGGTCAATGAAGTGGGTCACGACGGTGACTCACTACAGGCAGAACTGGCGCGACGCGGCTGCGGCGATGCGGGTGCGAGGCCGGCGGAAATAGGACACGCTGAGGCGGTAGTTTTTACCCGCTGCTCGAGAAGAGTCTGTCTTCTGCTTCTAAACTGCAAATCACCATCTGGTGCTTACTAAAGTGAAGCCAACGATCTATATCATCCACATCCCGTAGTAGGCAAAAGGCCATCTTCAATTGTGATTCTACCACACAGCATCGGCTCTTGGTCAAGAGATTTTGAAGCAGATTTTTCAGTAGTGCTTCTTCAATATCAAGTAGCGGACGGGGCTGTTTAGCAACACGCGTTCCAGCCTGCGACTGCTGAAATTAGAATCTCTGTACTCTGCTAAGACGAGCCCTCCAAAACACAAGCGTGGGCCACACAGATTTCCTAGTCCCAGGCTGCATCTTGCTACTGATCTGAATGTTTCTCCTGCCTTCGTGCTATTTCAGAACTTCAGATGGGCGAGGCCGCGCGAGGGCAGTTCAAAGCAGCGCGAGATGGGCGATTCAGCCAGCCGAAGCCAGCGACTCAGAGGCGAGGCCGTGCAAGCAGCAGAGGTGTGGTCCGAGTCGTGGCCGACCCGGTTGATCCACGTCTGCGTCCCCTTTCAAGTCGCCACACCTCTCTTCTCTTTTCTTTGGGCAATCGGCCACCGCAGCCAGCTAAAGTGGCGAGTAACCAGCGAGCGCGTGGGGGAGGCCCGAGCCGGCGGGTGTTGGCGGGCGGCGAGCCGGTGCAGGGACGTGCGGGAGTAGGACGAGGTGATACGGCGGCTCAAAACGGCGACTTGCAGGCTCAAAGGCGAGGCCGGCTTGAAGACGGTCGGCATCAAGGGAGACTCGGAGGCGCGAGGCCAAGGCAGACCGCAACGGCGGTTGAGGAGGCCGCCGGCAAGGCGGCTCTGCCGCAGAGGTAGGCGGGTCGTGGCACTCGGCGGCGACTCATAGCCGAACGAGGCCGGATCTGCGGAGAGAGGTCGGGGCGGCTCAACGACGCGGCCACCCGGTGGCGAGTCAGAGTCAGAGGCCGACGAGGCGACTTGCGATAGCAACTTGAGGTGACTTCACGGCGGGGTGAGGAGAGGTGAGGGCAGCTTGCGGCGCTTCTCCGCTCGGGGGCGGCAGCATGAGGCCGTTGGCGGCTTGAGATTGAGACGAAGTCGGCCTGGCGCGACCATGGAAGAAAGAGGTAGGCTAGATGAGCCCCGGCGCTCGAGAAGACAGAGGCGGAGGTGGCTCAGTAGTGGCCACGGCTTCACAGGGCTCGACGGCCGGCTTGAAGACGGAGGCCCTCCAGCGATAATGGAGTTGACTCGGAGACGGAGGCGAGTCTTGGTGGCGGCGGGTCATCGAGCCATCTCGTCAACTTGCAGCGATGCGACTTGGCGACGGCGGCTTGAAACCGTACGGCCGATGAGCAGAGGAGGCTCCGGTGGCAACTCGGATTGTATCCTTTTTTTCTTTTTGGAAGGTTTTTTATGCCAACTCCATATGGATGGAAAGAATAAGTTGTGGGTCATCCGACGGAAGGAGTTGGCGAGGTCGTCCCACGATTTTGTTCTGCCGGGTTATCCTCGAGACCTGTTCCACGAGGTTTTTTCCACCGGGTTGTCCAGCGAGATTAGTCTTGATGAGGCCCTTTGCAGCAAACTCGTGACCAGATCCTAGTCAAATCAGATGATGAAGATACTTTCGTGTCGGCTCTTTCTCACCCGGCAATTTCAACTGATAAACTAGTTAATATGAATCCTTCCGTGTGTACTCTTCCTTCAAGAACTCAACACCACCATGCGCAGGTCCCACGGTGGGCGCCAACTGTCGTGGTTTTGTCACGGCAAGATATCCTAGTGTGAGGATTTAATCGTGAGGTCAATGCATCTAACTGGTAAGTTAAGAGGGGTTTAGCGGAATGAGAGACGCGAGATTTTACCCAGGTTCGGCCCCTCACGGTGCAGGTAAAAGCCTACATCCTGCTTGATTGATATTGATAATGATGATGATCTCAGTTACAAGGGCGAGGTTTCGCTACCTCTATCTCGAGAGCATCTACTTTGATCTTGTCTAAGACTTGTCTATCTAAGACCTGTCTATTGAGACGTCTAGAAAAACTTGACCCTCTTGGGGTGACCTGCCCCTCCTTATATAAGTTAAAGGGGCGGCTTACATGTAGAGTCCAAGTTGGATTAAGACTTAACCTATTCTAACTTCCCATCGTGGGCTTCTTGTCGTGGGCTTCTCACCGTGGGCTACTTAACGCCTGGGCTCCTTATCTCCAGGCGACTCATTTTCATGGCTAAGTACTTGCTGGGTTACAATCTGTCTGACGGGTAATAATCTGTCTGCCGGGTTATAACTGTCTGCCGGGTCATAACTGTTTGCCGGGTCACAATCTGCCGGCTTACAATCTGCCGGGTCACAATCTGCCGGCTTACAACCTGCCGGGTCTTCCCTTCTGGGCTTATTGATACGTCTCCAACGTATCTATAATTTTTGATTGTTCCATGCTATTATATTATCTGTTTTGGATATTTTATATGCATTAATATGCTATTTTATATTATTTTTGGGACTAACCTATTAACCTAGAGCCCAGTACCAGTTCCTGTTTTTTCCTTGTTTTTGAGTTTCACAGAAAAGGAATACCAAACGGAGTCCAAATGGAATAAAACCTTCGCGATGATTTTTCTTGGACGAGAAGACAACCAGGAGACTTGGAGATGAAGTCGGAGGAGCCACAAGGCGGCCACAAGGACGGAGGGCGTGACCAGGGGGGTAGGGTGCGCCCCCCACCCTTTTGGGTCCCTCGTGCACCTCCTGACGTAATTATTTTGCCTATATATTCCCAAATATCCCCAAACCACCAGAGGCATCCACGAAAAATACTTTTCCACCGCCGCAACCTTCTGTACCCGTGAGATCCCATCTAGGGACCTTTTCCGGCACCCTGCCGGAGGGGGATTCGATCACGGAGGGCTTCTACATCAACCCTATTGCCCTTCCGATGAAGCATGAGTAGTTTACCGCAGACCTACGGGTCCATAGCTAGTAGCTAGATGGCTTTTTCTCTCTCTTTGATTCTCAATACCATGTTCTCCTCGATGTTCTTGGAGATCTATTCGATGTAATACTTTTTTGCAGTGTGTTTGCCGAGATCCGATGAATTGTGGATTTATGATCAGCTTATCTATGAATATTATTTGAATCTTCTCTGAATTCTTTTATGCATGATTTGATATCTTTGTAATTCTCTTCGAACTATCGGTTTGGTTTGGCCAACTAGATTGATTTTTCTTGCAATGGGGGTGTGCTTAGCTTTGGGTTCAATCTTGCGGTGTCTTTTCCCAGTGACAGTAGGGGCAGCAAGGCACGTATTGTATTGTTGCCATCGAGGATAAAAAGATGGGGTTTACATCATATTGCTTGAGTTAATTCCTCTACATCATGTCATCTTACTTAATGCATTACTCCGTTCTTTATGAACTTAATACTCTAGATGCATGCTGAATAGCGGTCGATGTGTGGAGTAATAGTAGTAGATGCAGAATCATTTTGGTCTACTTGACACGGACGTGATGCCTATATTCATGATCATTGCCTTAGATATCGTCATAACTTTGCGCTTTTCTATCAATTGCTCGGCAGTAATTTGTTCACCCACCGTATTATTTTCTATCTTGAGAGAAGCCTCTAGTGAAACCTATGGCCCCCGGGTCTATGTTCCATCATATAAGTTTCCGATCTTCTATTTTCTATCATATAAGTTTTCGATCTACTATTTTGCAATCTTTTACTTTCCGATCTATAAACCAAAAATATTTACTTTATCGTTTATCTATCTCTATCAGATCTCGCTTTTGCAAATAACCGTGAAGGGATTGACAACCCCTTTATCGCGTTGGGTGCAAGTTGTTTGATTGTTTGTGCAAGTATTCGGTGATTTGTGCGTTGTCTCCTACTGGATTGATACCTTGGTTCTCAATTTGAGGGAAATACTTATCTCTACTTTGCTGCATCACCCTTTCCTCTTCAAGGGAAAAACCAACGCAAGCTCAAGAAGTAGCAGGAAGAATTTCTGGCGCCGTTGCCGGGGAGATCTACGCCAAGTCAAGACATACCAAGTACCCATCATAAACTCTCATCTCTTGCATTACATTATTCGCCATTCGCTTCTCATTTTCCTCTCCCCCACTTCTAATACGATTTTTGAAAAGATTTGCCTTTTTCTTCGCGCCTCTTCCGTTCGTCTTCTTCGTTCGTTTTTGGTTTCTTTGTTTACTTTTTGTGTGCCCTTGTGTTGGTGTTCCTGCTTGCCTTTATGGCTCAACCAAAGAACGTTGATCCTCACTTTAGGAGGTTGGAAGAAATTAAAAATAATGTTAGGAGCTTCATGTCTTTACAATTTGAGCATAATAGTTTCTTTAGAAACGAGCTTAAGGAGCAGAAAAGTTTTATGGAGTACATGAATAAAGAGCTCAATGATATGTCTAAGGAATTTTATGGTTTGAAATCTCAGTTTGCTCATCTTGAAATTTTAGTAGGCCAAATTTCTGATAAACAAGCTACCTTAGTAAATAAGATGGCCGCTAAACCGGAGGCTTTAAATAATGATGAAGATCTTAAAGTGATTGATGTGACTCCTATTGAATCTTTGTTTTCCAAAATAAATCTTGATAAAGATGGGACTGGAGATGAGTCAACTTTAGTTAAAAGGCGTCCCAATGATTCGGAGTTTTTAGATCTTGATGCAAAAATTGATAAAAGTGGGATTGGAGAGGTCAAAACTTTAAGTAGCAATGAACCCACTCTTTTGGATTTCAAGGAATTTAATTATGATAATTTTTCTTTAATAGATTGTATTTCCTTGTTGCAATCCATGTTGAATTCTCCTCATGCTTATAATGAAAACAAAGCTTTTACTAAACATATCGTTGATGCTATGATGCAATCTTTTGAAGAAAAGCTTGAATTGGAAGTTTATATCCCTAGAAAACTTTATGATGAGTGGGAACCTACTATTAAGATTAAGATTAAAGATTATGAGTGTCATGCTTTGTGTGATTTGGGTGCTAGCGTTTCCACGATTCCAAAAACTTTATGTGATGTGTTAGGTTTCCGTGAATTTGATGATTGTTATTTAAATTTGCATCTTGCGGATTCTACTATTAAGAAACCTATGGGAAGGATTAATGATGTTCTTATTGTTGCAAATAGGAATTATGTGCCCGTAGATTTCATTGTTCTTTATATAGATTGCAATCCTACATGTCCTATTATTCTTGGTAGACCTTTCCTTAGAACGATTGGTGCAATTATTGATATGAAAGAAGGAAACATTAGATTTCAATTTCTGTTAAGGAAGGGCATGGAATACTTTCCAAGAAAGAAAATTAAATTTCCATATGAATCTATTATGAGAGCTACTTATGGATTGCATACCAAAGATGACAATACCTAGATCTATTCGTGTTTTTATGCCTAGCTAAGGGCGTTAAACAATAGCGCTTGTTGGGAGGCAACCCAATTTTATTTTTGTTTTTGCTTTTTTGGTTCTGTTTTGCAATAAATAATTCATCTAGCCTCTGGTTAGATGTGGTTTTGTGTTTTAATTAGTGTTTGTGCCAAGTAAGACCATTGGGATGGCTTACGGTGGTAGTTGATTTGATCTTGCTGAAAAACAGAAACTTTTGCGTCCAGTCTTAGAATTTTTATAATTCACTGGAGCGTTGAAAACCCCTGAAGTTTTTACACAATATTTATATAAAAAATTTATCTTCTTTCCTAATTTTTCAGAATTTTTGGAGTTACTTAACTATTAGAACAATTCTTATCTTCGCAGACTGTTCTGTTTTTGACAGATTCTGTTTTCTTTGTGTTGTTTGCTTATTTTGATGAATCTATGGGTAGTGTCGGGGGGTATGAACCATGGAAAAGTTGGAATACAGTATATATATATATAAATAAATAATGAGTTCACAACAGTACCAAAAGTGGTGATTTATTTTCTTATACTAACGAAGCTTATGAGATTTTCTGTTGAGTTTTGTGTTGTGAAGTTTTCAAGTTTTGGGTAAGGGTTTGATGGACTAGGGAATAAGGAGTGGCAAGAGCCTAAGCTTGGGGATTCCCAAGGCACCCCAAGGTAATATTCAAGGACAACCAAGAGCCTAAGCTTGGGGATGCCCCGGAAGGCATCCCCTCTTTCGTCTTCGTCTATCGGTAACTTTACTTGAGGCTATATTTTTATTCACCACACGATATGTGTTTTGCTTGGAGCGTCTTTTATGATTTGAGTATTTGCTTTTTAATTTGCCACAATCATCCTTGCTGTACACACCTTTTGAGAGGGACACACATGAATCGTGATTTATTAGAATACTCTTTGTGCTTCACTTATATCTTTTGAGCTAGGCAATTTTGCTCTAGTGCTTCACTTATATCTTTTTAGAGCACGGCGGTGGTTTTATTTTATAGAAATTAATGAACTCTCATGCTTCACTTATATTATTTTTAGAGTCTCTAAACAGCATGGTAATTTTCTTTGGTTATAAATTTAGTCCTAATATGATAGGCATCCAAGAGGGATATAATAAAAACTTTTATATAAAGTGCATTGAATACTATGAGAAGTTTGATTCCTTATGATTGTTTTGAGATATGAATATGGTGATATTAAAGTCATGCTAGTGAGTAGTTGTGAATTTGAGAAATACTTGTGTTAAGGTTTGTGAGTCCCGTAGCATGCACGTATGGTGAACCGTTATGTGATAAAGTTGGAGCATGATTTATTTATTGATTGTCTTCCTTATGAGTGGCGGTCGGGGACGAGCGATGGTCTTTTCCTACCAATCTATCCCCCTAGGAGCATGCGCGTAGTACTTTGTTTTGATGACTAATAGATTTTTGCAATAAGTATGTGAGTTCTTTATGACTAATGTTGAGTCCAGGATTATACGCACTCTCACCCTTCCACCATTGCTAGCCTCTCTAGTACCGTGCAACTTTCGCCGGTACCATACACCCACCATATACCTTCCTCAAAACAGCCACCATACCTACCTATTATGGCATTTCCATAGCCATTCCGAGATATATTGCCATGCAACTTTCCACCGTTCTGTTTATTATGACACGCATCATCATTGTCATATTGCTTTGCATGATCATGTAGTTGACATCGTATTTGTGGCAAAGCCACCATTCATAATTATTTCATACATGTCACTCTTGATTCAGTGCACATCCCAGTACACCGCCGGAGGCATTCATATCGAGTCATATTTTGTTCTAGTATCGAGTTGTAATTTTCGAGTTGTAAGTAACTAAAAGTGTGATGATCTTCATTATTAGAACATTGTCCCATGTGAGGAAAGGATGATGGAGACTATGATTCCCCCACAAGTCGGGATGAGACTCCGGACGAAAAAAAAGGAGAAAGAAAAGGCCAAAATAAAAAAAGCAGTGGTGATCTATTTTCTTGCTGAGATAAGTAACTTGAGCAGATATGAAAGAGTACCGCCTCTCGTGTGGCGATGTGTAAGCATTTGCTGAGACGTTGAGGGTGCTACGGTAGCGATGGTTGTCGGCGGCGTGGAAGCAGATCAAGGAGGGCAGATGGTGGCGGCGAGGGAAATATCCCGGCGCAGTGGACGAGACGGTCATACGAGCGGCCTTGGCAAGGTGGACGATGGTGCGGATGAAGCGTGAGGACGTGATGCAAGGATCCTTGTCCGAAGCCATGGATGAGAGAGGTCGATCTCTTGTAATGGACGACGACGTCAGGGTATCAGCTCTGGCATGGTGGAGGAGGACGGCGGTGGATGGGGTGGTGGACGGAGGAAACTGGGGTGGAGAGGGTGTTTTGGCGCCCACGGAGTACGAATGGGGAAATGGAGGGAGAGAGGTAGGGGGGAACCATGTCTTCAGGACGCGCTTGTCTCAAATGCGAGGAAATTTACAAACTTAGCCCCTGTTTTTATTTTCCTACATCACAGCAATATTGGTCGATTGGGGATAGGACGGTAATCTCGCATACACCGAATATTTGCCGACGGAGATTTCGGCCGAGGAGAGTTTGTTTTGGCGCCCACCCTTTATGAATTCGGGGGACGTGAGAGGCGATTTCAGCCAAGGAGAAACTGTGTTTTGTCGCCCGCCGTGTATGAATCCGGGTGAGAGGCGGTTATGTCATGTTTGAGTGAAATTACAAGCCTGCCCCTATCGAAACCTATAGAAATTGAGCCGACTGGTTTTGCGTGTCAGGGATAGGCAGTAATTTCCATCTCCCTGATTTTGGTTTTGGGCGGTTACTGCGAGTTACGCTGCTTCGTTCAATTTGAATCCATTTTGTATTCTTTTTTTGGGTAGGATCCATTTTGTATTCCGATACAAATCTACATACATCATTTTTTATATATACTTTCAAAAGCACAACACCCTTTATACATAAATATGGTTTACAAATGGCATGATCTCAGATTCATAAGGCTGAATCCATCTTAATTTGACTTTTCAAATATTTGAAACCACTTTATGTTGAAATCCAATGTATGTATTCCTCGCTAACTGTCTCCAATTAATGTGTGTTTCCTGCGGGTTTTTTTACTTCTCAAACACATATAATATGTTTGACACATGCAGCATATATATATAGTGTAATCTCGTTTAGACATTAATTGCATATAAACCATGCATTGTCTCTAATTAAAAAATCTATGGATCACTAATATTGATAAACTAAATAACATTACACGTGTCCCCAAATTCAAATGAATATGCATGTTTGATAGACCAATTTTCGTTATGATATTTATCGATGTCTTGATCTCTAGTTTAAATATTTGAATCCTCTTTAATCTAGATATTCGTCTCATATAGCTATCACTCATGCTTATATATCTCTCTAGACCTATACGCCTTCATCGTCTCACGGGTATCTCTTGTGCTACTTGTATGTCGACAACAGTCTTTTATCTTCGTATCACACTGACGGTACTCTCTCCCTCGACCTTCACTCTATCTCTCTCGAAGTATATTTCGCTCACTACTATGTGTCTCTAACTATGATTCTCCCTGTGAAATCTCTTTCTCTCACACAAACACAAACTTCGTCTCCCGGGGTCTCATTTCTCTCTACTATTCCCATGTATGCCGCTCACATGCACCCTCTCACACATAGATGTCTCGCGCTCCCTATGTCTCATTAGCTATGACTCTCCCTCTTAAATCTCTCTCTCTCACACACAAACACAAACTCTCGCTCGTAGGGTCTCATATCTCTCCACCATTCCCTTTGTATGCCGCTCAGACACCCTCTCTCCCTAGGGATATCTCGTGTTCCCTGATATGTCTCTCTAGCTACGACTCTCCTTGTGAAATATCTTTCTCTCTCGCAAACACAAAACTCCGTCTCTCGGGATCTCATTTCTCTCTGATATTCGTTTGTATGTCACTCACATGCACCCTCTCTCTATCTCTCTCCCACCCACACACATAACTCAGACTTCTGATCCACTTGACTATTATCTCTAACACACACACTAGCCGATCTCCCTCTAGCTAGAATCTCTATCTTTCTATTTCTCTGTTTCTCCATCAACCTTCTTTCTCGCCCGCACTCTTGCTTCCTATCACGCACACTATATCTGTTTCTCTCTACATGCATTCATGCACCCTCCTTTTACCTTTCTCTCTCACACACATAACTCGCCCCTCTGAACCACTCGACTGTTAACTCTAACACACAAACTAGTCGATGTCCCTCTAGCTAGAATCTCTATCCCTCTATCTATTTGTTTCTCCATCAACCTTTCTTTCTCGCACGCACTCTTGCTTCCTATCGTGCACACTATATGTGTTTCTCTATACATGCATCTATAGGTCGATCTCTTTTGCACACACGTTGTGTCTCGCTCTCTTTCCTCACCATAGATGCATGCTCCAGCCCATGCCACTCTCTCTTAAAGAAAAAACACACATGCTCAATCATCGGGCCTTCTTCCCTCCACTCTCACATGCATGCATACTGTCATACTCATACCGATCCATCTCTCCCATCCCGTTGATCTCATGACTTATGTCTCCTTTCTGTTATCTCGATCATGCGCGCGTGCGCACACACACACACACATCCCACATATGTATACCTCTCGCACATGCACGTTCAAAGGTCTCATATGTCTCCATACGTAGTTAATTACCCTCAACCCTCACCCCACATCAAATCTTTGTCTTCTTGTGTGCACATGAATTCCGTCTGGATGGGTCTCTTCTCTAAAACACACACACACTTAACTATCTCCTTCTAGCTACCCCCTCTCTCACTCCTTCCCTCTATCCCATAAACCAATAAGACTACCCCTTCGTTTAATTCCCGCCTACATGCACCATCGATAGTAGTCTTCCTCGGTGTCTCTCGAACAAACACGTTATCTCGATGTCCACTCCTCTCACGCACACACTCCTTCTCTTCCCTCTTTACAGGCCTCTTCTCTCTCGTACCCCCCCTTGTTGGAGGCCTCTGCCATACACATCACCTCTCTATGATGAAGCCACACACACTTAATTACTTTCCCTACCAAAGACTCAATTTCACACACACACTATAAGACTCCATTTCACACATACATACTCTAGGTGGAGCATTTGTTCCTACCACACTTCGTCCAACCTTACCCGTATGATAATCAATCACCTTAATTTACTTATATAACATGGACAAATTCCACTTTCTTTTAGTAGTTAGCAAACTTCTCATAATTATATAACGTAAATCACGAGCAGCAAGTGACTTTTTTTACACAACCACATTAATATGGCCACGTAAACGGTAAATCACAAGCTAAAGTGTAGTAACCATTATACTTATATCCCGATGCAAAATGTGGAGTACATGTCCGAAGAGTAGAGGTGCGCGCACACACACTCTGTCTCTCAGAATCTCACACACATACTAGTTACGTGACGCCCCCTAAACAGACCCGTATCTGTACAATTTGTGCACGTGCACGCGAATGTGACGTACAACGAACCACCCGCCAGCTCCCTAATCTCAAATATAAACTGCACTAGTGCGCGCCCGCAGAACATCCTTTCCAAAGGGACGAAGCCCTGCAGTTACCATCTCCTCTCATGTAAACCAGCTCCCCAAGGGACAAGGCAGTTCATCGCCATTGCCATGGATTCGCAAGGCGGTGGTGCTTCTCGTCCTCGTCGAGGTTGGGAGACCTTGGACGATGATCCTTTGGGAGAAATCGTAAGTCGCTCCAACTTCCTCACATTCGCAAGACTCAGCGGTACCTGCACCAAATATTTTAAGAGGGTGCGTAAATATGCATGGGAGAAGGCCATACTAGTTGGTCTGCCATGCGTCCTCGAGGACGAGGATGTTTCATGGGGGGCTCTCCAGGCATGGCCGTAGTTGCAAGTTGACGCCCCTTGAGATGCCGACGTTGAGGGGCACTCGGATTTTGTCCGATGAGTAGGTAAGTGATGAGTTTGATCAATTAGTAAATGCATTCTAAAGACTACTTCCGTGTCCATTTCATAATTCCCCCGCTGCCCACTGTTTCACAGGTTAGGCTTGGTGCCAATGGAGATTGGCTTGCATATGTACGGGAGGGTACCAACATCAATCTGCACAACATCTACAACGGTGACACCATTCCCGTAGAACCTTTGTCCAACATTGGGATCGACCATGCAATGGGCCATCGCCTGAATTGGTACGATGGAACCACGGTGAGATTGAAGAAGATAGCAATCCCAGAAGCCCCAATAAGGTCGAGCGCCAACCAAAATTACACTCTCATCACAGTGTTCGACATCGCGATTGCTTTCACGAACCCTGCACATGGCAGTCAAAGGTGGACCATGCTGTCTGCGGCCGATTTGTTGCCATACGAGTACGAAGATGCTGTGCTCCTTTCTAACCGCATCTTCACGGTGACAAACTAGGGGACTTGTTTCGTATGGGACACATCCTATGGTACCCTCCCTCTCTTCCAGTTTATTTGTTTTGTTTTTTCGTTTTATAAGTTTCAAATTCAAATTTAGAGCTCACCATCACATGCTGAGATTACAATGTGCATTAAATCGTTGCATGCATGTACTAGTACTTTTTGATTGGTCATTTATATTGGTCATGCATGCATGCATTTCAATAACGTTTTTAACCACAATTTTTTAGGAAACTGAGTGCAATTTTTTAACCACAATTGCATGCATTTCAATTAAATCATTGCATGCATGTAGTAGTTTTTTATTGGTCATTTATATTGCTCTACCATGGCTCACGGGATGCATAATCCCAGACGGAGGTAGTACTACGCATGAAACGGTACAAAATCCTACCACCACCACTCCGGCTACTGACCACCCTAGCCCACCCAAACCCACTCCCTTGCCGGCGCGCGCTTCCTGCCTGAAATGGTCTGCGACGCCCCACAGCGTTAGTTCCGCATTAATGCCCAACCAGAGCGGAGACGACCTCTCATTGGCGCCAGCTTTGAAGCAACGTGACGGCCGAGAGAGCACCGCTTCCCGGTGCACGCGACTGCTCCGCGTTGAAAGAACACCATGGTCGGTCGTTCGTCCGTGTGCCGCCCACATTAATGACACGCAGTTGCCGAGGAACCTACTCCGGCGTCACCCGTCCGTCCAGCTGCCGCCCCTCATCGACATTCGCGGGCAGGGAGGAAGAGTAGTGCATGGCAGGTCGCCGCCGCTCGGGTCCCAAGAAGGCCACCGCTTCTCCCCTCCTGTCAAATCTAAAGCTCGTTGGGCACAACATTGAGGGCCGATTTTCCGGTTTGTATGAAAACTGTAATGTATTTTGTCCGGTTTATACGAAAAGTTTTCGAATGATTTTCATCCAGTTTCTATGAATTCCGCATTGTTTGCACGATTTTACAGGGCAAGAGTCATCCCCTGATCAAAATCAGATCGCCGATCGTGGATGTGCATGGGGCATTTGGTCTAACTTGGAACCTTGTAGCTGGCGACACCCAGTTGGAACATACTATCTTAGCTGTCGCTACCCATGTTACCATTAAAGGGCAGCAAGGTGCCACGATCTATCATGATCGGACCCTGATCATGTACCCAGGTAATCCATTCTCTCCGACCTAAGAGTAGTAGAGCCAGGAGCTATCATATATCTTATTTCCATGTCATCTTATAACATTTCAGTACATGTCGAGTAGGGCGTACTCCAATAGGAGGAGTAGTTCTTTCCTTTTTTTTATTGATTGGGATTCCACGCAACTTTATAATGCCAGTTGTAAGAAACTATATAGGACTTAACAATTTCAATTCCGTGTAGTACTAGGTAGAATGCCATCAAACAAAACTACTCCTACTTTAATTAATGTACATGGCCCACGTAACACTCTCGAATTGTTTGTCGTAGCCCGTTCCGCAGCTGGTCTATACATTGCTTCCCTTCCCTCTCATAGAAATAAGCAATATGAAGCATTTTATTTTAATCCGTACCCTCTGCTTACGTCACCTTATTATACTGCATGGACCTTAACCATGCACGTCACCATGTTTCCAGGTTTGAGATACCAGGTGTACCTGATGGACGGCGGCGTGTTCGACCCTCGTGATGCTACCTGGGTGCGGATGAACACACTTGGAGATTACTCGGTTTTCATTGGGGACAACTACACCATAGTGAAAATGATGCCACCTTCCGTGCACAACGCCGACGGCCTGCCGTTCATGAAGAACAGGTGCATTTTCATTGCGCACCGACGGATTCATATCTTGAACGCCCCTATCCCTGATCTATGCCACTTTAGTTTGGATGAGTCTCCATCATGGGGAGCCACACTAAGAAGCTGCGATGATATGGACTCCCGTTGCCCACCGTTATGGATCGTGCCATCTATGAAGAACACGTGGCACTGGAACTTCGAGATGGACATGTACATAGGGATGTACGAACCTGAGTAATGTAGCGTAGTAAGTGAAGTAGCCAGGCACAAATAGTATGAACCTGCGTGGCATATAGGCATTTGTCTTACTACCACTAAATGTTACGTGCAATGCAAAGTGATATTATGATGTACGTGCTTAAGTACTCTACTATATTAATTGCAGGCACATATTAGGTTGGATATTTGTTTACGTGTATGGTCCGATACCTTCCAACTAGATGCGTCTGTGTCTCCGGGTTGCACTTTGTATCGTTATATACTAGTACTATGTGTGGCCTCTGACCTAGAAGTGGAAGAAGTGGAGACGCTCAGCCACGCTGTTCATGTCCCACTCCTTTCGCTGACGTCTGGGACATCCAGCACGTGCCGTGTTTCGCACCGGTAGTAAGAGTTGAAATGCTAGCTTTCATAAAAAATAAACATAAATCAGCAATGACACTATACCACGTGGTTTCCTTGCTCCTCCTCGATATCGGAAAGAATACTTTTGTTCGCCGACATGTGGGACGTTGACCATCCTGGTCCACTTGCCATGCAACAAAATTACTCTAGAGTGCATCACACAGAACTCCAGGGGAGAGTCACACCGGTCGTCGCGCCACAGTAATAAGGACTAATGAGCCGTCAAATCACAGGCCCAACATTTCCCACTGTAAGTTGCTCGGACGAAGGCACCATCAGGCTTCGTTGAATCTCGCTTGTTCAAGAAAACCACTGTACGTATACCAGCAATACTGCTACCACACGCATAGACTGAACGACACTGTAGCATGTCATATTACTCGACGCGCTTCCGCACGGCATATCACTGACATGTGGGAGTGCTCGTGCCACACAGTGCGTAGTACTGTAGTAAGTACTACTACAGTACTATACACCAGCGGAGTATGAAGGTAGAGTCAGCAGGCTATAAGGATTAAACTATTATATTTGTGCTGAGTTTGATGAGAGAGAAGGGAAGCGGGCTGCAGCACAGACTCGAAGAAACATTGTGAAAGTGTATGGTGGGCCATGCATTTGTACGGCACTCTTAGGTTAACTATATACGTGTTGGCTATTAGGTTCACTATATGTGACATGGCAACTCTATATAGCCCGTTCTTGGCTATACTTAACGATGCTACAACATGGCTACAACATGCAGGCTATAGTTCGACAGCCTACCGCTCCGCCTCGCACGGTTTGGCCACGCAAGATTTGCATGCAAGCATGTCACGCACGTAGCTGTCAATGTTGAGCTCAAAAATGGGCGACGAGGTCCGCTAGTCTGGGTTGTTCCTTGCGCCCGGAAAACAAACTAATCCCAGTCATGGTAAATGTCGTGCGTGCTTAAATTCCGGGGAGGGGGGGGGGTCTCTCCAGCGTGGCGTGCCCGTAGTTGCAAGTTGACGCCCCTTGAGATGCCGACGTTGAGGGGCACTCGGGTGGCTGCGGGTGCGCCTCTATGACCCGGTTGGTCAATTTTTTTTTCCGGGCGGACGTTGCCGAGTGGATTTAGGGCCGGGGTCCGGCTCTAAAACTTCAGTGAACACATGTTAAGCAACGCTCAAAGGCCTAAAAGTATGCCGCTTATCGACAATGTACAACAACTTAAATTCCTATATAATACTACAGTAGTAACTAGTACTGGTAGATGCTCGTAATTAATTAAAAAACGTACGGGCGACACAGACACACACTTAACTACTACTACTTCTCACATGCTGGCCAGACGTAATTGTTCTCTTTGTCATTCTTGTTGGTGGCACCCCACCGTGCTTAGATCTCTGCCCAGCTCTCCTCAGCATCGCGGTAGCTACCGCCGCGATCCTGGCAGGTGGAGGCATCAGGGCATGCTGGCCAGACACCGTCGTTCTGCTTCCCGGCCTTGGCGGCGACACCCCGCCGTGCTTGGATCTCTGCCGAGCTCTCCTCTGCAACGCGTGCGTCCTTTTCTTTCTTGCGGCGGCGAGACTCTCTTTTCTTGAGTGCTTTCTGCCTTTTCTGCTCCCTCTGTGCGGCTTTGGCCGCCTCTTGCTCTACCGCCCATTCGGCCTTGGCAGCTTCAAAGTCCGCCCACGTAGGTGTGAGGTCATGAGCGGCGATGAACTCGGCACTGCGGGATGCCATCGCTTCCTTACCATTTTGTGTGCGGTCGTGGGCAGCGAGGAACTCGGCGCGACAGGATGCCATCGCTTCCTTACCGGTTAGTGTGTGGCGCGGTGGCATGAACGATGCTTGGAGAGAGCTCTCGGGCGGAGTGGCTGGACAACCGTATAGTGAATTGGTTTGTCAAGAGCTCAAGGACAGACGACGAAGGAAATTTGGATTCCCCTTCAATCCTGGACATTTATTACCGCACACGGTTAATTTCCGTAGCCTCTGGAAACTGTGTGCGCTGACCCTATTGTGGTTTGCTTTCTGATTGGCCGCCACCCCAGCCACGCGGATCACGCGTGTGCACCATGATCGAATGGCATTCCACGTCCCTATCATCACACCCGTGTAGTTGTAGCTGGGATTTGATGTTTCTGCGCTACTACCTCAGTCATGTCTTACATTTTGTGCTAAATTTTGACTTTAGATTTATCTAGCAAAATGTTGATGCATGTAACTACAAATAATATCACTAGAAACTATGTTTAAATACAAATCCAATGATATAATTTTTGGTGACATGCATTATTATTTTCTTAGTTCAATCTATGGTCAAAGTTTGGCACAAAATACTAAGGGGGCCAATAAATAAGGATGATGGTAGTAAATTTCTACAAAATGCACATAATGGCCTAAATATGCTAAATGAACCCAGAAAAGTGCCAAAATATTCAAGTCATCAAGTCAAGAAACAAAAATCTTCAAGTCATCAAGTCAACTTAACAAAATCTTCAAGTCATCGGACTAAGGAACCATCATGACTTCGTTGAATCCGCTTCTTCAAGAAAACTTACTGTACCAGCAATACTTCTACCACACGCGAAGACTGGATGGCACAGTAGCAAGTCATATCACTCAAAACCCACTAGGCCAACTAGCCTGCCTAACGCGCGGGAAAGCCCCGCCCTCGTCATTTTTTGTTCTGGATTTCTATCGATCGATCGCACGAACAAGCAAAAGAAAAGAGTAGAAAATGTTACACTTTGCAAGTTGAAAAGGAAAAGGCGGCACACTTAAAGCACGCCTGTCGCGTTCGCACCACACCCCCGACAATCGGTTTGGCACGCTGCTCACCAAAGGGGATACGTGTTGTCTTGCATTTTCACTGACATGTGGGACTGCAATTGAATAAATCGACGATAGCCGAAATCTGATCGCCTCTTCGGGATGTTAAACAGTTCGTACTCCTGTGAACCTTGCACTTGGCTCTTCGCCTCTTCGGAAGGTCCAATAATGATGATACTATAGTACAATATTCTTCTGGCAATCTGACACCGAATGAACTGCTGCACGTCCATCGCGAGGGTGAGGGCCAGGGCGAGGGAGAGGGCGCTGTAGTCAAAACCCTCTCCTCGTCATACGAGCCACCACGCGCGTGGGCGACAGAAAGCACGTAGGCGTACGTAGTAAGCAAGCTTCTCCTTGTCCTGTGAGCCACCGCGCGTGGGTGAGGGAGTGGGCGTAGTAAGCAAGCTTCTCCTTGTTCTGTGAGTTGACGAGACACATCAAAGTAGTACTAGTCCATATTGCGTCCTTTCCGGTTAATATGGCTTAATTTGAAACGAGAAAAATACACTGGCGGTCAACGTATGTAACAATACGCTCATTACGGTCACTATATAGTCTTGCAGTGATTATACGTTCACTATCTCACCGTAGAGCACCGTATTGCACCCTGCTGACTGGCCACATAGTCGACGTGGCACTTTGTTGACAGGTTAAATTGACACCTGGTTTCTGGGTCCCACCTATCAGTTGGCAGAGCAAAGAAATCAGTTAAACAAAACTTTACGCAGGCGCGACAGGAGTCCAACCCTTGCGTGCAAACCACCCTGGCTGTGTATGCATGTGTACTCCCTTGGTCCGTGAAAAACTGTACATCTAGCATTAGAAAATTTTCCAACAAAGAGTGTACATCTACACTTCCAATGCACATAGCCTTTAATCTAATCGGTATTGATTGACTAATGCACCAACTTGTGCTCTAGCTATAGGCTGCATGTCTATCCTTACTTACAGCATGCAACAACATTCATTTAATCTTCTTCTCTCAATGGTCGGATGGACAGATAAGTATGCTACTTTTGGGCGTTAATTATTCCATGGAGTTCCGGTTCCTCTTGGTCAATGTGTAAATCTCTATATGTACAGTCTTTCACGGATGGAGGGAGTTGTGCACATGGAGGCCAAGTTCACTGGGATGCCGTGTTTCACACTCCTCCTCAATAGTGGAGACAATAGTTTTCATCAAAAGTATAAACAAATGAATAGTATAAAAGAGCACTGACATTATACCACCCGGTTTCCTTGCTCGTCCACGATATCGGAAAGAATACTTTCATTCGCCGAAATGTGGGACGTTGACCATCCTGGTCCACTTGCCATGCACCAAAATTAGAGTGCATCACACAGTAATGTAGGGGACACGCACCCCGGTCATAGCGCCTCAGTAATAAATGACTAATGAGCCGTCAAATCGCAGACCCAACCTTTCCCACTTTAAGTTGCTCGGACGAAGGAACCATCATGACTTCGTTGAATCCGCTTCTTCAAGAAAACTTACTGTACCAGCAGTACTGCAACCACATGCGAAGACTGGACATCACTGTAGCATGTCATATCACTCAAACCCACTAGGCCAAACTAGCCCGCCTAAATCTAGGATTTGTACGTCTCTGTACTGCTATGATTTTGTAGACGACTAGAAAGAAATGGAGGGCCTTTCTCTCTCTTTAGATCTCTCTCCATCCCACAACCCCTTTCTAGCACACGTACACATTCTCTGTAGCCACTCCGAAAGTACGATGTCACTACACATTCACGCATCCAGGGAAAAAATTACACATTCACGCATGTTACAAATACGTGCCAATTTTGTTCCGAATGCTGGATATTAATGTGAATGTATGCGTGCACCAACTCTTTGAGTTTCATGTGAATTAATGTATAATTGTGGACTATTGTCTGATAGAATTTTAGGAGCTTGGGCTATTGGCCGATCGACGACCAGACCTATAAGCGTACCACGAGCTCAGCAGCCCCAAAGTTTCTCTTCGGTGAGTGTTTGCAAGTACTATAGCTCGCAGAGTACCTAGCCTACTAACATAGCGCGAAATCAATCGAGGTTTGACACCAAGAATCATCAAACCATTTTTTCATCAAACAAGTCCTACTTATATGATAAACAGTTCAAACTTACGTCTAACCACTAATTCACTGTATTACATCAAAAGCTGGTAAGGATACATCTGTTTCCATAACTCGGAGAGGGTTCGCATGATTCACTATCAAACAAAGTAGCAAGTATCGCTAACACAAGACAGTGCACTAGCCCTAAGATGGTTTGATAACACGCATTGTTCTGGCAATTAAACACAATGCAAACTACGTTGAAAGATTAGCGCGACCAACTATTTCTTGTCATTGATCTCTGGGGTAATGTCCATAGGACGGAGAGCAGCATGGGAATCGATCTCTGGGGTGATGTCCACAGGACGAAGAGTGGCATGGGAATCGATCTCTGGGGCAATGTACACAGGACAGACAGCGGCATGGGAATCAATCTCTAGGGCGATGTCCACAGGACGGACCGCGACATCGGAATCATAAAGGACGTCCACCGGCACCTGCACAACCCTAACATATTAGCAAGCACATTGCAAATAATCAAAAACCACAACTATGGTAAGCCATTTTTTTACCTTGTGCAGCTCACCGGAGGATCCCATCCCTCTGAGGGCCATCTCCTCGAAGGGGGTCATCGCCTTGCCATGGAAATATTGCTTCTCAACGGTGCCTATCTCCTCAAACCCGACCTTGAGCCTCTCATAGGTGGCCATTAGAGTTTCTGGGGTAGGCACGGTGGGGCCCTTGCTATTCTTCCAGCTTTCTTTGTTCAGGAGTTTGTCCGCCAACGTCGTCAACTCTTTGGCCAGGGCTTGTTTCTTGGAGTTCTTCATCTCCATGGGTTGGCCCGCCAACATCGCCAACTCGTTGGCTGGTGCTCGCTTCCTAGAGATCTCTATCTCGAGTGGGTTCTCCGCTGGCAACTCTTTGCCTAGTGCTCCAGGATCCATCGATAAACAGACAAACAAAAAGCAATCGAAAGGAAACAACAATCGCAATGAAAACGGGAAAAGAATAGGCAGTGAGAATCGGTCGGTGCTTCGCAAAAAGAAGATTCTTGGAATGAAAATTGAGTAGCATCACTGATTCGCCCACCTTTCCTTCATCGGTACAGAAGAAAAATGGCAGAAGTGAGTAGGCTGGAGTGAGGTTTTCTTCAAGATAGGGGAGAAAGGGCTTCAATGAGCGTTCCAGTGAAATGCTGGTTGCTTCATCCCGTCCAACTTCAAGGCCACTTCACCACTGCTGGTAAACATGTGGGTTTTGTGATATGACGGGTCATGACGGCCACACCGGGGTGACTGGTGAGTCTCGACTGCAGCACTTCGCAGTGATTTGGTGGATGACACGCGAGCCCAGATGCTTGATGTCCTGCAGGTCCATGAAACAATGTAAGAGCTAGTATAATAGAGCCTAGTCAGCTGGCTAAAAGCCATTCCACATCATCAAAATCCCATATGGAAGAGAGAGAAGGGTGGAGAGAGACTGAAGCCGGCGCTTCACTTATCGCCGAGCTGTAGCGCGCAACACGAGAGAAAAAAGAGCTGCATGCAGTCCTTTAAAAGCAAATGCTGCCTTCTCCCTCCAATCAGGTGTGCTGCCTTCCTTCCCCATGCATGTAAATATTGATTACTAATATAGTCAGCTTAGCAGCTCCTCTACAACCTGCCTTATTTTTGTGTGAAGACTACAAGTGACATGGCACCAGTATAGAGCCGTGGGCTTGTTCGCAAATTTTATGAGCCGGTGGTTGTTCACTTAATTGAGGGTCTATTACCAGACATGAATGATACAAAGTGCGACCTGGCACACCGTTAGGGCTGGACCAAAAGCTCGTAGCTCACGAGCTTAATAAGCCCTTGATAATTCAGCTTGTTATGCTCGTGGGTTGCTTCTTAATGAACAAAGCCAATCATCATTTTCCTAACGAGCTTAACGAACGAGCTAACAAGTTCCATGCTAAGTTCGTTAGTAACAACACAACACATGTTTCATCTTACGTGAAAAAATTGTTAACGAGCGCTCACGGGCTTAACGAGCTTGAAACGAACCGAGCCAAGTAGGGTTTTTTGCTCGTTAATATTTCTGAGCTTAACGAGCCGAGTCTTAACGAGCACGAGCTTAACAAGCCGAGCAGCTCGTTAATCCACTCCTGCACACCGCTTGGAATAAGTAGGTAGCTATCTCAAAAAACAATCAACAAGTCAAAAAAAAATTACGGCGACCTGGCACAACACAATTTTAAACGATTGTTTTGATGGAGTGAAAAAACAAAACTACCCCACTATACGTATATATATAGGCAGGAGCCTCCGTGCTTGCTTGCTAGGGTTGCTCTATTCACAAACTCTCATCCTCTCTAGATCTAAACAAGATAGCATTGCTAACACTGTCTTTCTATCCTCACCGCTGTTACAGATCCGGACGTATCCCCTTCGCCGGTGAAGGGGAGGAGCGGCACCGTTTAGGCCGTCGTCCATGTCAAGGGAGGAGACCCACTGCTGGCTGCACCGTTATCTCTAGCCGAGCGCCGGCGCGGGAGGTCCTCCGATCCCTTCATCGCTGCCCTAGTGTGGGCAGATCCGGCCTCCCGCCACCCACCTATCCACACCCCGACAACCTTCAGGTATATCTTCCTTCAAAACCGGCCTAGCTCTACTTCCCCAGCTCGCTATGTCGCTGCATGTGCATCATTTTCTACCTCTCAGCCCCCCTCGTAGCTAGGCTCAATCGGATGGTCCAACGCCACCTTTTTTTATTTATTGTTAGAGGTAAAGCTACTTCATGGAGTCGAATCTTGTACTTGGTTCAAACAGGAAATAAAGGGGGAAAAGTTAGTATGTACATCGGACCTGGTACAAACAGGAAAGAAAGGGGGTGAAAGTAGTACAGACTGGCCATCCAACCGGTCTCTTGGTCGAAAAGGGAAATATAGGGGAAATGATGTACACAGTGGTATGACCAGGACTAGATTTGCTATCCATACATACGAATAGGTGGCTAAAGTGAACAAAAATGGGACCATCCCAGATATGTTGCTTGGATGTTTGTTTCTCAGGGCAACAAACTCTGAATCACCACTTTATGCCCCGGTTTAGGTACATGGTGCTGGACTGCTGGTGCACCCACTGTCCCATGCCCTTATAGCAAATATTTAGCTGTTCTTAATCTAATGCCCCAGGTAAAATGAAGCCATGCCACTGTTATAAGTCATGACAAGTTTAACCAATTGTTTTTTCCAGTAATTGTTTGAGACTCTAACTGTCTCCTCTGTAGCTTTTTGTGCAAACAGGGATATCCATTTCACGTTGTTGCTATTGCGACCTTTCGGTGCACTGCAGAAAACACTTCTTAAAAGAAGTGATTTTTGTGCAGTTTAACTGGAATGTCACACCGGAATCATTGGTTCATTGCGGTGGAACTGCACAAAGGGAGATCTGTCTTCCAATCTTCATCCTCCATATTGGCACCATAACCTTCCTTTAGGTAAGAATGATATTTAATGCATGTGTTCACCTCTATTTTGCAACTGCCATGAGAAAATAATGCTATCGTTTACTAGTACACTTGTACTCCCTCACTGACAAAACCAAATCTGAAATAGAAGGCCAATCATGTACTTGGTTTCACCAATTGGTGAGGAGAAAGAGAAACAGAGCAAGAAGAGGAAGACGAAGAAGAAGAAGAAGAAGGAAATGAAGAACATCACACGATGGTACCGTCCTATGTTATCCTGACATCTTGCTAGTGGTATTGTATTGCTGTGTTGCTACTAGTATTAATTTACTTGAAGAAATGCACTTGTAGTACATAGCAGAGTAGTACTTGGCTTGACGACACATCATACTAATTAACTGGATTCTGGATGCATGTATGACCCAGCTCTACACGATCAACAGTGCCAAGGTGATCTTGCTGAAACCGAGGCCTCAGTCGTGGCCATTCAAGGGCTCCGACAACGTCTCCCTTACATGTGAGACGATCCTCCAGGAGCCCTTCCACTTCTGCTATCTCTCCTGCAAGGTTACTTAATCAATTAGGAGTACTTAAGCAGCACTAATTAATCGATGACTAATTTTCCTGTCGGAGTTAAACAAATCTTTAGTAGCACCCTATGTTGAATCATGTACGTGTGTATGTGTGTCTGTGGAGGTGGACCATGTGGTGGAGCAGGGAGGGGATCTTGGTAGTGTCATGAGATAATAATGCTATTATTTTGCATGTCAATTTATTATCACTGGTTCAATGAGGCAATGTTTTGCTACTGTATTGTCATCATGAATTTGATGCTACTATTAAAGTAATATGCTAATGTCTTTCTATCCTTTCTCACTAAGCTAATGAAGGTTTCACCTTGCTCCTACTTGCGAAAACAGGGATCATGTTGTGCCAATCGTACATTTTAGTGGAACTGCACAAGAGAATACAATGAACTGTATCCCAGCCAGTGCTATAACTCTGCTGGAAGTTCTTGATAATCTTTCGATATAATCTCACCACTGGTAAACAAGAGTGATGTCAACCATACATTTGAAGCGCACAAAAATATATACTATTGAATGATTCCAGTGAGTGATTTATCATCTCTTCTGGGACTACTTGAATAAGCTTCTTGCTCAGGTTGGTACCGGCCTAAGGCCTTCATCCATGTTAGTTTGATGTCATCTCTATTTGTATCGTGCTACTGTGTTGCTACTATCATGAGAAACTCCTTTATCTTTGCATGTTAAATTTTTGCAACCTATGATACATGGCAATGCTTTGAGTGTTGAGCTAATTGGCACTGATTAAATAAACTAATACCTCTCTTTAAGCAAGACTACTATGTTGCTAACTTTACCCATTAAGATAATGAGCATGTTTCTATTTGTTAGTGTATGTTTCATCAACTAGTCCCACTATTACAGTAATCTCACTCTCAATATATGTGCCAACAGGGATGCTCGATTTTGGTGGAACTGCACAAAAACTTTGGGTGCTTCATTGCCTCGACTGCATCCTTCCTTTCCTGTCAGTCGCTTATCTAGGCTTCCAGTCAAAGGAAATACTAATTGATATGCTTCCTCACACAGGTTGGTACCGGTTTTTATCCTGATTACTGTGCTTGTCATCTGTATTGGTAATTTGGTATTGTGCTACTGTTTGCCGATTTAATAAAGGAGTAACTTGGAGCCTGAACTCGTAGGCAAATCATTACATTGGGCGATTTCAGTAGAACTGCACAAAAAGATCAGATGGACAGATACTTATGCGCTGCTATGCACTCCAAATTTCACTCAGACAAGCATCGATGTTGACAAGAAGAAGTACTAGAGTGAATGCCAACAATATTGTTTGGCGCATAGCCCAGAAAAACGCAGTCCAGTCTTTGGTCCCAACTTGTGCCTTCTGGTTATCGTAACGTATGCTGGTAGCGAACTGTATGGCATGGAGTCTAAAGATTCCAGACAAGTTGGTTGACGCGTATATTCATCTCGCACTTAATCAGTGTGCATGCCAGGGATGCTCCATTTCAGTTGAACTGCACAAAAAATTTGGGTGGTTCATTTTATCGACCGCCTCCTTTCTTGTCTGCAATGTACAATTTTGGCGAGCTACAGGACCAAGATGAGCCAGTAAACTAGTTGGATGAAAGTAGTGGCCAAGTTGCTCAAACCTCCCTCGGCATCGAGGCCACTATCTCGAGGAGAAACCTACAAGCAAAGTTCAGATTGTCTGTCCTGCCTCTTATGTACTCGAAAGTTGGCTCGTACAAGCATTAACTTTAGCAAGAAGTACCACCGATTGAACACAATTTACCAGTATGTACCCTAGGTAATTAAAGTTTGTCCATGGATGATATTGGTTGTGATCTCTCAATCATTTGGATGCATAAACATGCTGAACATGTGTATATCTGGATCTTTTTGTGAATGTTAGCTATGGATATTATCTTGTGATCTATCAATCATTTGGATGCATAGACATGCTGAACTTGTGTATATATGAATCTTTTGAGTTGTTGATTGTGAATGTTGGCTATGAATATGAACGTGTCCTGTGAACTTGAGTTTGATACAAATGTTTACCTTTTCTGTTGTACTTGTGTGTGAACTTGATAGAATGTCTACTGTGGGATTGTGACGTGTGAGTGTCAACGACACACCTTCTTCTCGAGAAGAATTGCACCTGATTGTTAGGGTAGCAACGGCATCAGCTCTTTTTTATCTTTTTGCTCTGTCTTCCCCCTCCCCCGCTCAACCCCTGCCGTAATGTTTTTGGCCTCAAAACAAACATAGTACTGCATTGTTTTTGGGCCTTGATGAAAAATCAAGTGCTGCTTTCTGTAGGTTGGCCCGCCCAGCAAATGGGCTGCTGGTCCACCACGGACTGGGAGGCTAAAAATACAAGTTGTATGGTGTAGAGGCATGTAAAAAACGCCATCGAGAGCCATCCACTTAAAAAAATCGCATCTGATGTGCTTCTTCAGTCGCGCCGCCAGCCCTCTCTTTAATCCAGTTCTCTCCATTCCCCAGCCGCTAGCACGGGACGGAAGTTTATTTCCCCCTCGCGCTACCGGGGGATTGAAAAAGCGCGACATTTAAATCAACACGCACTTTCAAACATGGATAACAGAATGTTGGAAATTTTATTCATGGTAAAAAAATGGAACTAACAACAAGTTAACATCATGCTGATCAACATTCATGTATGGCACATCTTCATATGATGCAAAGTCAAAAAGATATGTTATTTTCAAAATGCCAAGACAATGTTGAGTGTGCGAAAAACTGGGTAAACTAGGGACAAAATTTTGGCAAGTGTTAGATATTTTTCAACTGCACCAGTTGGAATTGAACCCGGGCAGTACAACTTTTGGGTGAGAGGGCTGCAGCCACCGGGCTACTGCGGTATGTTCGAAAGAATGAAGGTGTCTTCCCCGGCTCCGGTTCTTTCCCGTTCGTGTGCGCTCGCCACGGCGCCGCCGTATGCCGTTGTCAACATGCTCAACAAACGAGAGGAATCCGGAGAGGACTGTACGTCGAGAGGCTGATAGTGGGGACCCACAAGGTCCAACGCCGTATGCAAGCAAGTGCCTCATTGGAAAAAAAGCTTCCTCCTAATTGTATACTAACGTTGGGGCCCACTGGTTTGTCAACCTAGTCAATAAACAAAATAAATTTCCAACAATGACTGTCATCAGGGAGCTTTTTTTAGGGGTATCGGGGATCTAGCTGGTATCATTTTTTCAGAGGGCGAACAAGTATCAGCTAGGCCTAGGTTTTGTTTTTTAACATGCGTAGCCCACGGCATATCGACACAGTGGTTTCAACTTTTTTTTGAGGTCCATCTTGTATGTACCGGCCTATGGGCCTGCAGCGTAGGTTTTACTTTTTCTTAAACATCGGTAGCCCAATGTATTTTTTTAATAAAATGCAGATCTCTATTCTATTTATATATATATATAAGAATAATAATGCAGTGTCCAATTTATGTTTTCCCTTCTAACCACATTATATATATTTATATTATTATTGTTATCATATATTTAATAGAAACTTATATATACATTATAAAAACATCCCACGTCTTATTAACTTATAAAAATAAATGTTTAACAGAAGTTGGCAAGGAAAATCCTGGTTATTTTTGACTCTCAGGCAAGGAAAATCCTGGTGATTGCGTACAAAAGCTTGCGAAGATTTTAAGGACCAATGTAATAATAACGCGCTCATTTTTCTTTTGAGCAATAACTCGCTAATTTGTTGATTTTATATATAATAAAATGTGTAGCTCCGGTTTATTTTTTGATATTAATTCCTCCTTCTAACCTAACATTAAATATAGAACAAGCCCAGCTAATTCATGTATTTCAAGAAAGTGCAAATGGGCTGTGATTTCTTAGAAAAAATTAAATGGGCCACATTGACTCTAAATTATTTGTTCACCCAGCCCAGCAATTGTAAATTCTAGAAAACATGGGTTAAATATATGCCACATTTTTGCAGGCTGACATGTGGGCCAATAGGTCGAAGCCCATGCAAGGCGTTGTCAACTTAGTCAACAAATGATTCTAATATCCACAACCATTGCATTTATATCCAATGACCGACATGCACCTTCAATCTCTCGTCTTCTTCCTCCAGCGTCATCGGGACCGCCTGCTCCGGCCTCCAGCGGCTAGCGGCTCTGCTTAGCACGCATCGCTGTGAAGCGCTACCCCACCGCCGGCCAGGCAATCCCTCCCCCCTCCACACCTCCTGTTATTCTCCACCGACTAGAACCAGTTATAATCCTCGTACTCCCCTCAGCGTGGGCATCCACTGCTTTGGCTTCGCCGGCTCTAGGTTGTTCCCTTCCTGGGCCTCGCCATCGTCTACCGCGTTGGTGCTCTCGGCGCGGCGTGGGCGGTAGTGCTGCCGCGCCGGCCTCACCGCCCCACCCTAACCCCATGTGACGCCCCCGATTCAATCGTACACTAATCATACATGCAAACATGCATGTACGATCAAGATCAGGGACTCACGGGAAGATATCACAACACAACTCTAAACACAAATAAAAGGCATACAAGCTTCATATTACAAGCCAGGAGCCTCGAGCGCTCGAATACATAGCTCGATACACAAGCGATTCAGCGGAAGCAACAATATCTGAGTACAGACATAAGTTAAGCAAGGATGCCTTAAGAAGGCAAGCACAAACATCAACGATCGAAGAGGCAAGGCCTCCTGCCTGGGACCTCCTAACTACTCCTGGTCGTCAGCGGACTCCACGCAGAAGTAGGCACCCTCGGGGTAGTAGTAGTAGTCTGCGGGGGTTTCATCTGGCTCCTGGGATCCACCATCTGGTTCCAACAGCCGAAAAGAATAAAGAAGGGGGAAAAGGGGTAGCAAAGCAACCGTGAGTACTCATCCAAAGTACTCGCAAGCATCAGATCTAAACTAAGTATGCATTGTTATCAAATGGAAGGGTTGTATCTGTGGACTGAACTGAAGAATGCCAGAATAGAGGGGAAGGCCTAGCCTATCTAAGACTAGCATCTTCAAGCATCTTCAAGAATCTTGCAGCATTCAGAAGAGTACATAATAGCATTTTATAATTAACAAGCATGTTGTAATATTAATGCCCAGAGATCCTTCCTCGACTCCCTGCGAGAAAGCAATCCCGGAGCCACATATCCATCTCATATCTCAAGTATCCATTTATAGTTGTAATAGATCAGGATACCACTCCGAGCGTCCGTTATCATGGACATGGCTATTCGAATAGATAATCTTCCCTACAGGGGTACACCACATTTCCCAACACGCTTGATTACTCTGGCCGGACACACTTTCCTGGGTTAATGCCCGACCTCGGAAGATCAACACATCGCAGCCCTACCTAGGCTCAGCAGAGAGGTCCCCGCCGGTCTACATCCTAAGCACTCCGGGGTCTTGGGCCCATCGCCCTTTGCACTCCAGGTCATTGCGCGCAGGGCGGGTCCAGGCTCCACCTCTGTCATGGATGGTGCCGGCCCAGCCGTGCCGCAATGCTGAACTGGACGTCTGATAAAGCTTCGGCTGATACTATGACGCTGAGTGCCCATAACTGTTCGCGCGTGGTGGTTAGTGCGTATAGGCCAGTGGCCAACTCAGAACAAATACCCAAACCTGTTAGTGCATTATTAAAAGAAGTGACGGCTGTAGGGACAAGTCCGGAGCTACCACCACCTCCTAGGTGATACCGCTAAATAGCCAGCCACCACCGTAACATCTCGCAGGTGCTCTCTGGGCCCGCCCGACTTTCACAGGTATCTCTCGCGGGTGCTCACTGGTCCCGCCCGACTTTCACAAAGGTCTCAAGTAAATTCAAGGTAACTGTGTGTCCAAAACAACAAGGGGGAAAACCCGAGGAATCACCCTCGATGGATTCCACTTGATATAATCATCAAGGTGAACGTAGGAGGAATCACCCTCGAGGTCCACGCTTGAGGTGTTGCATGATAGAGTCGTAACGGGAGTGGTGAAGGAGGAAACACCCTCGATAAACCACGACCGATTAGCTACACTACTGAGGTATCATTAGGAGTGCATTACGAGGTATCACCCTCGGCACTCAATAGTAGCTCTGCAGAGTCGTACAACTAAAGGGGGGGGGGGGTGAGGTGATGTGTCAGGCTCTGGACGTCGATCACGTTGATCGAGTCATCGGTCAACAAGCCGGGGTAACTGGGACAAGGAGAGGGGTCACTGATGGATCACTTACCAACCTATACTAAGCAGTTTAGGATAAGCAGGTAAGGTACAATAGCAGGTTACAAAACCAGGCTATGCATTAGAATAGGAGCAATCAATAACAGTAGCAAAATCTAATGTAAGCATGAGAGAGAATGGAAAGGGCGATATCGAATGATCAAGGTGGGTTGCTTGCCTGGAAGCTCTGTTGAAAAGGAAGGAGGGTCGTCGGTGACGTAGTCGATCACAGGGGCATTAGCAGCGGTCTCAGGGTCTACCAGAGAAGAAGAGGGGGAAGAAACAGTAAATACAAAGCACACATATGCATGACATGACTACAGGAAGAGCTAGGGGTGTTCTAACACAGTGTTACACGATACCGGCGAAGGGGGATAACATCCGGGAAAGTTTTCCCGAAGTTTGCATTTTCTGACAAAGGAAACGGAAGGGGACGGTTCCATGTTCGCTATGCTAGGGACATGTGGCAGACTAACGGAGCAACTTTCATATATAAATTATTTTCATCCGAATTATAGATTATTTTATATTAATTTTTAAAGATTTAAACATTTTTCTAAAATTGTTATTATCTAATATAAGTCAAAAAATAGTATTATGATGTCATCCTGACATCATCATGATGTTAGCAGTCAACCAGTCGTTTGACTGGTCAACCTGACAACCAGGGCCCGTCTGTCATAGGCACAGATTAATTAAACATTTTTTATTAGCTAACCTAGTTAAGTAGTGTAATTAAACAGAGTTAATTAAGTTAAGTAAGTAATTAATTAATTCTAATCATTTTTTTACATTTCTTTTTTTTAACACATTTTTTTTAAAAGAAAAGGGGTTGGGGGCCCCGCTCGCAGTGGCCCATCTGGCCACTGGAGCGGGTGCAGCTAACGGGCGCTGCCCGGGCGGAGGTTGAACCCGCCTGGGTGTAGGGCGAGGCGCGGCGGGGCACCGGCAGCCGGCGAGGTACTGGGATGGCCAGCCACGCGACAGAGGAAGGGGCCCCGGGCGCGGCAATGGCCAAGCAGGCGCAGCAGGGGGGCGAGCGGGCGCGGCCTGGGCGTCGCGGGGAGGTGGGGCGGCCGGAGGGCTGCAACGGGGGAGCAGCGGGCGCTGTGGAGCAGCGAGGTAGGCGGGCACAGGCAGCGGGCGGTCGACACGGCGGGCTGCGGGAGTTGGTCGAGGGGGCGAGGCCGGTGCAAGGCGGTGGGGCAGCGGCAACACCAAGCAGCGGCGGTTGGGCCAACACGAGCAGTCGGGGCCGGCGTAGGCGCAGGCTGGCTAAGGAGGACGCGCGCAAGCACGTGACGCACGCACAAGGCGAGGCTGCGGCCGGTGGAGTTCGCGAACGGGGCGGCCGGGGGCAAGGCCATGTGCGCGGGCAGGGAGCCCGGGGCGCGGACGGGGCGCAGCCGGGCTAGCTGGAGCGTGGCCCTGCGCAAGTGGGCATGCGGCCAAAGCGGCCAGAGGGCGCGGGGTGGAGCGACCTCAGGCCAGTCGGGTAGCAGCGCCTACGGCGACGGATCCACACAAAGGAGGAAGGGGATCGACGGGGAGAGCTCACAGGGGGCCGCAGGCGAACTCGGCGAGGGTCGGGGTAGGCCGGAGCGGCTGAACCTGGCGAGGGCGTGCGGCGTCCGTAGTCGAGGAAGAAGATGTGGGCAACGGAGATGGGGGCTCCCGACTCCACTCCGGTGTTGCAGAGGTCGTAGTGGACGAAGGTGGTCCTTCTGGGCACCGTGGCGCAGCGAGGGGAAGCCGGGGTTCATGTGAGCGACGGCAGCGCGCACTGGCTCCTCTCGGGTGAGTCCAAATCAAAGGGGCGAGACGAGGGAGAGGGATATAGGGGGACTAGGGTTTCGGGGGTTCAAGGGGGCTTCTTATCCATGCAAGGAAGTCAGCAGATGGCCACCACGAGGCCAGGGCGAGGCCATGGTGCCTGGATCCCCTGGCACGACCCCCTCCCGTGAATAGGAGGAAGGAGATGGCGGGGGGTTAGGTGGGCTGGTCCTCCCCCAGGCCACATGGGCCCTTTTTCTTTGGTTTCAATTTTTCTGTAGATTTCTTTCTGTTCTTCTTCTATTTTGTTGAATTCTCCACTATTTGTAATTAGTTTAGCTAGTAAATGATTTTCGCTCAATATGTAACTTGGCAAAAAATATGGTGCACCATTTTGTAGATGCATGCAAAGTTTGGGGTCATTTGGAAAGTTTAAACATTTTTTAAATGAAACGGTCAAGTTATTTGCTACTATCCCATTTATTAATTTCCTAAGAATTTATTTGTGAGCCAAATGAAGTTGGTTTATGCATCACAATTTCTTATTGAATATTTGCAACACAATGAACATTTTAATTTCACTGTTCGAAGGAATAATAATTTTACTTGCAATTCAAATTTGAATTTGACCGGTTTGAATCAGAGTGATTTCTAAAAACAGTAAAAACGATGACATGGCATCATTAACAGGGGATTACTGTAGCTTAATTATCTGGGTGTTACAATTCTCCTTCACTACAAGAAATCTCGTCCCGAGATTGTAGGAGGTAGGCGGAAACAAAGCGGGGTATTCATGACGAAGATGATCCTCACATTCCCAAGTGGCTTCATCTTCAGAATGATTTGACCACGGAATTTAAGAATTTTATAGCCCTCAGACGGGCGCGATGTTCAGCTTGAATGAGAACGTGGATCGGATGCTCTCTATATGCGAGATCATCTTGCAGGGGCTGAGCTTTATAAGCCATGCGATTGTTCTAATAAGATTTGCAACTCAGGGCATCAGCCATGACATTAGCCTTGCCAGGGGTGTAAGAAATACCGTAGTCATAGTCTGTAATTCTTTCCATACATCGTTGCTGACGGAAATCCAGATCTAGATGAGTAAACCAATACTTCAGACTTTGATGATCGGTGAAGATCTCACAACGATTTACCAAGAAGGAAATGTCGCCACAACTTTAGTGCAATTTTAACTGCAGCAAGTTCAAGGTCATGGACTGGGTAGTTCTTTTGGAAAGACATCTTGGAATCCACAAACGTCTGGAGCGTTTTCAATTCTCACAAGAGGAGAAGCGTTTTAATGATTTCAAGGAATAAATCCGTGCTTCGGCATTACGAACAAGATGAGCATGGTAACTTACTATCACACTCAAAGGATGTAGTAGAGGGATGGTTTTAGTGGTGCAAATGATAGAAGCGGTATGTGTTTTCAACCATTACATTCCCAGAATGAGGTCAATATTGGATGACTTCAAAAAAATGGGGGGAAACATGGAATTCCAACCCTTCAAGTTTAACGGGGACGTTGTGACTAACCATGGTGGTTCGACATTGGCTCGCAGAATGCAGCATGGAATTTCGGCCAAGTGATGGCGGTTCCAACAGGTAAGGAACGCCTGTGGCTGTCCCACCATTGAACATCGGGGCCTTTCAAGTAATAAGCCACGAAGGTGACATAGTTGGCAGGGGCTACAGCAGCAGACTCCAACTCGAAAGTGATGTCACGGAGTCAGTCATCAGCATCAAGGGGATGAGTTGAGCTGCGGTAGATGACAGGGTTGAGACGCGCAAAGTCCTGCAGAGTCACTAGGGCTGGCTGCTGATTCATATTGGGATGCGGAAACTGAGCCATGACTCCTACCATGAACTGGCGATTCAGCTCAAACTGTTGTATCATTCCGGCCATGTGTTCGGGAGGTGGTGGATGGTCGCTACCACGGCCACGACTAGCTGGTCTAACCATCCTGTGCAACAGGGGGGGTAGTTTACCAAAGGGGTGGAGCAAGTGTATGGAGTCATTCATGAGGTAACCTGAACAGTGAGCAAAGGCGCAGTATGTTCAAAGCAGTAGTCATTGAAGACATACAGATACATATGCGGGGCCAATTACACACTGTTCGTATGAGTTCGGACAAGAGAAACATCCTAGACATACTAGGCGGCACGCATGCACGCGATGGAGGGATACAACAACGGGGCATAGCAAAAGCCACATCATCGTTGAAGATAACCACTGGAGTGAGGTATTTGCATGTGACAACACAGGGTGCCCTAGATATGAGGATCCTGCGGTCCGTGAACAATGTGAAGCAGATCTTGGCCCACAATTCAAGAAAGGCGTAATACAAATCTCCGGGTGGATGTGATCACGAGATCCTAATGTTAGACTTAGCAAAATCATTTAACTTGAAGAGAAGAGAGATCAGAGTCCTAGAGTATAGACGAGGAATAAAAGATCCTAATACCACCCAATGGCGACGTGGGCCCGTAAGCCACACAGCCATGTTAGTAAAATGTTTTTTTTTAAAGACTAGACTCAACTTCGGCCAAGGAGTTGGAAAGGGGGGTTCCTATAGGCAGTCGGCTCTGATACCAACTTGTGACGCCCCCGATTCAATCGTACACTAATCATACACGCAAACATGTACGATCAAGATCAGGGACTCACGGGAAGATATCACAACACAACTCTAAACACAAATAAAAGTCATACAAGCTTCATATTACAAGCCAGGGGCCTCGAGGGCTCGAATACATAGCTCGATACACAAGCGAGTCAGCGAAAGCAACAATATCTGAGTATAGACATAAGTTAAACAAGGATTTCTTAAGAAGGCAAGCACAAACATCAATGATCGAAGAGGCAAGGCCTCCTGCCTGGGGCCTCCTAACTACTCCTGGTCATCGGCGGACTCCCCATAGAAGTAGGCACCCTCTGGGTAGTAGTAGTAGTCGGCGGGGGTGGCATCTGGCTCCTAGGATCCACCATCTGGTAGCAACAACCGGAAAGAAGAAAGAAGGGGGAAAAGGGGTAGCAAAGAAACCGTGAGTACTCGTCCAAAGTACTCGCAAGCATCAGATCTATATTAAGTATGCATTGTTATCAAATGGAAGGGTTGTATTTGTAGACTGAACTGAAGAATGCCAGAATAGAGGGGAAGGCCTAACCTATCGAAGACTAGAATCTTCAAGAATCTTGCAGCATTCAGAAGAGTACAAAATATCATTTTATAATTAGCAAGCATGTTGTAATATTAACGCCCTGAGATCCTTCCTCGCCTCCCTGTGAGAAAGCAATCCCGGAGCCACATATCCATCTCATATCTCAAGTATCCATTTATAGTTGTAATAGATCAAGATACCACTCCGAGCGTCCGTTACTGTCGACACGGCTATTCGAATAGATAATCTTCCCTGCAGGGGTGCACCAAATTTCCCAACACGTCTGATTACTCTAGCTGGACACACTTTCCTGGGTCAATGCCCGGCCTCGGAAGATCAACATGTCACAGCCCTACCTAGGCTCAGCAGAGAGGTCCCCGCCGATCTACATCCTAAGCACTCCGGGGTCTTGGGCCCAACGCCCTTTGCACTCCGGGTCGTTGCGCGTAGGGCGGGTCCAGGCTCCACCTCTGTCATGAATGGTGCCGGCCCAGCCGTGCCGCAATGCTGAACTGGACGTCTGACAAAACTTCGGCTGATACTACGACGCCGAGTGCCCATAACTGTTCCCGCGTGGTGGTTAGTGCGTGTAGGCTAGTGGCCAACTCAGAACAAATACCCAAACTTTTTAGTGCATTATTAAAAGAAGTGACGGCTGCCGGGACAAATTCGGAGCTACCACCACCTCCTGGGTGATACCGCTAAATAGCCAGCTGCCACCGTTGGCGGGGGCGGGGACTGATGTCTACTACGCAACTTTATTCTTGTAGACTCGTGTTGGGTCTCCAAGCGCAGAGTTTTGTAGGACAGTAGCAATTTTCCCTCAAGTGGATGACCTAAGGTTTATCAATCCGTGGGAGGCGTAGGATGAAGATGGTCTCTCTCAAACAACCCTGCAACCAAATGACAAAAAGTCTCTAGTGTCCCCAACACACCAAATACAATTGTAGTTTGAATAGGTGCACTAGTTCAGCGAAGTGATGGTGATACAAGTGTAGTAATGATAGTAGATATTGATTTTTGTAATAGGAACAATAAAAAACAGCAAGGTAGCAATTGATAAAACAGAGCACAAACGGTATTGCAATGCTTGAAAATGAGGCCTAGGGTCCGTACTTTCGCTAGTGCAATCTCTCAACAATGCTAATATAATTGGATCATATAACCATCCCTCAACGTGCGATGAAGAATCACTCCAAAGTTCTTATCTAGCGGAGAACATAAGAAGAAATTGTTTGTAGGGTACGAAACCACCTCAAAGCTATTCTTCCTGATCAATCTATCCTAGAGTTCGTACTAAAATAAAACAAAGCTATTCTTTCCGATCGATCTAACGAAGAGTTTGTACTAAAATAACACCATATGATACGCATCAACCAACTCTAATGTCACCGCGAGTATCCGTGAGTTGATTATGTGATATGCATCAAACAATTTCAAATTCATAATACTCAATCCAACACAAAGAACCTCAAAGAGTGCCCCAAGATTTCTACTGGAGAAACAAAGACGAGAACGTGCATCAACCCCTATGCATAGATTACCCCAATGTGACCTCGGGAATCCGCGAGTTGAGTGCCAAAATACATATCAAGTGAATCAATATGATACCCCATTGTCACCACGGGTATTCATAGCAAGACATACATCAAGTGTGCTCAAATCCATAAAAGTATTCAATCCGATAAGAACGAAATCTCAAAGGGAAAACTCAATTCACAACAAGATAGAGAGGGGAAAACACCATATGATCCAACTATATTAACAAAGCCCCCAATACATCAAGATCATGACATCTCACGAACACGAGAGAGAGAGAGAGATTAAACACATAGCTACGGGTACAAACCCTCAGCCCCGAGGGTGGACTACTCCCTCCTCATCATGGTGACCGCCGGGATGATGAAGATGGCCACCGGCGATGATTTCCCCCTCCGACGGGGTGCCGGAACGGGGTCTAGATTGGTTTTTCGTGGCTACAGAGGCTTGCGGCAGTGGAACTTCTTATCTAGGGTTATTTCTGGGGGTTTCTCTATTTATAGGAATTTTTGGCGTTGGTTTCACGCTAAGATGGGCCTCGAGGTGAGCACAACCCACCGGGGCAAGCCAGGCCCCTCTGGCGCGCTGTAGTGGGTTGTGCCCTCCTCGTGGCTCTTCTGGCCCTCCCACAAAGCTTCGGGGGTCTCTTTTGTTCCCAAAAAAATCATCAAAAAGTTTCGGCTCATTTGGAGAACTTTCATTTCTGCACAAAAAACAACACCACGGTAGTTATGCTGAACAGCGTCAGTCCGGGTTAGTTCCATGCAAATCATACCAAAACCATATAAAATTGTTGTAAACATGGCATGAATACTTCATAAATTATAAATACGTTGGAGACATATCAGCATCCCCAAGCTTAATTCCTACTCGTCCTCGAGTAGGTAAATGATAAAAGAAATAATTTATGAAGTATGAATGCTAGCATAGTGCATAAGTTTGATCAATGATAATTTCAATCACTTTTCCTAGCATCATAACAACAGCTCTTTCTCATAGAACTCATCATGATAAAGTAGCAATTGAAAACGGAATTTTTTTTGTGGAATGCTACCTATCATATTCATCATATACTCTTTCTTTTGTAGCATGGACATTTGGACTTGAATGATTAAAAGCAATAGTCTATAATTTGACATGAAGACATCAATACTCAAGGATAGTAACAAGCAACCATGTCTTTCAAAATATCAACGCTAAAGAAAGCTATCCCTAGCCCATTATGCTCAATCATTGATCCATTCATGAAACACACTCAAATATTAGCTACATCCAATGCACAAGTATGATCATAGTGCTTCCTAGTTGGTGCTTTATAAGAGAAGATGGAGACTCAAATAAAAATAAAAATTGCATAAAGGTAAATAGATAGGCCCTTCGTAGAGGGAAGCAGAGATTTGTAGAGGTGCCAGAGCTCAAAGCTTAAATTGAGAGATAAAAATATTTTGGGAGGCATACTTTTCCCGTCAACGAAAACGACCGAGTAATTCCCAACACTTTCCATGCTAGATATATCATATGCGGTTCCCAAACATAAAATAAAGTTTATTCCTTTTTCCACCATACTTTCAAACTCCACGACTAGCCGTATCCACGGGTGCCGTCCATACCAACACTTTCCAAGGAATTTATTATTTGACAACATAAAGTAAATTTCTTTTTCATTTCGAGACTGGGCATCCCTATTACCGCCGTACTCTCGTGAAATGACAAGTGAATAAGCACTCATGTTGAGAATAACACATCTAGCATGGAAAATATTGGCCACCCCATGCCGCTTCATGAGCGGTACGGGCACACAAAAAGGAAATTTATTTTGAAAATTAGAGTTGGCACATACAAATTTACTTGGAACGGCACGGAAATACCGCATATAGGTAGGTATGTTGGACTCATTTGGCACAACTTGGTTTAAGGAGTTTTGATGCACAAGCAGTATTCCCGCTTAGTACAAATGAAGGCTAGCAAATAGATTGAGAAGCGACCAACCAAGAAACAAAAATGATCATAAACGAGCATTAAACATAACTACAACCGAATAATGCACCACAAGTAGGATGTAACTTCATTGCATAATTATTGACTTTCATGCTTGCATAGGGAATCACAAACCTTAACACCAATATTCCTACTAAAGCACAATTACTCACCAACATGACTCACATATTATTATCTCCATATCGCAAAATTATTGCAAGGAATCAAACTTATCATATCCAATGATCTACATGAAAGTTTTTATTATAAACTTCTTGAACATCCATCACTTTGGGACCAATTTTATAGCTTGTGCAAATTGTCATCACTATTGTCAACTCTCAAAATAATATAAGTGAAGCATGAGAGTGTTCGACAAACTACTCCAAAAAGATATAAGTGAAGATCAAATGAGTAGTTAAGTAAATAGGTAGCTATGTGAGGACTCTCTCTCATTTAAAAAATTTCAAATCTAAGTATTTTATTAAAACAGCAAGCAAAACAAAATAAAATGAAATTCTAAGAATAGCACACGTCATGTGAAGAAGCGAAAACTTAGGTTCAACCGAGGCTAACCGATAATCGTTGATGAAGAAAGGTAGGATGCCTACCGGGGCATCCCCAAGCTTAGATGCTTGAGACTTCTTGGAATATTATATTGGGATGCCTTGGGCTTCCCCAAGCTTGAGCTTTTGTGTCTCCTTAATTCCTTTTATATCACGGTTCCCCTAAATCTTAAAAACTCCATCCACACAAAACTCAACAAGAACTCGTGAGATAAGTTAGTATAAATCAACACAATAACCTTATCATTCTATAATGTAGAAAATCACTAAAATTATTATTTAACATTGCATACTAAATGCCTCTGCATATTTAATAGTCCTATCCTCAAATAGAATCATTAAACAAGCAAACATATGCAAACAATGCAAACATAACAGCAATCTGTCTAAACAGTATAGTCTGTAAAGAGTGCAATTATAATAATACTTCCATAGATCCAAAAATTCTGAAAATTTACCAAACTGTAGAAAATTTATCATATATTATTTTGCAAAAAAATTCAACATTTTATCACATTATTACTTCTCTCAAGAATTCACGCACTATCATGCAACTTTCTGTTTTCAAACAGCAACACATAGACTTGCAAAATAAGCATGGCAAAGGCTATACTTGACATTTTTATTGAAATAAAAGATGCAAAACATTATCTAAATAACAGCAAGAAAATACTAACAAAATAAAATGACGCTCCAAGCAACACATATCATGTGCCAAATAAAAACGTAGCTCCAAGTGAGGTTACCGATAATGTTGAAGACGAAAGAGGGGATGCCTTCCGGGGCATCCCCAAACTTAGTTGCTTGGATATTCCTTGAATATTACCTTGGGGTGCCTTGGGCATCCCCAAGCTTAGGGTATTGTCACTCCTTATTCTCCTCATATAGAGATCTCACCCAAAACTTGAAAACTTCAATCACACAAAACTTAACGGAACTTCGTGAGATGGGTTAGTATGATAAAGACAAATCATTCACTTTGGTACTGAAAAAGACAAGATTCGTAATTGTTCTCACACTATGCCTACTGTAAATTTCATTTCCACAATTTATATTGAGCAATATAAGCCATAGAAACTAGAAAACAAGCAAACTATGCATTGAAAACAGAATCTGTCAAAAACAGAACAGTACATAAAGATCTGAATTATGGTCATACTTATGTAACTCCAAAAATTCTGAGAATTTAGTACAACGTAGAAAATTTGTAAGGCAATCAACTGTAAATAATTCAGAATTTTTTTACGTCCAGTAAGTTTTAACAATTCTGTTACTGAGCACAAAAGTTTCTGTTTTTGCACAGAATCAAGTCAACTATCATCCACACTATCCCAAAGGCTTTACTTGACACTTTATTGAAACAAAAGCTATAAAAGATGATTACTACAGTAGCCTAATCATGTGAACACACAAAAACAGTAGGGGTAAATGTTGGGTTGTCTCCCAACAAGCGCTTTTCGTTAATGCCTTTTTAGCTAGGCATGATGATTTCAATGATGCTCACGTAAAAGATAAGAATTGAAACACAAAGAGAGCATCATGAATCACATGACAAGCACATTTAAGCCTAACCCACTTCCTATGCATAGGGATTTTGTGAGCAAACAACTTATGGGAACAAGAATCAACTAGCATAGGAAGGCAAAACAAGTGCATGTTCAAAACTTTCAACATAAAGAAAGGAAACTTGATATTGTTAAAATATATATAAGCATATCTTCCCCTATCATAATAGTTTTCAGTAGCATCATGAATGAATTCTACAATATAACTATCACACAAAGCATTATTTTCATGATCCATAAGCATAGAAATTTTACTACTCTCCACATAAGCAAATTTATTCTCATCAATAATTGTGGGAGCAAACTCAACAAAATAACTATCATATGATTGGAAATTAAAATCATGATGACAAGTTTCATGGTAATCATTATTCAATATAGCATACATGTCATCACCATAATCATCATATATAGGAACTTTGTTGTCATAATCAATTGCAACCTCCTCCAAAATAGTGGATTCATCATTAAATAAAGTCATGACCTCTCCAAATCCACTTTCATCAATATAATCATCATAAATAGGAGGCATGCAATCATCATAATAAATTTTCTCATCAAAACTTGGGGGACTAAAAATATCATCTTCATCAAATATAGCATCCCCAAGCTTATGGCTTTGCATATCGTTAGTGAGGGAGTCATGGACTAAGGGGTCCTGGGGCGACGGCCCATTATACATAGGCCGGACTGGTGGAGCCGTATGGTGACCGGAGATCTATGAAGCTGTGGTGTGCCCTCCAAGTTAAGGATGGACGAGATCTCTTTCCCTCTTGTTGTAATCTATTTTCGGTAACCCTAACCCTATCGGTGTCTATATAAACCGAGGGTTGTAGTCATTAGGGTTAGAGCTACATTCATCACCCCATAGCCTTAGGGTTTAGCTCATGCTGATCTCGAGGTAGATCTACTCTGTAAACCACGTCATACATTCAATACAATCAAGCAGGACGTAGGGTTTTACCTCTTAGAGAGGGCCCGAACCTGGGTAAACAATGTGTTCATCGTCCCTTGTTACCCATCGACCATAGATCCACAGCTCGGGACCCCCTACCCCGAGGTCTGCCGGTTTTGACACCGACATTGGTGCTTTCATTGAGAGTTCCGCTGTGGGGTCGCTCAAAGGATCGATGGCTCGCCTGATCATAGGAGAAGGCTCCGAATCCGGGGACTTCTTAGTCCCCGAGCAACTCTTCGCGTTTGGTAGCATCGTGCTGCACGCCGACCCGACTGGTCATTTGGATCAGATCGACAACTTCGCCCCCAAACACCGAATTCGATTCGGCAACCTGGAATATGTGGCCGACTCACGGGGAGATCTGGTCTTTGCCGGACTCACTACCCCTTCCCGCACCCACGTAGGCCTTGTTGTGCCCGCCCCGGAGTCTCCCTCCGATCTGATCTACGGATCGGCCCTAGCAGCTTCAAGCCAGGAGAGCTCCGCTTCGAGCGACGGCCAGACTCCACCTTCACCCGAACCCATCATGTTGGCGGAGGACTTATCCCCGACCTTCAAGGCAGGATCTGGAGGCAGAAGCCAAGAGTCGATCTTGGCCGAACCGTTCCTCCACAATGCTCACCAGCCTTGAGCTACCACGACGAAGTGGCGGCCGATGGCCAGGAATTACCCCCGACCCGAAGCAACTCGATCTCAAGCCCCGGCGTGGAATCCACACACAGGGATCAAAATCTGTCCTTGACTTCTGATGACTGTCCGGACCCGATCTAGGATCCGGTTACGCACCCCAAGCTTAGCTCGACCTGTAGAAATCAAGGACTGGCTAGGGCAGTGACTGCCCCTGTTACAACGGAATCTGGCCCAGAGCCCTCGAGTTCGGCGACCCTCGCTATGATAAACGAGGCGTTGGACCAAATTCAAAAAATGACTATCCAGGAGGACCTCTTCCTCGCTCACGGTCGTCAACCCGTCGAGGCGTACTTTAGGGAATTTTGCGTCCCAACCACCACCCACTTGGTAGCCACTATCGATGATTTAACCGATATGCTAGACTATAATTCGGAGAATACCGAATACATGGACGAGGGGGACGGAGCCACGGCCAATGCCGATGTTGCCCCCTCCCCCCCGGTCACCGGCCGCTGGTCGGCCACTTCCACCTATGACATTTACATGGTGGACACCCCCAGAGACGGCGACGACACTCCCAATCAGGACAGAGGCAAGCCCAGAGATGAGCCGCCCAAACACCGAAAACAGCGCCGTCGATCAAAGCCACGTCGAAGCCATGCGAGCAATGTGGACTCTGCAGAGAATGGCACCGTAAATAATATGGATGACCTCGCCGGAGACGCAGCCTTCGAACATCATCAGGATGACCCCGCGGGGCAGGAGGACCCGCTCAATTCAGAAAACCCCGACGACTCCGAGGATAGGAACTACCTCCCACTCTCTGAAGAGGAGGCCCGTCTTGGGGAGGACGATTCCATCGTCCCCGAAGACCCTCTGCAGCAGGAACGGTTCAAGTGGAGGCTTCTAGCCACCGCCCGCAGCCTAAAGAAACAAAAACGCAAAATCAAAGCCGAACAGGCCACCCTCAATGACCGATGGACTAAAGTCCTAGCTGCCGAAGAGGAGTATGGCCGCGAACAGTCAACCAGGAGTTATCCCAAGCGAAGGCTATTGCCCCAGTTCAACGACGAGGCCGTAGAGCCAACACGCCCGACGTATACAAACGCCAAACAGCCGGACCGCCCCCTAGAGGGCGGGACAGGGAAGCTGACGAGGCCGAACACCAAGCCGCCCCACCTCGCCGTCATGACAAGGGTCAAGTACGGCCCACTTACGAGTACGACCTCCGCCATGACCTAGACGCTTTTGGAGGCTATACCAGGTCCATCTACGGACCCAGAGATGACCCGCCCACTTACCGGGAAGGATACTATGATCGGCTAAACCGAAATGATAGAATCCAGGAGCAACAGCAGGCTCAGAGGGCCGAGGACCTCCGACGCGATGTAGCCTGAATTCGGGGCGCTGCACACCCCCTGTGTTTTACAGAGAGGGTGATGCAACACCAATTCCCGGAAGGCTTCAAGCCCGTGAACATCAAATCATATGACGGAACCATAGATCCAGCCGTATGGATTGAGGATTTCCTCCTACACATACACATGGCGCGAGGAGATGACCTCCACGCCATTAAATATCTACTGCTAAAGCTTAAAGGTCTAGCTCGAGACTGGTTGAATAGCCTTCCCGAAGACTCTATAGGCTGCTGGGAAGAGCTTGAGGATGCTTTTCGAGCAAACTTTCAGGGCACCTATGTCCGGCCTCCGGACGCTGACGACCTAAATCGCATCACACAACAACCCGAAGAGTCTGCCCAACAATTTTGGAACCGATTCCTGACCAAGAAAAACCAGATAGTCGACTGTCCGGATGCCGAAGCCTTGGCTGCCTTCAAGCATAGTGTCAAGGACGAATGGCTCGTCCGACAGCTCGGCCAGGACAAACCAAGAACTATGGCAGCCCTTACTTCCCTCATGACCCACTTTTGCGCGGGCGAGGACAGTTGGCTTGCTCGCAAGAACACCAACCCAGACACACCCGGTACCTCCGAGGTTAGGGACGAAAATGGAAAGCCCCGATGCAGAAAGAATAAATTTCACCACAATGACGGCGAGGGCGAGGATACGGCAGTAAACACCGGATTCCGAAACCAAAAGTTCGGACCCCGAAAGAAAGCCCCTAAAGGCAACAATGACGGCTCATCCAGACTAGACACAATTTTGGACAGGCTTTGTCAGATCCACGGCACAACAAAGAAGCCTGCCAACCACTCCAACCGAAATTGTTGGGTGATCAAACAGGCCGGCAAACTCATAGCCGAAGACTCGGGCAAAAGCCCACGAAGCAAGGACGATAACAAGCCCCGCATGCCGAATGGTGGAGGCCAGAAACCCTTCCCTTCCGAGGTCAAGACGGTAAACATGATTTACACAACCCATATACCGAAGAAGGAGAGGAAATGAGCACTACGAGACGTATACTCCGTCGAGCCAGTAGCGCCGAAGTTCAACCCATGGTCAGCTTGCCCGATCACGTTCGATCGCAGGGACCATCCCACCAGCATACGCCATGGAGGGTCCGCAGCCTTAGTGCTAGACCCCATCATTGATGGATTCCACCTCACTAGAGTCCTAATGGACGGAGGTAGCAGCCTCAATCTGATATATGAAGACACAGTGAGGAAAATGGGGATCGACCCATCAAGCATTAAACCCAGTAACACCACCTTTAAGAGGGTCATTCCGGGAGTGGAGGCCTGCTGCACGGGCACCGTGACGCTTGAAGTAGTGTTCGGATCTCCGGATAACTTCCGAAGCGAGGACTTGATCTTCGATATTGCACCTTTTCGCAGTGGATGTCACGCCCTCCTCGGCCGAACAGCGTTTGCCAAATTCAATGCCGTTCTGCATTACGCGTACCTCAAGTTGAAAATGCCTAGTCCCTCGGCCGTCATAACTATCAATGGCAACACAGAACGCTCACTTCGAACCGAAGAGCACACTGCGGCCCTAGCAGCCGAAGACCACACCAGCCCATATAGGCCCGGGTGCCGACCCGCCGTGAAGGCCGGCGACAATAGTAAACGGGTTCGAACCCATTCCCCATCATGGGAACCCGCATGCGTTCGCCGCAAATAGGGACACACGCCCCACGGCACGCCCACATTCTTCATGCTCCACATGCCTCGCCAGCACAACTTCGCACTCAAAATACCATGGGCAGCCGTGAGGCATACATTAATCGGAAGTACATGTTCGGTTAAATCCAACTTCATAATTACCTCGTCTTCGGACGACTTGGGGACCAATTCCGGATACCCCCAAGCATAAAGCTCCATCGGTAGGGTCCTCGCCCATCAAGGTCTCATTGAAGGTCCCAACCCCCACATATCAGAAGCAAAGGCGCAGACGTGCAGCAGGGCACAGTGAAGGCTTCAACTCACGCATCAAGGCCCTGCGTCAACCTTTACTCTGTAAAACTTTCTTTCTATTTTCTCTTACAAGTACTGCCTTTGCTGTTCGAATTGTACGGATAGATGTCCCGAGCTTACGAGAAGTAATAAAAATACCCTTTATGGTGTTCAAATATACGCATTCTGCGACTTGTCTATCCCCTTTCCGATTCTCTCCTCGCTCTTCGAACAGCCCGGCATGAAAATATTAAACAGTCAAGAGTTTGATTTATATATCAGCTCAATATCTCCAAGTTCGGCACCGCTTTCTGTTAGGTGTCCGACGTCTCGGATATTGCACTATATGCATCTGTTACGAACTATGTCTTGGGTCAATAGTTGGGTTGCTCGGCTCCTATGCTTGCCTCTTATGTTCCACACATTAGGCAAAGAGGGCAAAAGGAGAACCCCTTTAATTGTACTTCTGGTTTTCCCAGTCATGTACCTCAGGAGGAAAAAGACGAAAACTGACCGTCATAGTAAGTGCGAACAGGTCCGCGATCCGATGACGAGGTTCGACTCTAAAAATCGTTGGCGATTTCGCCGTGTCACATGAAGGGTTTGTCTTAACACAAACCATGTGATCAGAAGGGGTAGGTTTTGATCCCCAAGTACATCACAATACACCGGGGGCTAGTCCCTAGTCCCCACCATCAATCTCCTAAGGCTAAGTGAAAGGAGTAAAACCGAATAGTCTGATCGCCTAGTTTCGCCCCCGCACTACCGCCTCCGGGCACCAAGATGTTGGCTAAGGGTAACAGTGCGAAGACGAAACACCCCTCGTGATATTCACTTGGGGGCTGAAGCTGACGACTGGTAGCTTTCAGAATAAACATACGGCCGCACAGGAGTCAAAATTTAATCACTACAATATCAAATAAGTCCGTCGGGCGCATAATAAAGCATATGTCCCACTTGATACAAACTCAATACAACTACTCAAACATTACATCTTTCGAACACTGGCCCTCTATCACCCGTGCTCCGGTTATCACCTGCGCGAAGTACTGCTCGGGGCGGCGATGCTCCTTCCCCTTGGGCGGAGGACCAGTGGCCATCTCCATTGGGTTTATCCTCGGCCAATGCACCATGGTCTTCACATACGCGAGCCTCGCCCCCTCAAGGCACGCTGACCGCTTTACGACGTCAATCCGGAGCGGCGCCTCCCGCAGCTTCTGCACAAGGCCGAAGTAGGTGTCCGAAATGGGCTCGGCCGGCCACAGGCTGACACAGAGGTCCTTCACGGCCAGCTCCGACATCCGATGCATCTCCATCAGCTGCTTCATTTGATCGCTTAGAAGGGGGGGCGCTCGGAGTCCGAAAACTGTGACCAGAAGAGTTGTTTGCGTGGAGTCCTCCTCGAGGGTGGCATAGTGCCTTGCCGCGGCCGCCGCATTCTTTGGAAGTTCAGGGAAGACGCCTGCGGAGCGCCAGACCCGCGTCAGTATGGTGAACCTGTTGCCTCCGAACACACTTTGTAGTAAGTATTTCTTACCATTTGCAATTTGCGCGGCTTGGCGTAGCTCCTCCTGGACACCTTGCGCGTCACTCCTCGCCTCCTGAAGCTCCTTCTCCACCTTGGATAGCCGGTAGGATTTCTCCTCCTGTCCCTTCTCAAGGGCCTCCAGCTTCTTGGCGGCATCCTGGAGCTCCACTTGGACTTCGGTCACTCGAGCCTCATGCTGATCAGCAGCAAGCTTGGCCTTCTCAAGCTCGGCCACTGCCTTCTCAGCGGCCGTCTTCTTCGCGACCGCCTCGGTCTCGGCTTTCTTCAGGGCCTCCTTCAAGCCCTCGACCTCGGCGGTAGCAGCTACAGGATCATCAAGATAAGAGATTAGCACACAGTCCGGATCGTCAATATCCGGCGTCACGCAAGTACACATCTTCTTACAAGGCTTACCTTGCACCTCGTCAAGCCGTTTGTTGACAAGGTCAAGCTCTTTATCGGATAGCTTGAGCTTCCGATCCATCTCCTCTAATGCCGCGGCATTAGCATCCATGGCCACGGAAGATGCCTGAGTCAGCAAAAGAAATGTCGACATTATTATTCGGCCTACCGAATTTGATCCTCTGCAGGTCTCCCTGAGGTCCTGGCAGAGTCTCGGGGGCTGCTATGTATACGGCCTACCCAAACTAACAATTACAACCGCATTATGAGGAAAGAGCATTACTTGACTTACCTCAAAGCCTGTTAGAAGGCCATGGACAGCGTCGTTCACTCCGAATTGGACGGAACGAACACTCTGCATGACCGCACTCATTAGAGTGCGGTGCCCATCAATGATGACGGAGTTGTTCACCAGCTCCTCCAGCAAGTCTGGCCAGCCAGCCGCCGCCCGTGTAGAGGTGTTCGGCGCTGGCATTGGCTCCCCGGCCCCTTCCCCGCTGGGAGGAGCATGTGCTGTTGAAGGCCTTGGGGGCTCGGGAGCGGTCGACGGATGGGGTTCGGATGGTCTGGACTCTTTTCCCTCGTCAGCCAGGAGGGACGCTCCCTCCTGGTCTTCGGTGACCAAGGTGTTAACCTCGGTCATTATGGCGTCCGCCTCCCCCTCTGTGTTTGGGGGAGGAGGAGTCCTTTGGGACCACACCTCCTCAACCTCTTCGGGGATCAGAGGAGGCACGGAGTGCGCCATAGACCCACTGTCCGCCAGTTCGGCGGGCGGAGACGTCCCCTCCGAAGTCTGCTTGGTGGGGCGTTCATGTGGGGGACTGCAACACAGAGGGGTTAACCTTCAACTAAAGCAAATTACTGAAAACGAGATAGCTAAAAATGCCAACACCTTACCTGCTGGCCGGGGGCTTGACCCTGGGTTCCTTCTCCGGAACCTTGTTGGAGTCTGAACTGTCGGACAGAACCAGCTTGGGCCGGCATCGTCTCTTCGGGGCTGGAGAAGGTTGGACCTCCTCGACGTCCTCGGACGCCGCCCTCTTCTTGGAGTGCGATGAGGCACTCTCCTCCTCGTCCTCATCCTCGCCCCCATCCTGCACGGATGAGGCCGCAGTGTCTCCGGACCAATTGCCCGGACGAACCCTGCGGCAGAGGCCCTCCCTGGCCTCCAGCGCTTCTTTCTTCTTGCCCTTCTTGGAGGGCGCCTTATAAGGCACCACGACCAGCAGCTTTTCCAGCTGCTCTGATCGGGGCCCTTCCGGCAGAGGCGCCGGGCCACGGATCTTCTTGGCCTTGGCAAGCCAGCCCTGCAAAATCCACATATCAGGGTTAGACCGAATCAAACATGGTGTGAATATCCGAACACTCCTCGAAGAAAAATGCCGCTCACCTCCTTTGGGAGGTTCGCGCCGTCGAGGCCGATGTCCTTCCCCTCGACTGGCCACTCCTTCTAGGGCTGGAATAGTTGGCCCCATATCTTGTCAGGAGTCGTGCCGTAGAGGTGTTGCATGGTGGCCGGATCCTTGGGCTCATGCTCCCACATAGGCTTGGCCCTCTCCTGACAAGGGAGGAGCCGGCGGTGGAGCATGATCTGGACCACGTCGACCAGCTTCGCGCCAGTCTCTATTATGCTGTCGACGCGCTTCTGCAACGCTTTTGTATCGGAAACAAAACCCCAGTCTGGGCTCTTGGTGGTCCAAGAGGCCAATCTGCTAGGGGGTCCGGACCTGAATGCGGGGGCCGCTCCCCAGGCAGCCTCCCTCGGCTCGGTGATATAAAACCACTCCTTCTGCCACATCCGGATGGTGTCGACGAAGTGGCCGTTCGGCCACTGGACCCATGTCAACTTACTAATCATGGCCCCTCCACAGTCCGCATGCTCACCGCCGACCACGTTGGGCTTGACATTGAACACCTTCAGCCATAAACCGAAGTGCGGCTGGACCCGGAGGAGTGCTTCACAGACGACGATGAAGGTTGAGATGTGGAGGAGGGAGTTGGGGGCTAGATCATGAAAATCCAGCCCGTAGAAAAACATCAGCCCCCGCACAAAGGGATGCAGCGGAAATCCGAGTCCCCTAAGGAAATGGGGGAGAAAAACTACCCTTTTGCCTGGCTCGGGCGTAGGGGTGATCTGGCCCTCTTCGGGGGCCTGATGGGCGACATTGGCCGGCAAGTAGCCGGCCTCCTTCAGCTTCAAATTGTCCCTGTCGGTGATGGAGGAGGCCTCCCACTTCCCATTGGCGCCAGATCCGGCCATGGTCGAAGGAGGTGAAGTGGGATTCGCTGTGGAAGCAGGGAGAAAGGGCGCTGGAGCTCTGAAGGTCTGCGTGAGCGAAAGGTGGAAGAGGGCGTAGGATGCAGACTGTAGTAGCACCCCTTTATGGACTGTGGGCAGGCCAGGGATTCCTTTTTCCACGCCGTTGGCTCCTCCACTTCCCGATATCTCCGCAACGTTATGAGCGGGGAGGGGAATCGAAATCATTAACCATATCCCCCGAAAAATGGGACATGATCTTCACCTTGAGGGGACGTGTCAAACATGGCATCAGCCTCGAGCCGCGCTTCGAGAAATAGTAACCTCTTGGTGTTATGGACGGAAGCAACTCTTCATTGAGAGAGAAAAAGTTGTCAGATAAAGGCACTATTTGCGCTTGAGCGATGTTTTTATTGCCTTCGGTGTTAAGTAAAACTACCATTTCAGATTCCGGACATCACCTGGTTCCGAATATGGAAGAACTCGCCTCGCAAGCCGAATATAGGTCGGACGTGTGGATGCTGGATACAAGTCTTGGCGTTGGAGGCAAGTTCGGGGGCTACTGAGGGAGTCATGGACTAAGGGGCCCTTAGGGCGACGGCCCATTGTACATGGGCCGGACTGGTGGAGCCGTATGGTGACCGGAGATCTATGAAGCCGTGGTGTGCAATCCAAGTCAAGGATGGACGAGATCTCTTTCCCTCTTGTTGTAATATATTTTCGGTAACCCTAACCCTATCGGTGTCTATATAAACCGAGGGTTGTAATCATTAGGGTTAGAGCTACATTCAGCACCTCATAGCCTTAGGGTTTAGCTCATGCTGATCTCGAGGTAGATCTACTCTGTAAACCATGTCATACATTCAATACAATCAAGCAGGACGTAGGGTTTTACCTCTTCGAGAGGGCCCGAACCTGGGTAAACACTGTGTTCGTCATCCCTTGTTACCCATCAACCCTAGATCCACAACTCAGGACCCCCTACCCCGAGGTCTGCCAGTTTTGACACCGACAGTTAGCATCATGGATATTCAAAGAATTCGTACTAACAACATTTCAATCATGCTCATCATTCAAAGATTTTTTGTCAAACATTTTATAGAATTCTTCCTCTATCAACTAAGTACAATTTTCCTTTCCATCATTTTCGCGAAAGACATTATAAAGATGAATAATATGAGGCCACCTCAATTCCATTTTTTTGTAGTTTTCTTTTATAAACCAAACTAGTGATAAAACAAGAAACTAAAAGATTCAATTGCAAGATCTAAAGATATACCTTCAAGCACTCACCTCCCCGGCAAGGGCGCCAGAAAAGAGCTTGATGTCTACTACACAACTTGTTCTTGTAGACTCGTGTTGGGCCTCCAAGCGTAGAGTTTTGTAGGACAATAGCAATTTTCCCTCAAGTGGATGACCTAAGGTTTATCAATCCGTGGGAGGCGTAGGATGAAGATGGTCTCTCTCAAACAACCCTGCAACCAAATAACAAAAAGTCTCTTGTATCCCCAACACACCAAATACAATGGTAGTTTGTATAGGTGCACTAGTTCGGCGAAGAGATGGTGATATAAGTGTAGTAATGATAGTAGATATTGATTTTTGTAATAGGAACAATAAAAAACAGCAAGGTAGCAATTGATAAAATAGAGCACAAACGGTATTGCAATGCTTGAAAATGAGGCCTAGGGTCCGTACTTTCGCTAGTGCAATCTCTCAACAATGCTAATATAATTGGATTATATAACCATCCCTCAACGTGCGATGAAGAATCACTCCAAAGTTCTTATCTAGCGAAGAAAATAAGAAGAAATTGTTTGTAGGTTACGAAACCACCTCAAAGCTATTCTTCCCAATCAATCTATCCTAGAGTTCGTACTAAAATAAAACCAAGCTATTCTTTCCGATCAATCTAACCAAGAGTTCGTACTAAAATAACACCATATGGTACACATCAACCAACTCTAATGTCACCTAGATACTCCAATGTCACCGCGAGTATCCATGAGTTGATTATGTGATATGCATCAAACAATTTCATATTCATAATACTCAATCCAACACAAAGAACCTCAAAGAGTGCCGCAAGATTTCTACCGAAGAAACAAAGACGAGAACATGCATCAACCCCTATGCATAGATTACCCCAATGCGACCTCGGGAATCTGCGAGTCGAGTGCCAAAACACATATCAAGTGAATCAATATGATACCCCATTGTCACCACGGGTATTCATAGCAAGACATACATCAAGTGTTCTCAAATCCATAAAAGTATTCAATCCGATAAGAACAAAATCTCAAAGGAAAAACTCAATTCACTACAAGATAGAGGGGAAACACCATATGATCCAACTATATTAACAAAGCCCGCAATACATCAAGATCATCACTTCTCACGAACATGAGAGAGAGAGAGATAGAGAGAGATTAAACGCATAGCTACTGGTACAAACCCTCATCCCCGAGGGTGGACTACTCCCTCCTCATCATGGTGGCTGCCGGGATGATGAAGATGGCCACTCGCGATGATTTCCCCCTCCGGCGGGGTGCCAGAACAGGGTCTAGATTGGTTTTTCGTGGCTATAGAGGCTTGCGGTGATGGAACTTCTTATCTAGGGTTATTTCTGGGGGTTTCTCTATTTATTGGAATTTTTTGCGTTGGTTTCATGCTAAGATGGGCCTCGAGGTGAGCACAACCCATCGGGGCAAGCCAGGCCCCTCTAGCGCGCCGTGGTGGGTTGTGCCCTCCTCGTGGCTCTTCTGGCCCTCCCACGAAGCTTCGGGGGTCTCTTTTGTTCCCAAAAAAAGTCATCAAAAAGTTTCGGCTCTTTTGTAGAACTTTCATTTCTGCACAAAAAACAACACCACGGTAGTTCTGCTGAACAGCGTCAGTCCAGGTTAGTTCCATGCTAATCATACCAAAACCATATAAAATTGTTGTAAACATGGCATGAATACTTCATAAATTATAGATACATTAGAGACATATCAGTAATCATCAAGGTGAACGTAGGAGGAATCACCCTTGAGGTCCATGCTTGAGGTGTTGCACGACAGAGTCGTAACGGGAGTGGTGAAGGAGGAATCACCCTCGATAAACCACGACCAATTAGCTACACTACAGAGGTATCATCAGGAGTGCATTACGAGGTATCACCCTCGGCACTCGATAGTAGCTCTGCAGAGTCGTACAACTAAAGGGGGGTGAGGTGATGTGTCGGGCTCTGGACGTCGATCATGTTGATCGAGTCATCGGCCAACAAGCCGGGGCAACTGGGAGAAGGAGAGGGGTCACCGATAGATCACTTACCAACCTATACTAAGCAGTTTAGGATACAATAGCATGTTACAAAATCAGGATATGCATCAGAATAGGAGCAATCAATAACAGTAGCAAAATCTAGTGCAAGCATGAGAGAGAATGGAATGGGCGATATCGGAATGCTCAAGGGGGGTTTGCTTGCCTGGAAGCTCTACTGAAAAGGAAGGAGGGTCGTCAGTGACGTAGTCAATCACAGGGGCATCAGCAGCGGTCTCAGGGTCTACCAGAGAAGAAGAGGGGGAAGAAACAGTAAATACAAAGCACACATATGCATGACATGACTACAGGTAGAGCTAGGGGTGTTTTAACGCAGTGTTACATGATACCGGCGAAGGGGGATAATATCCGGGAAAGTTTTCCCGAAGTTTGCATTTTCGGACAGATAAAACGGGGGGGGGGGGGCGGTGCGTTCCATGGTCGCTATGCTAGGGACGTGTGGCAGACGAACGGAGTGCGTATTAGGATTCGTCACATTTTTCTGAGCAACTTTCATATATAAATTATTTTCTGCCGAGTTATAGATTATTTTATATTAATTTTCAAAGATTTAAACATTTTTGAAATTGTTATTATCTCATACAATTCAAAAAACAGTATTATGACGTCAGCCTGACATCATCATGACATCAGCAGTCAACCAGTCGTTTGACTGGTCAACCTCACAATCGGGGTCTGTCTGTCATAGGCACAGGTTAATTAAACAGTTTTAATTAGCTAACCTAGTTAATTAGGGTAATTAAATAGAGTTAATTAAGTTAATTAAGTTAAGTTAGTTAATTAATTATAATCTTTTTACATTTCTTTTTTTTAAACACATTTTTTTAAAGAAAAGGGGCTGGGGGGCCCGTTGGCAGTGGCCCATCTGGCCATTGGAGCGGGTGCAGCTAACAGGCGCTACCGGGGCGGAGGTCGAACCTGCCCAGGTGCGGGGCGAGGCGCAGTGGGGCACCGGCAGCCAGTGAGGTAGGGGGAGGGCCGGCCAGCGCCGGCGAGCGGTGGGGCCAGGCCGGCCACGCAACAGGGGAAGGGGCCTGTGACGCCTCGACTCAATCGTGCACTAATCATACACGCAAACATGCACGATCAAGCACAGGGACTCACGGGAAGATATCACAACACAACTCTATCACAAATAAACGGAGATCCACGAATATTACAGACCAAGGATCACGAGGATCCGAATACATAAGTCAGTCATACAAATAATATCTGGGTACAGACATAGTTAGTCAAGGTTTGCCTTAAGAAGGCTAGCACAAACAACGACTCTAGATTGAAAGGCGAAGGCCTCCTGCCTAGGGCCTCCAATCCTACTCCTGGTCGGCTGGCTCAATCCAGTAGTACGTGCCGTCTTGGCCCTCCTGGTAGTAAGCTCCTGCGGTGGCATCTGGCACCTGAGCTCCATCGTGTGATGTAACATCAAAAGGGGTATGGGGGAAAAAGATAGCAAAGCAACCGTGAGTACTCATCCGAAGTACTCAGCAAGCAAGGATCTACACTACATATGCAACATTATCAAAGAAAAGATGTATATGTGGATTGGGCTGCAGAAATGCCAGAATAGAGAGAAGACCTAGTCCTATCGAAGACTAGCATCTTCACGAAGCCATCATCTTGCAGCAATTAGAAGAGTACAGAAAAGCATTTTATTAAACAAGCATGTTGAGGCAAAGCCTAGAGATCCTTCCTCGACTCCCTGCGAGGAAGCGATCCCGAAGCTTTAATTAGTTAAACAAGTATCCATTTCAAGTAATAGATCGGGATACCAAACTGACCGTCCTGTTACTGTGGACACGGCTATTCGAATAGATCACTTCCCTGCAGGGGTGCACTACTGTTACCCAACACGCTCGATCACCTCTGGTCGGACACACTTGCTGGGTAATGCCCAGCCTCGGGAGATCGACACGAAGCAGCGCCCTACCTAGGCTCAGCAGAGAGGTCAACACGCCGGACTAACCTATGCACCCAGGGGTCTTGGGCCATCGCCCCGGGCGCTCCTGCGCGTTGCGAGACTGGGCGGGGAGCAGGCGCGACACTGAACTCGTCAGTGAAGTATCCAGCCCAACCCCAACAATCAACCCGCACGGTGAACTGTGACGTCTGATGAGCTTTCGACAGAAACGTACGACATAGAGGGCCCCATAACCATTATCCCGCATGGTGGTAGTGCGTATAGGGCATGACGACCCACTCAGATCAAATACCCAAATCCGTTAGACGTATTTAACAATTCACGGAGATGATCAGAGTGTCTGATGCTCCGCCACAAAATCTCCCTCGGGTGCCCTCCTGGCAAGGCCGACTGCATAATTTTCTTGCGGGTACCCCTCAGGGTCGACCCGCTTGCGACAAAGGTCAAAGTAACCGTGTGGTCATAACATCAAGGGGGAAACCCCGAGGAATCACCCTTGGTGGATTCCACTCGATGAAATCATCAAGGTGAACGTAGGAGGAATCACCCTCGAGGTTCACACTTGAGGGGTTGCACGACAGAGTCGTATCGGAAGTGGTTAAGTAGGAATCACCCTCGGTGACCACGACCGAACAGCTATACTACAGAGTTATCATCAGGAGTGCGTTACGAGGTATCACCATCGGCACTCGATAGTAACTATGCAGAGTCATACAACTAAGGGGGTGAAGTGAGGTGTCAGTCTCTGGTCGTCGATCATGTTGATCGAGACGTCGATGATGAAGCAGAGGCAACAAGGATAAAATGGGTGGGGGGTCACTGAGGGTTCACTAACCAACCTATACTAAGCAGTTGAAATAGGCAGGTAAGGTAGCAATAAGCAGGTTACAAAAGAAGGCTATGCATTAGAATAGGAGCAATCATTTACAGTAGCAAAATCTAATGCAAGCATGAGATAATAGAATGGGCGATATCGGAATGCTCAAGGGGGGTGGGCTTGCCTGGAAGCTCTGCTGAGAGGGGCTGGTCGTCAGAAGGCTGCTCGTCCGGAGCGTAGTCGTACTCTGCTGCGTCGGCATCGGTCTCGGCGTCTATCGAGAGAGAAGGAGGGGGAAAGAAACAATAAATTCATGGCAAAAATGCAAACAATATGCATGACATGCCTAAATGATATGCAGAGGTGTTCTACTGCCTAACCAGATGATTTAGTTAATTTAGGAATTTATTTGGATTTATTTTATTAAAGTTGAGCACTATTCATTTATCGAAATCAGTCTAAAAGTTCCATGCTCAGGTAGCTAGGGGCATCTGACAACAATACGAAGGACATATTCAAATTTGTCTTGTCGTTCTGAGAAACTTTCATGTATAAAGTTTTTCGATCGGAGCTACTGTTAATTTTCTATGAATTTTCAAAGATTTAAATATTTTTTGAATTTATTTAATTATTTTAAATCAACATTATCCAGAATAGTATGGGATGATGTCAGCATGATGTATGTGTGACGTCAGCGGTCAACAGTCCGCTGACCAGAGTCAAACCTGACCTGTGGGTTAGTGGGACCCACATGTCAGTGACTCAGCTAAATAAACAGAGTTAGATTATACTAATTAGGTTAATTAGTGGGTGGGGCCTATTGTCAGTGAGTGATTAACTAATTAATCTAATTAACAGTTTTTATCTATTTATAAAAATCATTTTACAGGCGGGACCCACATGTCTGTGGGCCACGGCGCCCAGTCAGCAGTTGACCCAGTCAACTGGGTCAACTGGGGCCCATGGGGCCCAAAGTCAGTGACACAGGAGTGAGGCCCACCGGCTCCAGGTCAGCACGGCAGCCGGAGCAACGTCGGCGACCTCTCCAGCGGCGGATCCGCGCCGGAGTTGGCCGAAAATCGTCTATGGTGGACCATTTGGCGCGATTCTTGCGGCATTCGAATCAGGGCTCGATGCCACATCGATCCGTGGCGGTGGCGTGGGCTAAACTAGCCGGAGTCGAGCACTACGTCGACGTCGGCGGCGAGGTCTTTCGGGCGAGCTAGGGGAACGGCGTTCTGGTGCGCAAACGAATGAAAGAAGAGGCTAGGCGGGCCTACGCGGTGCGGTGAGCGCAATGGTGGCACGCACGGGACCATTTGGTCACCGTGGCCACGCCGGCGACGAGCTCAGGCGGTGGTGGGTTCGGCCATGGCGGGGGCAACGGCTATGAGCGATTCAAAGAGCAGGGAGAGGAGGGGATCGATGCGGGGGCTCACTGGCATTGCAGGGAAGGCCTGGGGACGACTCGAGGAAGGGCGGCGGCGGCGAATCGAGGAGGCATTCGACGGCGGCCGTAGGGGAAGAAGACGAGCCAGTTCGGCGATGGAGGGGTCCTCGGCTTTGGCTCGTTGACGCAAACGATGTAGCGGAGCTCGGCGGTGATGCTGGACTCGGCGGAGCGGCGAGGCGGAGGCGGTGGCTACACGGGCGGCGGAGCAACGGCGAAGGCCGCGTCGGCCATGGCGGAGAGCGAGCGAGGGAGGGGGAAAGTTAGGCAAGGGAGACGTCCGGGGGTCGCAGGGCTTGCCCTTATCCTCCATGCGGGCGCGGACGCGCTGTCGAGCAGGGAGAGAGGGGGGCCAGCTCGGGCGAGGCGCATGCGCCAGGTGCTCGACAGCGAGTGGGGGTGAGCAGTGCGGGAGGTGGGAGGAGGTGCAAGGTGGGCTGGCCGGCGCTGTAGCCACTTAGGCCCAGTCGCTGCGGGCCTTTTTCTTTTTCTTCTTTTCTTTTCTATTTTCTTTTCTGTTTCCTTTTGTTTTTCTGTTTTGTAAATTGTTTAGCCACTAAACTACTTTTACAAAATAAGTGACCTAGCTCATAAATTGCAGTGCATTATTATCTAACACCAAAAACTAGTTTGGGTGAAATATAATTTCATATTTAATTTAGATTAAATAAAAGGTTATTAAATGTTGTTGTTTGCTACTGTTCGAGGTTGTTAGGGTCACTTAACCAAGCCCATTGATTTTGATTACAGTTTTACAATTGCCTCTGAATTATTTGCTATTTAATGAACATTTTAGTTTCCAATTTGGAACAACTTTTATTTCCACTTCAAATTAATTTGAAGTTTGAATTAGGAGTTTGAAATGCAATATGATGCAAATGATGACTAGGCACTGTTAAACTTGCTGACATGGCATTAACTAAGGGTGATCACTGTGGTTAATTACATGGGGTGTTACAATTCTCCTCATCTAACAAGAATTCTCATCCCGAGAATTAAGAAGACTAAAAGAAGGCGGGGTATTCTTCGCGAAGACGATCCTCGCGTTCCCAAGTGGCTTCATCATCAGAATGATTCGACCACTGAACTTTTAGGAATTTGATTACCTTCTGACAAGTTCGATGTTCAGCTTAATCAAGAATACGGATGGGATATTCTGGATAAGACAGATCTTCCCGCAATTCAAGCATTTCATGATCCACAGCTCGAATAGGATCCTTGAAGCAGCGACGAAGTTGGGATACATGAAAGACATCATGCACTTGAGAAAGATTTGGCGGAAATTGCAACTGATATGCCACTTCTCCTCGACGGGCAAGAATACGGAATGGGCCAATGTAGCGAGGAGCTAACTTGCCCTTGATTCCAAACCGATGAGTGCCTTTCAACGGAGTGACACGCAGGTAAGCTTGCTCGCCAGGCTGATAGACCATTTCCTTGTGCTTTCGGTCGTAGTTGCTCTTCTGTCGAGACTGAGCAGTTTTTAGATGTTCCCGGACAATGCAGACTTTTTCTTCAGCTTGTTGGATAATGTCCGGTCCGACGAGTGAGCGTTCCCCAGTTTCCGACCAATTTAGAGAGGTTCGACACTTACGTCCGTAAAGAACTTCAAATGGTGCCATCTTCAGACTAACTTGATAGCTATTGTTGTAAGAGAATTTGGCATATGGGAGAGATTCCTCCCACTTCTTACCGAAGGAGATGAAACAAGCTCGAAGCATATCTTCGAGCACTTGATTAACTCGTTCGACTTGACCCTGTGACTGAGGGTGAAAAGCGGTACTGAAGGACAGATGAGTTCCCATAGCTTCTTGGAAACTTTCCCAGAATCTGTAGGTAAAGAGGCTGCCACGATCCGAACTGATCTCCAACAGAACACCATGGAGTGACACAATTCGGGAAACATACAAGTCTGCTAACTGACTAGCAGTGATTGTCTCCTTGACTGGCAGAAAGTGAGCAACCTTTGAGAATCGGTCAATGACGACAAAGATAGCATCATGACCCTTCTGAGATCTAGGAAAACCAGTAATGAAATCCATTTGGACCTTGTCCCATTTCCATTCTGGAATATCAAGGGGTTGCAGAGTTCCAGCAGGTCTTTGATGTTCTGCTTTGATGCGGCGGCAAACGTCACACTCAGAAACATAATGAGCAATGTCTCGCTTCATATTAGGCCACCAGTATCTCTGACAAATGTCACGGTACGTCTTTGTGCCACTAGGATGATTGATAGAGGAGTGTCATGAGCTTCTTTCATAACGTGCTCTCTCTCATCCTTGAATTTGGGTACGAAGAGACGGCGTTGGAAGAATAGGACCCCATCATTATCAAGATGGAATTCCGATGGCTTTCCTTTTTCGAGGTATCGCTTAATCCTTTCAACTTCAGAGTCATACCCTTGCATAATCTTAATGCTGTGCTCAAGATCCGGTTCAACAACCAGGGTATTGAGATATCCCTGTGGAACAATATGGAGGTTCAATTTGCGAAGCACTTCATAAAGAACAGGTTGAGCTTCCTGAACCATAAGATAGTTGCAATAAGCCTTGCGACTCAAAGCATCGGCCATTATGTTAGCCTTGCCAGGGGTGTATGAGATATTCATATCATAATCGGCAATTGTCTCGAGCCATCTTTGTTGGTGAAGGTTCAGATCTGGTTGAGTATATAGATACTTCAAACTTTGATGATCCGTGTATATCTTGCAACGGTTACCAAGAAGGTAATGTCACCATAGCTTCAGAGCATAAATAACCGCAGAAAGTTCGAGATCATGCACTGGATAATTTTCTTTGTGAGGACGCAATTGTCGAGAGCCATAAGCAATCACTTTGCGCTCTTGCATTAGGACACAGCCTAATCCTTGACGAGATGCATCACAGTATATCACGAAATCCTTGCGAGTATTCGGGGGTGCTAGCACTGGGGCAGATGTCAACTTATCTTTTAGTGTCTGAAAGCTTTCTTGACATCTTTCTATCCACTCAAATTTAACACCTTTGTGGAGCAGATTCGTCAATGGCTTTGCAATCTTTGAGAAGTTCTCGACGAATCGACGGCAATAACTAGCGAGTCCGAGAAAACTCCTGACTTGCTTAACATTCTTCGGGGGAGTCCAGTCAAGAATAGCCTGTACTCGCTCGGGGTTAACAGCAATGCCATTCTTGGAAATCACATGACCAAGGTAGGTCACTTCAGATAACCAGAATTCACACTTAGAGTACTTGGCGTAAAGCTGGTGTTCTCGAAGCTTCTCCAATACAAGTCGAAGATGTTCAGCGTGTTCCTCTTCATTCTTGGAATATATAAGGATATCATCCAAATAAACCATGATGAATTTGTCGAGGTAATCCATGAATATATAATTCATCAGGCGGGAGAACGTAGCTGGAGCATTTGTCCAGACAAAAGACATGACAGTGTACTCATAAGAGCCATATCGAGTAACAAAGGCAGTCTTCGGAATATCCTCTTCGCGAACACGGATTTGATGATAACCCAACCTCAAGTCGAGTTTCGAGAACACAGAGGATCCAGCAAGCTGATCATAAAGATCATTGATCCGGGGCAGTGGGTATTTATTCTAGATTGTGGCTTGGTTAATGGGCCGGTAATCCTAAACCAATCGGTTAGTTCCATCCTTCTTCTTAACGAAGAGTGAAGGAGCTCCCCAAGCAGAGGAACTGGGGTGGATGAAACCTTTCTTAAGTGACTTGTCGATTTCTTCCTTAAGCTCGAGAAGGTGGTGCAGAGGCATCTTATAAGGACGCTTCGCAATAGGGGTAGTGCCAGGCTTCAAGTCAATGACAAACTTGACAGCTCTAACCGGGGGTATTCCTGGAAGTTCTTCCGGAAAGACGTCCGGAAAATCTTGAACGATAGGAACGTTCTTGATTCCCTCCAGAGGTGAGGCATTCAAAGCATTCAGAGCATATATCTGAGCTTCAGCATTCTGAGTAATTCGGGCGGTGTAGTTCACTATCTCATCAGAGCGGTGAAGAAGTTGTAGAACTTTTGTGGCACGATTGATCAAAGCAATGTGAGCTTTCAACCAATCCATTCCGAGGATGAAGTCTATGGTGGAAGATTTCAAGACGATGGGTGAGGCAAGGAATTCCAATCCTTTAATTTCGACGGTAACGTCAGGTGCCAGCACGTCAGCATGACAATGACCTCCGGGAGTTTTAACGACTAACGGAGTATGCATCTTCTCATAATGAATGCCATGCATGAAGGAAAATTTTCCAGAGATGAATGAATGTGATGCTCCTGAATCAAATAAAACAGAAGCAGGTAGTGAGTTAACGAGAAGGGTACCCATCACGGTAGCAGGCTGATCCTGGACTTCTTCAATATCAATATTGTAAGCGTGTCCACGACCATGAGCAGCAGACCCAGTATTATAGTTGCGGGCCTGATTGTTGCCACGACCATTGCCACGGCCAGTATGAGTAAAAGCCAACTGATTCAGAGACTGGCGGCAGTCCTTAGCAAGGTGACCTGGTTTGCGACACTTGAAGCACAAACCATCTTCAGGACAAAGAGGAGCATTGGGTGGAACAGCTTGAGCTCTTGGCTGCCTCAGTGGTGGAAGAGGCAGACATGGTGTAGCATAGTTGTTCCTTGGTGCTGGGGTAGCTGGACGGAACACGTTGTTGGGAATCCAGACTCGACGCTTCGGTGCTGAGCCCGAAGATGAGCCAACATCACGATAGCGCTTCTGTGACTCCTTATGCTTCATCTGAGCGCTCTCAACCAGAATAGCCTTGTTCACAAGAGTAGCAAAGTCGTTGAAGTCTTGAGCAGCAAGTGCAAGCTCGACGTCTGGGTGGAGTCCATTATGAAACTTCTCTTATCTACGGGCATCCGTGGCGATGTCTTCTTCAGCATAGCGGGACAGGTCAAGGAATTCCCGCTGATAGGCTTCGACAGTCTTGTTGCCCTGAGTGAGTTTGCGAAAGTGGGTTTTCATCCGGTCCATGATTCCTTGAGGAATATAACGGGCACGAAAAGCAGCCTGGAACTCAAGCCAGGTAACGACTTTTCCAGTAGGCAGTGTACGCTTGTGTGTGTCCCACCATTGAGCAGCGGGACCCTTTAAGAAAAAGGATGCGAAGGTGACAAAGTTGGCAGGGGAGACATTTGCAGACTCCATCTAATGAGTAATGTCACGAATCCAGTCATCAGCATCCAGTGGCTTGTCAGAGTTGCAGAACTGAGTGGGGTTAAGACGCACAAACTCCGACAGAGTTATTGCAGCAGGGTTCTGGTTCTGGTTGTTCTGATGCGGGAACTGAGCCATAATCCCAGTCATGAACTGGCGGTTGAGCTTGAATTGTTGCATCATAGCTGCCATATAATCTGGCGGTGGTGGGTGTTCAGGGCCACAACCACGACCACCTGGTCTAACCATCCTGCTAAGTATCAACAGGGGTAGTTTAGTAAAAGCAATTGTGAGTGTTTAGCGACAAGCATGATGTAACTCGACAACAATTAAGCAGTGCAACAGATACTTAACTGTAGTGAATTAAGACATATAGATCCATACATAGAGTCGGGTACATGCAGATAGCATAACGACGCAAATTTAAAAGCTAGACATGCTAGGCGGCGCGCAGGCACGCGGTAAGGAAGTACACAACGAGACATAGCAAAGGCTACATCAACGTCGGGGAAAACCACTGAAACGGGGTAACTGCAAGTGCGGACGATGAATGGCCGTCGTAGGAAAATCCTGCACTCCATGTGCACTCTGATGCAGAATCCGGTCTCTAGCTGGAAGAAGAGGTCCACGTGCAGGTGTGTGACCTCCAACAGCAGGCCAATCAATCCCAGTATACATCTGAGTCCTGCGCGGGTAAAGGATGTACTCTGGATGTATCCCTGCATGAACAGCTGGTAGCAACTGCGTCATAGCATCGTAGAGACGTGCTCGAGTGGCAAACAACTCGACGGCAAGCGCCCGAACAGTGCGATCCAGAGCCTGAGTGCACGAAATCAGAGCATGCGGGTCGTATCGACGACACTCTTATGGGGCACAGATAGCTGTGTAGTATCCAGTAGCATCTCCAGCAGGGGCATAAGGAATGTATCGGAACTCAGAGGCATCCAAGATATCACTGGACTCTCCTCGGAGACGTGCGACAGCAGAGTAGGCGGCATCATGGACTGCCATCTCAATCGTCATGCCGATACCGTGGAAAAGGTGCAGCTCAATGTCTGAGTCATCTTGCTGATCATAGATACGAACATCAGCATGGTACTGCTCCTGGTTGAACTCGCGGTAATCCTCGTAGACCATGTACTCGGGGTACCAGCGGTAGCCTAGTCTGGTCAGGAGGGCGATCAGGACAGCTGGAAAACTAGGGGCATCACAAGCCCAAGTGCGGAGCACAAGCTGTGTCGTAGGGCGTGGTGGAAATAAATGATCCATCTGAAATAGAGGAAATTCAGGATTGTCAAATGACAATGAGAAGTATAATACAACTCGGAGAGAAAGGTTAAACAAAACAATGGAAAGGCAAATGATTATCAGACTAATCAGATCAATGGTAAGGAAGTAAGCATAGATATCCAGCTCTCCGGGTAGACGAGATTTACGAGATCCTAAGTGTCGGTGTTAGTAAAATCTTTAACCCGAATAGAAGAGAGATCAGAGTCCCAGAGTATAGACGAGGAATAAAAGATCCTAATACCACCCAGTTGGCGACGTGGGCCCGTAAGCCACACAACCAAGTTAGTAAATTAGTTTTTCGATGTCTAGATTCAACTTCGACCAAGGAATTGGAAGGGGGCTTCCTACATGCAGTCGGCTCTAATACCAACTTGTGACACCCCCGACTCAATTGTGCACTAATCATACACGCAAACATGCACGATCAAGCACAGGGACTCACGAGAAGATATCACAACACAACTCTAACACAAATAAACGGAGATCCACGAACATTACAGACCAGGGATCACGAGGATCTGAATACATAAGTCAGTCATACAAATAATATCTGGGTACAGACATAGTTAGTCAAGGTTTGCCTTAAGAAGGCTAGCACAAACAACGACTCTAGATCAAAAGGCGAAGGCCTCCTGCCTAGGGCCTCCGATCCTACTCTTGGTCGGCTGGCTCGATCCAGTAGTACGTGCTGTCTGGGCCCTCCTGGTAGTAAGCCCCTGCGATGGCATCTGGCTCCTAAGCTCCATCGTCTGATGTAACATCAAAAGGGGTATGGGGGAAAAAGATAGCAAAGCAACCATGAGTACTCATCCGAAGTACTCAGCAAGCAAGGATCAACACTACATATGCAACATTATCAAAGAAGAGCTGTATATGTGGACTGGGCTGCAGAAATGCCAGAATAGAGAGAAGACCTAGTCCTATCGAAGACTAGCATCTTCACGAAGCCATCATCTTGCAGCAATTAGAAGAGTACAGAAAAGCATTTTATTAAACAAGCATGTTGAGGCAAAGCCTAGAGATCCTTCCTCGACTCCCTGCGAGGAAGCGGTCCCAAAGCTTGAATTAGTTAAACAAGTATCCATTTAGAGTAATAGATCGGGATACCAAACTGAGCGTCCTGTTACCGTGGACACGGCTATTCGAATAGATCACTTCCCTGCAGGGGTGCACTACTGTTACCCAACATGCTCAATCACCTTTTGCCGGACACACTTGCTGGGTAATGCCCGGCCTCGGGAGATCGACACGAAGCAGCACCCTACCTAGGCCCAGCAGAGAGGTCAACACGCCAGACTAACCTATGCACCCAGGGGTCTTGGGCCATCGCCCCGGGCGCTCCTGCGTGTTGCGAGACTGGCCGGGGAGCAGGCGCGACACTGAACTCGTCAGTGAAGTATCCAGCCCAACCCCAACAATCAGCCCGAACGATGAACTATGATGTCTGATGAGCTTTCGGGAGAAATGCATGATGTAGAGGGCCCCATAACCATTATCCCGCGTGGTGGTAGTGCGTATAGGGCACGACGACCCACTCAGATCAAATACCCAAATCCGTTAGGCGTATTTAATAATTCGCGGAGATGATCAGAGTTTCTGATGGTCCACCACAATATCTCCCTCGGGTGCCCTCCTAGCAAGCCCGACTGCATAATTTTCCTGCGGGTACCCCTCAGGGTCGAGCCGCCCGCGACAAAGGTCAAAGTAACCATGTGGTCATAACATCAAGGGGGAAACCCCAAGGAATCACCCTCGGTGGATTCCTCTCGATGAAATCATCAAGGTGAATGTGGAAGGAATCACCCTCGAGGTTCACACTTGAGGGTTTGCACGACAGAGTCGTATCGGAAGTGGTTAAGTAGGAATCACCCTCGGTGACCATGACCGAACAGCTATACTACAGAGTTATCATCAGGAGTGCGTTACGAGGTATCACCCTTGGCACTCGATAGTAACTATGCAGAGTCGTACAACTAAGGGGGTGAAGTGAGGTGTCGGTCTCTGGTCGTCGATCACGTTGATCGAGATGTCGATGATGAAGCAGAGGCAACAAGGATAAAACGGGGGGGAGGGGGTCACTGAGGGTTCACTAACCAACCCATACTAAGCAGTTGAAATAGGCAGGTAAGGTAGCAATAAGCAGGTTACAAAAGAAGGCTATGCATCATAATAGGAGCAATCATTTACAGTAGCAAAATCTAATGCAAGCATGAGATAATAGAATGGGCGATATCGGAATGCTCAAGAGGCGGGGGGCTTGCCTGGAAGCTCTGCTGAGAGGGGCTGGTCGTCAGAAGGCTGCTCGTCCGGAGCGTAGTCGTACTCTGCTGCGTTGGCGTCGGTCTCGGCATCTATCGAGAGATAAGGAGGGGGAAAGAAACAATAAATTCACGGCAAAAATGCAAACAATATGCATGACATGCCTAAATGATATGCAGAGGTGTTCTACTGCCTAACCAGATGATTTAGTTAATTTAGGAATTTATTTGGATTTATTTTATTAAAGTTGAGCACTATTCATTTATCGAAATCAGTCTAAAAGTTCCATGCTCAGGTAGCTAGGGGCATCTGATAGCAATACGAAGGACGTATTCAGATTTGTCTCGTCGTTCTGAGCAACTTTCATGTATAAAGTTTTTCGATCGGATCTACGATTTATTTTCTATGAATTTTCAAAGATTTAAATATTTTCTGAATTTATTTAATTATTTTAAATCAATATTATCCAGAATAGTATGGGATGACATCAGCATGATGTATGTGTGATGTCAGCGGTCAACAGTCCGCTAACCAGAGTTAAACCTGACCTGTGGGTCCAGTGGGACCCACATGTCTGTGACTCAGCTAATTAAACAGAGTTAGATTATACTAATTAGGTTAATTAGTGGGTGGGGCCTACTGTCAGTGAGTGATTGACTAATTAATCTAATTAACAATTTTTATCTATTTATAAAAATCATTTTACAGGTGGGACCCACATGTCAGTGGGCCATGGCGCCCAGTTAGCAGTTAACCCAGTCATCTGGGTCAACTGGGGCCCGTGGGTCCCAGAGTCAGTGACACAGGGGTGAGGCCCACCGGCGCCAGGTCAGCACGGCGGCCGGAGCAACACCGGCGACCTCTCCAGTGGCGGATCCGCGCCGGAGTTGGCCAGAAATCGTCTACGGTGGACCATTTGGCGCGATTCTTGCAGCGTTCGAACAAGGGCTCGATGCTGCATCGATCCATGGCGATGGCGGGGGCTAAACTGGCCGGCCGGAGTCGAGTGCTATGTCGACGCCGGCGGCGAGGTCTTTCAGGCGAGCTAGGGGAACGGTGTTCCGGTGCACAAACGAACGAAAGAAGAGGCTAGGCGGGGCCTACGCGGTGCGGTGAGCGCAATGGTGGCACGCACGGGACCATTTGGTCACCGTGGCCACGCCTGCGATGAGCTCAGGCGGTGGTGTGTTCGGCCATGGCGGGGGCGACGGCTACGAGTGATTCAAAGAGTAGGGAGAGGAGGGGATCGATGCGGGGGCTCACTGGCATTGCAGAGAAGGCCCGGGGACGGCTCGAGGAAGGGCGACAGCGGCGAATCGAGGAGGCGTTCGACGGCGGTTGTAGGGGAAGAAGACGAGGCAGTCCAGCGATGGAGGGGTCCTCGGCTTCGGCTCGTTGACACGGACGATGTAGCGGAGCTCGGCGGTGATGCTGGACTCGGCGGAGCGGCGAGGCGGAGGCGGTGACTACGTGGGCGGCGGAGCAGCGGCGAAGGCCGCACCTGCCATGGCGGAGAGCGAGCGAGGGAGGGGGAAAGAGAGGCGAGGAAGATGCCAGGGGGTCGCGGGGCTTGCCCTTATCCTCCACGCGGGCGCGGACGCGCTGTCGAGCAGGGAGAGAGGGGGGCCAGCTCTGCGAGGCATGCACGCCAGGTGCTCGACAGCGAGTGGGGGTGAGCAATGCGGGAGGTGGGAGGAGGTGCGGGGTGGGCTGGGCCGGCATTGTAGCCACTTAGGCCCAGCCGCTGCGGGCCTTTTTCTTTTTCTTCTTTTCTTTTCTATTTGGTTTTCTGTTTCCTTTTGTTTTTCTGTTTTGCAAATTGTTTAGCCACTAAACTACTTTTACAAAATAAGTGACCTAGCTCATAAGTTGCAGTGCATTATTATCTACCACCAAAAACTAGTTTGGGTAAAATATAATTTCATATTTAATTTAGATTAAATAAAAGGTTATTAAATGTTGTTGTTTGCTACTATTTGAGGTTGTTAGGGTCACTTAACCAAGCCCATTGATGTTGGTTACAGTTTTGCAATTGCCTCTGAATTATTTGCTATTTAATGAACATTTTAGTTTCCAATTTGGAACAACTTTTATTTCCACTTCAAATTAATTTGAAGTTTGAACTAGGAGTTTGAAATGCAATATGATGCAAATGATGACTAGGCACTGTTAAACTTGCTGACATGGCACTAACTAAGGGTGATCACTATGGTCAATTACATGGGGTGTTACAGGGCCCCGGGCGCGGCCATGGCCAGGCAGCCGCGGTTGGGAGGCGAGCGGGCGTAGCCTGGGCGTCGCGGGGAGGCGGGGCGGCCGGAGGGCGGCAGCGGGGGAGTAGCGGGCACTGTGGAACAGCACGGCAGGCGGGCACGGGCGGCGGGCGATCGACACGGTGGGCTGCGGGAGTTGGGCGAGGGGGCGAGGCCGGTGCAAGGCGGTGGGGCAGCAGCAACAGCAAGCGGCGGCGGTTCAGTCAATGCGAGCAGTCGGGCAGGCGTAGGCGCGGGCTGGCTAAGGAGGATGCGCGCGAGCATGCGACGCACGCACAAGGCGAGGATGCGGCCGGTGGAGTTCGCGAACGGGGTGGCCGGGGGGCACGGCCATGGGTGCGGGCAGGGAGCCCGGGGCGCGTACGGGGCGTAGCTGGGCTAGCCGTAGCGTGGCCCTGCACAGGCGGGGACAGAACCAAAGCGGCCAGAGGGCGCAGGTGCAGCGATCTCAGGCCAGTCGAGCAGCAGCGCCTATGGCGACGGATCCACGCGAAGGAGGAAGGGGATCGACGGGGGGAGTTCACAGGGGACCGCAGGCAAACTCGGCGAGGGTCAGGGTAGACCGGAGCGGCTGAACCGGGCAAGGGCGCGCGTCGGCCGTAGTCGAGGAAGAAGATGCGGGCGACGGAGATGGGGGCTCCCGATTCCACTCCAGTGCTCCAGAGGTCGTTGTGGACGAAGGCGGTCCTTCTGGGCACCGTGGCGCAGCGAGGGGAAGCCGGGGTTCATGTGAGCGACGGCGGCGCGCACTGGCTCCTCTCGGGCGAGTCCAAATTGAAGGGGCGAGACGAGGGAGAGGGATATGGGGTGACTAGGGTTTCGGGGGTTCAAGGGGGCTTCTTATCCGTGTGAGGAAGGCAACAGATGGCCGCCACGAGGCCGGGGCGAGGCCATGGCGCCTGGATCCCCTGCCACGACCCCCTCCCGTGAACAGGAGGAAGGAGATGGTGGGGGGTTAGGTGGGCTGGGCCTCCCCCAGGCCACATGGGCCCTTTTTCTTTGGTTTCAATTTTTCTGTAGATTTCTTTCTGTTCTTCTATTTTGTTGAATTCTCCACTGTTTGTAATTATTTTAGCTAGTAAATGATTTTCGCTCAATATGTAACTTGGCAAATAAATATGGTGCGCCATTTTGTAGATGCACGCAAAGTTTGGGGTCATTTGGAAAGTTTAAACATTTTTTTAAAATGAAACGGTCAAGTTATTTGCTACTATCCCATTTATTAATTTCCTAAGAATTTATTTGTGAGCCAAATGAAGTTGGTTTATGCATCACAATTTATTATTGAATATTTGCAACACAATGAACATTTTAATTCCAATGTTCGAAGGAATAATAATTTTACTTGCAATTTAAATTTGAATTTGACCGGTTTGAATCAGAGTGATTTCTAGCAACAGTAAAAATGATGACATGGCATCATTAACAGGGGATTACTATAGCTTAATTATCCGGGTGTTACACCCCACCGCCGGCCAGGCCTTCCCTCTACTCACCCACACTTCGTGTTATTCTCCGGCCACAGCAGACTCACACCGCAGCGAAACCAGTGAACTATCGTACTCCCCTCCGCGTGGGCATCCACTGCCTCGTCTTCCTTGGCTCTGCATCATTCCCTTAGCAGGCCTCACCGTCATCCACCGCCTTGGTGCTCTCGGCGTGGCGTGGTCAATGTTTTCAACGAACGACAGCCATCGAAAGACGACTGCATACGGTGAGGCTGACAGCTGGACCCACCAGCTACATCTTCGCGCACAAGGAAGTGCCTCCTTATTACACGCAAAAAAATGATTCCTCTCCCTGACAGCTGGGACCCACCACATATATCTTCGCACGCAAGGGAGTGCCTCCTTATCCTCCCTGACAGCTGGAACCCACCCGGTCGGACTGTACATACGGTTGTCTGCCTGGTCGCAAACGTGTATGTATATACTGGTTGATCGGTCTCTCTGCAAGGATGAACCATGGCCAAGTAAGTAGCGGCACGTGTCGTAGTAGAGCCCCTGATGTAGCAGTTCAGGCAGTCTCGGCTAAATCATGTACGCATACCTACAGCCACACGGCAAAAAATACGGCCTCATACGTACATACGGGCGGGGTCTCGAACGCCTACTCACGCATACGTACGGCCAGGGCTCGTGTACATGGAGAGGCAACGGACGGCAGGAAGAGCGTCCTATTCATCGAAAGCCAACCGGCTGGGTCAGAACGGAGAAATTGTGTCATGTTCATCGGGAGGCAACGGAATGCGTCGTGTTCATTGGGAGCCAACCGGCTTGGACAGAATAGTCGAAACGGGGTTTGGCGTACCGCAGAACGGAGGAAACGGACTTCTGTTTGAGCTCCTACGGTCAAAACGGGGTGTTGTTGCTCAGGAGGGGTGTAGCGTACTGCAAAACGGAGGAAACGGACTTGTGTTGGAGCGCCTACGGTCAAAACGGGGTCCTGTTCATCGGGAGGGGTGTGGCGTACCGCAAAATGGGACTCCATGAGCTATTGTTCATCCAGTGTCTACTGCCTTGCTCCAGCCTCCACGGGCTATTGTTCATACACCATCGACTTCCTCCAGCCTCCACCTGCTACTGTTCATCCACCGTCGACTTCCTCTAGCCTCCACCAGCTACTGTTCATCCACAGGCTACTGTTCATCCAGCCTCCACTGGCTACTATTCAACCAGCCCTCCACGGGGTCCTGTTCATCCACCCCCAACTGGCTCGGGTGTGGCGGCCTCCTCAATCGGGGTCCTGTTCATCCAACGGCAATGGCCTACTACTACCATGGGGTCCTGTTCATCCAACCCCCACCAGGAACTGTTCATCCAACCCCCAACACTGGTCACTATTCATCAAGAGGCAGCTAGTTCAATCGGCTTCAGTTAGCAGCAGTAGCGAAGGAATCGTTCGGGTTCAGTTAACAGCCAAGGGATCGATTGCTCGGGTTCAGTAACGTAACTAGTGCAATTACTAGGGTTCAGTAAGCGAATGCCTCACTCGGGTTCAGTTAGACCCCAACGCCTCGCACACACGCACGTACATGCATGAGAGAAACGCGCAAACCTCTGTGCATCGCTCGGCCCCGACCACCCACCATAATCGGGAACTCCCCGAAATTTTGCTCGCCCTCGCTTCTACCACAATTTTTTCTGTCATGGACGGCCCAAAGAATGTCATGCAGGTGCATCCCCAGCCCGCCCAGGACGAAAAGCCAATTTTTCATCATGATTTTTTTTCATAGAAGTAGCAGCCCACCACATCTATGATGATACGTGCTTTTGTCACAATTATCATCATAGAAGTGTCATAAGCATGACAGAAAAAAGTTTTGTTCGGGCAAAAATGTCACGGATGTTTTTTCGTAGTGTTGGGGCTCGTCTTGATCATCAGAGGCCGCTATTTCCGAGATGGAAGGAAGTTCCGGGCGTCGGAGGTTCCGGGTAGGGTCTAGGCTGGACAGAGAGTTTGCACTCCTGGCTGTTTCTTCTCCTTCAGCTCTCGGTCCCGTGAGATGTCCGTTGTACTTGATTACACACAGTATCTTGGCTTGAGGTAGTGACCATGTCTCATTCGAATGTAAGGGGAGCTCGATTAAGAGAGATGTCACCTCGGATTGAATAGCACGCGCGCGAGCTCTTGTCATGGGTCCACTTGGTGCTTGGGTAGTTGGTGTAGCGTCCATGGGGATGACCATGGGATGCTCCACATCAATTAAGTTGTCTTCCTTGTCCAATTTCAACTAATTTGATCAAGGTTCAAAATAGTTAATGGGTATTCACAATCATAAAATATGTCAGTGATAATATATGTGTATCTGAAAGTTCTCTTCCTTATACTAATCATTCATGAATTGCTTGTATGATCAATATTGTGATTGTCAAACTTCAATAGATTTTACTTTCTAAACCCAATGTGAAACTACTACTAAGCATTTGGAACATATATAATTTGAGGTTTATGATATTCAATTCATTCAACAATTTACTCTTATGATATAAGTGGAGCACAAGAGTGAATGACAAACTACTCCAAAAGATATGAGTGAAGATCAATGAGTAGTCAAACAATTAAGTAGTTATATGAGGACTCTCTCCAAAGAAAAATTTCATAACCAAGTATTTTATTCAAACAGCAAATAAAACAAAAGTAAAAAGGACACCCAAAAATAGCACATATCATGTGACTAAAAGTATAGTTCCAAGTGAGGTTACCGATAATGTTGAAGACGAAAGAGGGGATGCCATCCGGGGCATCTCCAAGCTTAGACGCTTCAGTCTTGCTTGAATATTACCTTGGGATGCCTTGGGCATCCCCAAGCTTAGGGTCTTCCCACTCCTTATTCTCCTCATATCGATATCACACCCAAAACTTGAAAACTTCAGTCACACAAAACTTAACGGAACTTCTTGAGATAGGTTAGTATGATAAAGAATAAGTCATTCACTTTGGTACTATCAAGACAAGATTCATAATTGCTCTCACATAATGCCTACTGTAATCTATCATTTCCACAATTTATATTGACCAATATAAGCCATAGAAACTATAAAACAAGCAAACTATGCATTGAAAACAGAATCTGTCAGAAACAGAACAGTTTGTAATGATCTGAACAAAAACCATACTTCTGCAACTCTAAAAATTCTTAAAAATTAGGACAACATAGGCAATTTGTATATAAATCTTTCCTAATTTTAAAGATTGCAGTTGGTGGTCGTCCATTCACCACACTTAGTCTGACAAGTGGGCCAAAGCAAGGCAACAACTAGCAACATCCACAACAAAAAACAATCGATCGGCTCCCTAGGTAAAAGTATAGAAAAATAACTATTGAATCCCTCTCGCGGGTCCAGCTCCATGGCCCTCCTTTCCCCAATCATCTTCCTTCCACCGCTTCCCACCTCAATCCCTCCTCCCCTTGCCGCCTCTAACTTCCAATCTTTAATCAACCGGGTTCAAAGTTCAAGTACGAAGCACGTCAGCATGCTCATCGCTGCTCCTCCTGTCGTTCTCGATTCTTCTTCCTTGTATCTTCTTCCTCTGCCTCAGGGAGTCCATATCCCCTGCCAGCAAGCTCATCATCGTCAGAGCCTCGTGGAGGCTGCATCCCCAGCCGGAGAGCTCGCCACAGCTCGAACTTCCTGGTGGTCGTATCCTTGCCGGGCCACCGTCATCGGAACTGCGTGGAGGCCGCACCACCGCAGGTTAGCTCGCCATCACCAACCTGTGTGTATCCTAGCAGTGTAGGAAACACCTCTGCCGGTCGCTCTCCTAAGGGCATGTTCTGCAACGCTCCAGCTTCTGGCTTTGTCAACTCCATGCATGAAGTGTGTCTTCAGGGACCGCATCGCATCAAAGTGGCTTTGTTAACTCCATGCATGAAGTGTGTCTTCAAGGACCACGTCACATCAAAGTGGCCGCCCATCCCGCTCTGCCCTGGACCTAATTCATGTCATTGCCATCTCTATGGTATTCTTTGTCGCTTGTTGTACATCTCCACAATGTACACCACATCGAATTCCACCTCTTGTCTCTTAATTGAATTCTGAAGAAGCAATTAGCCCGTAATTACCTCATTGCAATGGAATATATACATGAAAGAGAGGAATCATGGATTCTAATATGGAACGGTACAATTTTCTTCCACTGTGTTTCGATTTCTAGAACGTATTTTTGAGTAGCACATGAGTTCAGTTATTTCCTATTTGTAGTACAGTACCAAATACTAAGAATGATGGTTTTGTATGGCTCAAGCAAACTGAAACTGCCCTTAGGAACATTTATGCACTTCCGGCCATTCTTGTAGAAGCAATATTTTCAAGATTTTTACATACTAAAAAGTGTACAGAGGCACTTGTGCTATCGTGCATGGCAAGCCATAAATTAGCTCCAACCATGAGGTTAACACTTGTGTTAAGAAGAAAAAATATATCTTGGTATGTGTTGTGCGGTCCACATCTACTTTTTCCCTTGGGAATTGAACATGTGTGCTCTTCACTTCTTCTTCTTCAAAACTATATACTAAAATATGTCACAACTCATGAACTTAATATGTAGTTGAAGAAATTGCAATAGATAATCATGTTATTTGACACTTTTAGGGTGACTAAAAATATGTGCATAATATATTTTTATTCAAAAGGTCTAGATATATTGCTAATTTAAATACTATGAACAAATAGTATGTTTTTATGTGTAAAAATGAAAAATTGATATGTTCCTCAAATCAGTTTGTAGTTCTGTGCACTCACATCCTCTCAATCATCATGTCTCACAATGTTAGGCAGTAGCGTAATAAGATCATCCTGCTGCCAGTTAGGTATGATCTTACATTTTTAGCATCCTAAGTATTATCTCTGTGTTAAACCACTCCTATTTTTTATGGCATGAGTTTATACTGTAGAAAACTTCTTATAGATGTTATGGTTATTATGAAAACTAATCCTTACTCAACATTGCTCAGAGAAGCATAGGAAGCTGATAATATCTTTTGCATGAAGGATCGTTTCATTAAAGGAAAGACATGTCCTTAATTATCTCACCCCTTGAAATCATATTCGACAAAATGCTAGAACTATTTTTTGAAATAAAATAAGATTCATACTTTCCATTGGAATAATCATGTCCGGAAAGCGTGCCCATTGTTCAACAGTCTTGTCCATACCCAAGCCATCCAACACTGGACACTAGAGTGAAGGAGAGGTAATGAAATTGACCAATTATGACTAATTATTTATTTGGATGTCATTGTATATCAATTAATCATAGTAGGATCAACAACATGTTGAAACAATATGCATCTCCATCGATTTGGAGGAAGGTCTGTAGTGTGGTATGTAATTTGATCCAAGTTAGATGGTGCACTTTGATATATTTTGGCTAATTTTGTGCTAGCATTCATGAGTACCGGAAACTCCGGTCAAAGCCAATGCAAAAATCAAGACATGAAATCCCAGCAAAGATTATATGAGTTGGATATAGCATGGAGACAAAGGGAGTCTTAACCCGAACTCTTTTGAATGAAGAAGTAGGTGAAGTATTGATGTATCTTCTATATCTCAAATATTGTGAGTTGGATGTTTTCTTTGTACTGGCAAATTTCATATTTGTCGTGTTCCTTTACAAAATGATATGGGCATTAGTTATTTCATTTTGTTTGAGGGGAAGTTTTTTCGTCCATGGATCTCAATACTAAAAAAAGTAATGCAAAGGCATGAATAACCATGTAATCACACTGACTGGTACTTGAATGTTGTGAAGATCTATGACAAGGGAAATGGATTAGCTCATTGATGTGCAATGCTAAATTTGTTGTTGTCACTTTTCTCTTGCATAATTTGAATTTCCTTTCTGGTTCCGTAGTGTAGCATGGGCATCTTACTAGTACTATGTAACAATTTCATACCAAGATCATGTTCCAGTAAAAAAATCTTGCATTGGGCGCAAATTTTTCTGTTTTTGCACAGAATCAATTCAACTACCATCCAAATCATCCCAATGGTTTTACTTGGCACATTATTGAAATAAAATCTATAAAAAATGATTACTACAGTAGCTTAATCATGTGAACACACAAAACTAGTAGGGGTAAATATTGGATAGTCTCCCAACAAACGCTTTTCTTTAATGCCTTCTAGGTAGGCATAATTTTGATGATGCTCACACAGAAGTAAGAATTGAAACATAAAGAGAGAATCATCAAGCATATGACAAGCACATTTAAGCCTAACCCACTTCCTATGCATAGGGATTTTGTAAGCAAATACTTTATGGGAGAAAGAATCAATTAGCATAGGAAGCAAAACAAGCATGTCTTCAAAATTTTCAACATAAAGTGAGGAAACTTGATGTTCTTGAAATGTATGTAAGCATATCTTCCCCTCTCATAATAATTTTCAGTAGCATCATGAATAAGTTCAACCTTATAGCTTTCACATAAATAATTCTTTTCATGATACATAAGCATGCAATTTTTATTATTCCCCACATAAGCAAATTTCTTCTCATTCATAGTAGTGGGAGCAAACTCAATAAAATAACTACCATATGAAACATCTTCCAATTGAAAATCATGATGAAAAGTTTCATGGTTATCATTATTCTTTATAGCATACATGTCATCACAATAATCATCATAGATAGCAACTTTGTTATCATAGTCAATTGAAACATCTTCCAAAGTAGTGGATTCATTACTAAATAAAGCCATGCCTCTCCAAATCCACATTTATCATTATTCCAATAATATTCAACACCCTCAAAAATAGCGCGATCATTACTACCTAGAGTTGACACTCTTCCAAACCCACTTTCATCATTGTAATCATCATAAATAGGAGGCATGATATCATCATAATAAATTTGCTCATCAAAAGTAGGGGGACTAAAAAGATCATATTCATCAAACATAACATCCCCAAGCTTATGGCTTTGCATATCATTAGCATCATGGATATTTAAAGAATTACTAATATCATTGCAATCATGCATTCATGCTTATGATTTAAAGATTTTATTGCATACATTTTATTGAATTCTTTTTGTAAAACTTTGGCACATTTTTCCGATCCATCATTTTCAAGAAAGACTTTATAAAGATAAGCAATCTGTCACAACTTCACTTCCTCTTTTTTGTAGTTTTAATTTATAAACCAAACTAGTAATAAATAAGAAACTAAAAGATTCAATTGCAAGATCTAAAGATATACCTTCAAGCACTCACCTCCGCGACAACGGCGCCAGAAAAGATCTTGATGTCTACTACTCAACTTTTATTCTTGTAGACTCTGTTGGGCCTCCAAGCACAGAGTTTTGTAGGACGTCATCAAATTTCCCTCAAGTGGATGACCTAAGGTTCACTGGTACAGCGAGCTGCTATACAAACGGTTTTTAACCCCTTTTCACGACGGCATTTTAAACCGTCGCCTGGCCAGTGTGTGCGATAGGGGGGGTCCTTCCCACACGACCAGAAAACGTCAGGGATAGGGAGTAGCAATGCATACGTTTTGCATAACTAAGCGTATGCGATGCCGGCATGTATCCCAAACACGAGTCTTCAGACAATTGTTTGTGATATGTCGAGTATCCCAAACACTCCATCCTTGCTACTCGTTTGTTCTCACATTACCATCGCAGTCAGTCTTCTATGGTGCTATGTTTATGATGTGCGCCCCATCACAAACTGTTCACGATTATAAAACATGTATGATAAGCTGACAATCACACACATTTACTTTTCCTCCACTGTATGCGATTCGATGTATGAGTGCATACAGTTGTCCCTATAAAACTATATGCAAAGCTTGAATATATCCCACACGATTCATCCGTCGTACCCACGTCAGATGAAGGCCTATCGCACGCGTTCTTCTATGAGCAAACGTTTATGATGCGCACGACATAATAAAAAGTCCATAATTGCCAAGCGTGTGTGATAAGGTGACTTTCACAAACATTTAATAAGAAGGAACTGTGTGCGTTGTTGTTGTTGTTGTTAATCTCACATGTTTTTTCTTGGCTGATCGTGTGTGTAGTAGAGATTTATTGCACATGTAGTGGATCTGAGAAACGTGTCTGATATTGACGTTTGTCGCAGACATTTTGCTTTCACAAACCGTGTGCAATGTACTGACCTGCAGAACATAATTTATCCCTAATTTCATCCATGCATTTAAAAATCACATATTTTGAATTTGAAAGTAGGCAATCACTTATTTCATATCGAACCATGTTTATTACAAATATAGGTTCAAGCACGATTGCATAATTTGATGCACAGGTACATATACTAAAGAACTACATAAGCACCAAGTAAAGAATGATGAACCACAGTTGTACTAAAGTCTATAAATAGAGAGGCGAAAGACATTCTGGTTGCTGGAGAAGGTGAAGCGGAATGCCCATATTGTGTCCTCCTCCATGCGTAATGCGTGCACGACTATAGGCCAACTCCTTGTGATGGCTGCACGCCCATCCTTCATAGTCTTCATTAGGACTTCTCAATGCTCATTGTAGTCTCAATGAAATACTTTAACCTTCAGTTCATGTCCACCAATCATGTACTTTGTGAGGTAATCTTGAGTAAACTGCTTTGGGAACCACTTCAAATGAAAAAGATTCAGACATTGTTGTCTAACAGCTCATTATGGGCAGTAAAAATAGAAGGCTACAGAGTTCGTCGTTACCATCCTACATCTCACTATTGTGTTGGATAGAGCGTAAACAAATAATTTGGTTGCCACCGCTCGTATCTTTTTGCTAATAATACTTATCAGTTTCCTCACTTGATGCTGGTTCATGAATATCTCATTGCCCCATACGCAAAAAGGGTCTGGATCTTTGCCAAGGACATATGTAACTACAAGCAACAAGTCAATATTAGAAGCTAAAAAGTGTCCAGGCCTGGATCTATATGCACTACATTATGGAACAATGGGGGGAGTACAAGCCGAGGGATGAAACTAACCTCGGCGGAAAATGCTGGCCACTCCCGTTGTTGTCCTGCATAAGTAGTGGAAAGGCATGATAAGTACAACAACCTTAATATCAAACAAATATAGCCATGGTAAACAACATCATCTCCAAATGATAGCTTGAATGTGTTGGTTTCAGTATGTTGTTAAAGCGGATATAAAATGGAAGGGAATGTTAACTACAATAGGCTTAACAACCACTAAATATTGTAATTCAAACTGGTATTGTTGAAAATGAATAGAACATAGCTCATGCTTAAACATCACACTGGATAAATGTGTAAAATTGAAATAAAGGGCATGTGTTAACTACACCAGGCATAACAGGAACTAAATATAGCCGTTTAAACTGGTATTGATGAAATCGAACTGCACAGTTCCGACTTGCACATAATGAACATCACATTGTGAATAAGTGAAATAAACAAGGCATATATGATCAGTATAACAACCAAATATAGCCATTGAAAACTGGACAGAGGCTCACTGCCACCAACCTAACAAGCAAATAAAGATAAATAGGGCATATGCTTGAAAACTGGACAAATGCTCACTACAACCAACCTAACAAGCAAATACAGATAAACAAGGCATCTGCTTGAAAACTGGACAAATGCTCACGGCAACCAACCTAACAACCAAATACAGATAAACAAGGCATCTGCTTGATAACTGGACAGATGCTCACTGCAACCAACCTAACAACCAAATACAGATAAACAAGGCATCTACTCACTAAAAACAACCAAATATAGCCATTCGTGAAACTGAAGTGGACAATTCATACTTAAACATCACATAGCCCTATTGAACATTACATTTTTGCATAACTAAAATAATTAAACACATCACAGTTAAACACACCGCATAGCAAAAGCTAATACAACAAAGGGTACGGGTTGGCTAGCTAGAAAAAGTAAAATTTGCTGAAAGGATATTGCCTCACTTGTCATGGACGGGATCCTTCCAGTTGGAAGAGAAAAGACCCATGGTGCGCTCTCTGATGTCGCAGATGGGCTATTTCACCTTGGAAGACTCTTTGTGGGTGCCCCCCTCGTGGTCGTGGTTGATGAGACCTGACTTGGCAATTGAGGATCCCAAGCCACCGCCGTAGAATGTGTCCTTCAGAAATGACAAAATAGGCTTGATGGCGTACAAGGATGGCAAATCCTGGACAGCGTGGCGGAGGAGGTCAGCGGCAGGGCATTCGAATAGATCGACAGGGGTTGAACCGAAGGGGTTGGGGATGGACCACTTAACCTGTGACATGGCCCATGTGAAGCCATCGCTGTCGACGAGCTTGATGTCGTAGCCAGCTTTCTCGAGTTACAGTAATACGCAAGCCCGCTGACGTGAAGCCTTCGGCATGGCAGCGTAGTCAGCATCCTCGCCGGCTTCCACGACGAGGTGTTGCTCCGGGATCGACAGGTCGGGACGAACGGCACCTCACCATCGTCCGCCGGAGAGGCCATGATAAACCTCTTTTTGGTCGTACGCTCGTCGGACTCCCCGGGATACATGGTCGGGCTTAGGCTACAACTCTCTGGAGTAGGGGATGTGGATCTGGCGGGGAGGGACACCGCAGGCCTCATCTAAAAACTCAGGGGGGCGACGGTATGGGAATCGCTGGGTAACTTGAACTTTATTACGTTGGGTGTTTTTTTTTTTGAGGAGGAGCTAGGGTTCAGGCGGGGGGGGGGGGGGGGGGGAGGGTGGGGATGGACTGTGAAGGCGCGGGGTGGTGTTTCAGGATACGCCAATCTACTGAAATTTAAGTAATGGTGGGTG